>CM075978.1:157481843-157579863 GCA_038087875.1 Malacoraja senta | reverse complement strand
GTCTCTGGCGCCGTAAGCGCTGTAAGGCAGCAACCCTACAGCTGTGCACCACAGTGTTTTAATATTGTTTTATTTAATATTTATTTTAATATCTATTAAAACAAATTCTAGTGAGTTACAGAAGTTAGCTTGCTGAATTCTAAGAATTGTGAGGGATGAGAAAGATTTACTTGCAGTAAGTAACACCTGGCATACCGTATGATGCTCAGCAGAATTTCAAAGCTTCAACTGAAAACATTGTCACAAGCTTTTCAAATGTAATCAGAGGCAATCTAAGCTTTTATTATATACTGTACCTTGCAGACTACATGAATGATATCATTTATCAGTCTGTTGGAGGTATATAATTTTTATTCTTAAGTGTTTCTGGTTTGTACTATGCTCTAACGATTGCATCCGCTGACCGTCTGGTTATGCTCAACATATAAGAAAGACCAGCCACAGTTGCAAAACCTCAAATTCCGTTACCTGCTGAGATCAGTGGGGAATGTGATTTACTACAGCACCCGGGAAAGACAATTTCACTCACTTGTTTTTGTGTTTTGGTGTTGAACTTCTTTTAATACTATGTTGTATTTTATTAGTGTGCTGCAAGGACATCTGAATTTCCCCTGAATAAGGGGATTAATAAAGTCTAATTCAATTCAATTCAATTCAATTCACTAATACAAATGTCAGCTATTGACTAGGCAGTGGAGCTAATGCTTCCCTGTGGCATACTTTAAGATGCAAAACATTGAGGTCCTCCAAATGGAACCAGCCTTCCCTCCTGCCCCTTCAACATCCCATTCTCTGCTGTTGGGTTAGGGAGATCCAAGATTTAGACCTAGTGACAATGGAGAAATCTATACTAGTACTAAAAGTCTCATCTTGACCACTTCCGGCCTACGTTGTAAATAAATTTTAGCAAAAATGCTACCCTATATTGCTATGATTTTTCGCCATCTTGCTCATCGTCCTCCTCTCCTCCAAGCGCCCCAAGGTTTTTCCGATCGGTGAAATAATAGAAAAGTTATGAATGTTGAAAAAATCGTGAGGTCATCAGATTGGTCTTCTCGCCTGTTTGTCACCATGATGAAGGTAACGCCCCTTCCTGGGGGCCAGGAGAATAAAGCCCCAGAGGCTGGACGTGAGTCAGTCAGCCCGGAAGACCGTGAGTGAGAGTTGAGTCCAGAACTGTGTCTACGCCGTGAGTGAACTGAATTGTGAGTCTGCACCGTGAGTGAACTGAACTGTGAGTCTGCACCGTGTGAACTGAACTGTGAGTCTGCACCATGAGTGAACTGAATTGTGAGTCTGCACTGTGAGTGAACTGAACGGTGAGTCTGCACCGTGAGTGAACTGAACTGTGAGTCTGCGCCGTGAGTGAACTGAACTGTGAGTCGGCACCGTGAATGAACTGAACTGTGAGTTTGCACCGTGCTGATTGAACTGAACTGTGAGTCTGCGCCGTGCTGAGTCCAGAGGTTGCGCTCATTCCGGAAGTCCCGCTCATTCCAGAAGTCCTGCTCATTGCGGAAGTCCCGCTCACTCCAGAGGCCGCGCTCAGCCGCGTGAGTAGTTTCAACAGAGTTTTACTGTCATATATATGTTCCGTGTGTGTGTGTGTGTGTGTGTATGTGAGTGTGTGTGTGTTTGTGTGTCAGTGTGTGTGTGTGTGTGTGAGTGATGGAGGGTGTGAGTGATGGTGTGAGTGATAGAGGGTGTGAGTGTGTGTGTGAGATGGAGGGTGTGTGTGTGAGATGGAGGGTGTGTGTGTGTGTGATGGAGGATGTGTGTGCATTTGCGATGGAGGGTGTGTATGTGTGTGAGATGGAGGGTGTGTGTGTGAGATGGAGGGTGTGTGTGTGTGTATGATGAAGGGTGTGTGTGAGAGATGGAGGGTGTGTGTGAGAGATGGAGAGTGTGTTTGTGAGAGATGGAGGGTGTGTGTGTGACAGATGGAGGGTGTGTGTGTGAGATGGGTGTGTGAGATGGAGGTGTGTGTGTGTGTGATGGAGGGTGTGTGTGTGTGTGATGGAGGGTGTGTGTGTGTGTGATGGAGGGTGTGTGTGTGTGTGAGCCTACCAGCCATGATTGAGTGAACTGCCAGCCCACCAGCCATGAGTGAGTCAACTGCCAGCCCACCAGCCGCGAGTGAGTGAAATGCCAGCCCGCCAGCCGTGAGTGAGTGAACTGTCAGTCCACCAGCCGAGACTGACTGAACTGTGAGTCGAAGAATCCATTCGGCCCACAATGTCCATACTAGCCCTCTGGAAACCAGTCCCTTCGGCTCACAACACCCATATTAGTGCTGCAGAAAGCCCCCACCCCCACTGGCCACCAATATTGGAATTGGTGGAGAGGTGGAATATTGCGTTGGGAGACCAGCCCTCCCGTGTGAACATGGGACCCAACGGGTCCCATTTAGTCTAGTAATAATATATTTCCAAGTCAATACAGTGAGAAGAATTGTTGTGAATCCATTGATCTTCTGTCTAATCAGCTCCACATGTCATGCCTCACAATACGAGTGACATGCGAGATGAACTGGTGATTTATTGATATTATTGCACTCTTGTTTGTTTGTTTTTTATGTGTACGTATGTGTGTAAATATGTACTGTACTTTTTTTTCTCATTTATTTATCGTCAGAAAGATTTTTGAAGATGAGGGGCAACGTTTCACGTAAAGGGTGGTGGATAGGGAATAATCTGCCAGAGCAAGTAGTTGAGGCAGTGTTACAAGGGAACAGGTTCAAGGATCTAACTAGTAAAACAGAAAAAGGCTCACTCGTCCGTTTAGATATGAATCAGTTTTATTGGCAAGAGAACAAAAACAATACTTATATAGGAAAAAACTGCAGATGCAAAATGCTGCAGTAACTCAGCGGGACAGGCAGCATCTCTGGAGAGAATGAATGGGTGATGTTTTGGGTTGAGACCCTTCTTCAGACAATACTTGTCTAGGTATGCGCGGGGCCCATTTTACAACAGCACACCTCTCTCTCTCTGCCTCCGTCCATGGCGCTGATCTCGAGTCAGCCCATCGGTGAACCTCTCTTCTATATGAAGTAGGTTATGGCTTCCTGGCGCCTGCCTTTATACAGGTACAAAGTCAGCTGTCGAAATAACCGCCGGTAAGTCCTATCCAATAGCGCTGCTCCCAAATTCAAACTATAACCAATGGCAGGGGACTGCATCCGAGCGAGGCCCCCCCACCCCACCCCTTGGGAACAAAGCACTATCAGCCGCAGACTGGCGTGTAAAGCAATACACACAGCACTACAAACTTGGCACGTAAAGGTAATACACAGCTGTAATTTCTACCAAAATGTATAAAAATACCCTTTAATAAAATCTGCCAATGTGCACTTTAACCACATGTGGTTTTTTTCTATTACAAATCTCAAATTGTGGAGTACAGAGGCAAATAAATAAATGATGGGTCTTTGTCCCAAACATTATGGAGGGCACTGTATATATTAAAGCATTAGATTGCCTCTGATTACATTTAAAAAGCGTGTGACAATGTTTCAGTTGAAGCCTTTGAAAGTCTGCTGAGCATCATAGGGTATGCCAGGTGTTACTGTAGGTAAATCTTTCTCATCCCTCACAATTCTTAGAATTCAGCAAGCTAACCTATAACTCACGAGAATTAGTTTTAATGGATATTAAAACAAAATTAAATAAAACAATATTAAAACACTGTTGGCTGCACGTTGGCACAGCTGGAGGGTTGCTGCCTTACAGCGCTTACGGCGCCAGAGACCCGGATTCGATCCTGAATGTTGGCGCTGTCTGTATGGAGTTCGTACGTTCTCCTGCTGTGACCTCATGGGTTTTCATCGAGATCTTCAATTTCCTCCCACACTCCAAAGACGTACAAGTTTGTAGGTTAATTGCTTGATATAGTGTTGATGTGCGGGATCGCTGGTCGGTGCGGACTCGGTGGGCCGAAGGGCCTGTTCCGCGTTGTATCTCTAAACTAAACTAAGCGGGACCTGGATAGACACAAATTGCTGAAGTAACTCAGCGGGTCAGGCAGCATCTCTGGAGAAAAGGAATAGGTGACGTTTCGGGTCAAAACCCTTCATCAGACTGGGAATCTGGTAGGGGTCACTGGAGGTATGGGAAGGTACAGAACAGAAGGCACAGAGTCTGTATCAATGACTCTGAAAAGGTGGAGCCCGCAATGGTCCAATGTTAATTATTTTTATTTTCTCGACCTGAATGAAAAAAGGTTGATACTCCATTCAAAAATAACCTAATCAGCTATTATGGAGATAGTTACAACTGTTCTTTAGATTCACAATTATTAAACTGCTTTTGCAAATCAAAAATAATTGCTATCTCCCCAGCTAAATGCTAATGTGACAGTTGTTCTACCTTCAGTGGAATGTAGAACCGAGTCTCTCCGTCAGAGGTTCTGTCTTCCATTTCTGGTCCTGAGCACAAAAATCGAGGTTGACACTCCCGTTGCAGTAGTAGTATTGAAGATTATGATTATGTAAGTGATATTGCAGGATGATCAGTTCTCTCAAATGTACATAGGAGATCCAGGCTGATTTTGAAAGATAACAGCAGAGTTCTCTCTGGTGTTTTATCCATTATTCATTCCCTATTCAAAACATCTCTATCACTGATAAATCCACACCTGAAGAGTGTTTCTGACCTGTCGGACAGGAGTTTGGGGATTTTTCTTTATTATAGAGAGAATTCTTCTGTCATCAGCTGTGGAGGTCTTCCTTGGCCTGCCAGTCCCTTTGCGATTAGTAAGCTCACCAGTGCTCTCTTTCTTCTTAATGATGTTCCAAACAGTTGATTTTGGTAAGCCTAAGGTTTGGCTGATGTCTCTAACAGTTTTATTCTTGTTTCTCAATCTCATAATGGCTTCTTTGATTTCATTGGTACAACTTTGGTCCTCATGTTGATAAACAGCAATAAAATTTTCCGAAGGTGATGAAAAGACTGGAGGAAAGACTCGGTGCTGAGAGCTTTTATACCTGCATTAGGGAGGCATTTAAACACATCTGAGCAATTACAAACACCTGTGAAGCAATGTGTCCCAAACATTGTGGTTCACTGAAATGGGGGGGGGGGGGGGGGGGAGACTATGTATAAGCACTGCTGTAATTTTTTTTTAATTTTTATTTTTTATTTTTTATTTTTTATTTATTAGAAGTACATTACATTACAACCACATACATTAGTACTTGTCACTTATGTCTTCTTACAATTAATGTACTCCATTTATTTTTTACACTAGAAAAAGAAAAGATTGAAAGAAAGAAGAAAGTGTAGAAAATGTGACAACAAAAAAGGACAAAGACCCTATAAGAGCAAAATTAAAAACAAAAGAAAAAGAGTTAAGAAATAGACCCTAGAAAAGAAAGAGAAAGAGAAAGAGGAAAAAGAGAGAAAAATATTTTTATGAGCATTCCGTAAATGGGACATACCAACTCTTCAACTAGCATCCCCCTTACCTAACCTCAATTTTTTTTAAAGTACTTTTGCACCCTATATTTGTAATAATTCTATAAATGCAGACCACGTCAGGTGGAAGTGATCTGGTTTACCTGCTAGGAGGAGTCTTATCTCTTCTAGGTGTAATGTTTCGAACATATTTGAAGTCCACATATTTATAGTTGGTATTGGAGCCTTCTTCCAAAATTTTAGAATTAGCTTTTTTTCCAGTTATTAACCCATAGTCCATTAGTTTCTTTTGAAACACATTTAGTTCTGGGCCATCTTCCGTTATTCCGAAGATAATCCATTCTGCTTTGGGTATCAGTCTTATTTTAAATAACTTTGTAAAGATTTAAAAAATTTCATTCAAAATTTTTTAATTTTGTACAGAAAACGAATGAGTGCGCTATAGTAGCTTCTTGGGATTGACATTTATCACAAATAGATGATACATTTGGGAAAATTTTATGAATTTTAGTTTTCGAATAATATAATCTATGTAAAATGTTAAATTGTATTAAAGTGTGTCTTACATTAATCGAACATTTATGCACGTTTAATAAGTGTTCATTCCAACTTTCCTTTGAAATTTTAATAGCTAACTCTTGTTCCCAGTCTCTTCTGATACCCTCCGTAGATGGTATTTGTACATTTAAGATAATATTATACAAATATGATATTAAGTTTGCTGATTCAGCTTTTATCTGCATTGCCTCATCCAATACATCTACTGGGTTATTATAATGATCTTTTGTATATTTTTCCAAATAGTCGCATATTTGAAAATATTTAAATATTGATTATTTCCGAGTTTATATTTTATTTGTAATTGTTGAAATGAAAGTAATTTTCCAGTTTCATACAAGTCACCAAGCGTTTTAATTCCTAGTCTATCCCAATGTGTAAAAAGCTTTATCTATAATAGAGGGATTAAACGAAGGGTTATTAACTATAGGTAATAAAAGTGATACATTTCTTAATTTTAAATTTTGTTTTATTTGTTTCCAAATTCGGATTGTACTATGAATAATTGGGTTCTTATTATAATTTATGTTATTCAATTTCATTGGAGAAAGGAGGATCGCTCCAATGTTTCCAGAGGAGCAATCCTCTTTCTCCATTACAATCCAGTCCACTTGCTGGGCGGAGTTATCCATCAGTTGAATCATATTTTTAATATTTACTGACCAATATAATGCATAAAGTTAGGTAGTGCTAAACCCCCTAATACTTTAGGTTTATTCAGATGAGTTTTTGTATTCTATGTGATTTATAGTCCCATATAAAATTAGTGATATCTGAGTCGAGTTTTTTTTTTAACTTCTTTGGTAAGTATATAGGAATCGATTGAAATAGGTATAAAATTTGTGGTAGAAAGATCATTTTTATTGCGTTTATTCGGCCTATTAAAGACATCGGGAGCGTTTTCCAGAATTTAATTAGTGTGTTTAATTTATTAAGTAGGGGTCAAAATTTGCCCTAAACATACCTTGATATGTTCTGGTAATTTCGATTCCCAAGTATTTAAATTTTTCTGTAGCTATTTTAAAAGGGAATTTTAAAAGATGTGTTGAATCTTTGGTTTTATTGACATAATTTCACTTTTATTCCAATTTATTCTATATCCAGAAAAAGATCCAAAGTCTTCAATTAAATTTAATATATTTGGTATAGTGATTTGAGGTTTTGTAATGTACAGTAATATATCATCCGCGTATAAAGATATTTTATTATATGAGTCTTTAGTATTATATCCATGGATATCAGGGTGTATTCTAATTTTTTCTGCTAGCGGTTCAATAATGAGAGCAAACAGCTGTGGTGATAATGAGCATCCTTGTCTATTTCCCCTTGATAGTTGGAATTTCGAGGATAATATGTTATTAGTTAGTATTCTAGCTGTAGGTTTGTTATATAGTAACTTGATCCATAGAATAAAATTCTCCCCCAGTTGGAATTTTTGTAATACTTTATCCATATAATTCCATTCTACTTGATCAAATGCTTTTTTCAGCATCCAGCGAAATAATTGATAATTCTTGATCTTCAGATTTGTGTGAATGCATTATGTTGAGTAGACGTCTCATATTGTTAGATGAGTATCTCTTAGGGATAAACCCCGTCTGATCTGGGTTTATTAATTTACTAATGTATTTACTTAATCTGCTAGCTAATGTTTTCGCTAATATTTTTTGATCTGTGTTTAACAATGCTATAGCTCTATATGAACCAGGTTCTTCTAAATCTTTGTTTTTCTTAGGTATTAGTGTAATCGTTGATTCCTCTAATGTATCAGGTAGTATTCGTTTTTATAAGCATATTGGTACATTTTTTGTAATCTTGGTATTATTTTATCATAAAAGCTTTTATAAAATTCATTAGTAAATTCATCAGGGCCTGGTGTTTTTCCATTCTTTAGTGAGTTTATTGCATCTTCTAATTCCTTAATTGAGATTTGTGCACCCAATTCCTCTTGTTCCTTCAGCTCTAGCTTTGGAAGATTACAGTTATCCAAAACCTTTGTGATATTATTGGAATCAATTGTCGTTTTAGATGTATACAAATTCTCATAAAATTGCGCAAATCTTTTATTAATATCCTTCGGTGTTGTTAATAATTCCCCTTTATCTGATTTGATCTTTGGTATAGTATGTTCCTTTTCTCGTTTTTTTAGCTGGCGAGCCAAAAGTTTATGCGGTTTATCCCCAAATTCAAAGTGCTCTTGTTTTGTAATTTGAAAAAGTCTTATAAGTTTGGCAGATAATAATTTATTTAATTTAAATTTCAAAATTATTATTTTATTATGTTTATCTATTGATGGATCTTTAGCATTATCTATATCCATTTGTCTAATAAGTTCTCTAACTGTCTTTGTTCATTCTTATTCTTTTTATTTTGAAAAGCTTGATATGAAATTATAATACCCCTAATGTATGCTTTAAAAGATTCCCATAATACAGTAGGCGATATATCTGGAGTATCATTTATTTGAAAAAATACCTCCATTTGTTCTTTTAAATATATACTCGCTTGTGGATCTTTTAGAATTTGAGAATTAAATCTCCAAAACGATTTATTCTTAAACATTCCTTCCAGTTTTAAAAAGAAAGTTAGTGGAGAATGGTCTGAAATCGAATTTGTGTGGTATATTGCGTTAGATGTTTGGGGGGATTAATTTGTATCCAGCAGAAAGTAGTCTATACGTGAGTATGTCTTATGTACCATTGAATAAAATGAGTATTCCCTGCCAGTTGGATTAACAATTCTCCAAACATCTGCTATATTAGTATTGTTTATATAGGTATTGAAAAGTTCCCCGGTTTTCGATTTCATATTCCCTCTCTGTTTTTGGCTTGATTTATCTAAGTACGGATCTAAAACACAGTTAAAGTCTCCTCCTATTATAACATTTTGATAGTTAGACTCTGCAATTATGTTGAAAATTTTATTGAAAAAGTGGGGGTTATCAAAGTTAGGGGCATATATATTTACCAAGGTAAGTGGAGTATCATGGATTTCTCCATTAACTATTAGGTATCTTCCCTTCTATATCTGTTATGATATTCTTTGCTTTAAATGGTATAGCTTTTCTTATAATGATTGACGTGCCTCTAGATTTTGAAGTAAATGAAGAATGGTATGTTTGACCTATCCATTTTGCCCTCAACCTAACTTGATCCTGAGATTTAAGTGTGTTTCTTGTAGGAAGGTAATGTCGGAGTTGTACAGTTTCAGCTGAGCTAGTATCTTACCCCTTTTAATAGGTTCATTAATACCTCTTATATTCCAACTACAAAATGAGATTCCTCCTAGGTTCTTTTGTTTGGTGTCATGCATTTTGAATAATTATGGTACCTTTAAATCTTGTGGTGCATCCATATCCCAGGTCTTTGGGTATTGGGGGAACTTTTGAGTTTTTAAGTTTTGTTGGTATGTCCATTTTACGCTTATCATTAAACACAAAACACAAACATGTGATTTTATGTGATAATTTTTTTTTTTTTAAAGTGAAAATACAGTGTCTGATATAGTCGGCACTGTAGCGAGTGTCCCACCTGTAGGTGGAAAAAACCTTGTTTTGACTTCCATTGCGTTGTTACACAAATAGCTCCGCTCTCTTGGTTAATCATAACATATTAAAATATTAAAACGGGGCCTCACATTCAGATATATAATACAATTTTACCCTGGATATTTCATTATAACTATATATATATCGGAATTTTAACTACTAATTATTAAACCGTTACTTTTGACTTCAATAAGAATCAACTGTTGGTTGAAGGGGTTACCGAGACGTGCCCCTGGGCCTAAGCCAGGTGCTCGTTTCTCATCCCCTCCTCCCACTTATAGATTAGGTTTCAATTTATTAAAAATTCATATTAGTATGTTAGTTCGTTATTATTTATTTTTGTTTTTGTTAATATTCTAATCTAACATGCATAACTTATTAAGTTGTTAATAGGATAAGTTCTTACAATTGGTTATAATATTATAATCTAATAAGCAAGTAAATGCTTCTGGTATTTTGAACAGAAAGTGTCCTTGATTCAACATTCCAAAGATAACAGTCTAACTATCCCCAGACAAAGCATTGCTTAGAATGGTTCAGATCTGCCAAACCCCCTTTGATTTCTATTTTTCTATTTTTCAACGATAGTTTGGGCATATTTAAACGCGTCTTCAGGCTTAACAAATGACTTTTCAAAACCCTTAAAGGAAATACGCATTTTCGCAGGGTAAAAAATCCCATATCTGATCCCTTCTTTCCCTCTTAAAAGATCCTTAACCTTCTCGAATTTGTTTCTTTTTTGCACAATTTCATACGGGTAGTCCCTGAATATCTTAATAGTGTCATTGTCCAGCCGCAGTTGCACACCGTATTTAATTTTGCTCATAACATCTTCCAGTTCTAAAATATCCCGAAATTTCACAATAATATGTCGTGGATAAGTTTTCCCGCACCAGATCTTTGTTTAAATCTTGGGACACGATGAGCCACTTCGATTTTCGGTTCTTTGGAAAGATTCAGCAGTTGTTTAAGCAAGCCCATGGCAAACTCACGCACATCCTCCCCCTCGGCTCCCTCTGAGACTCCAAGAATTCTCAAATTCTGATGTCTAGAGCGAGCTTCCAGGTCCAGGCATTTTCTGAAACTTTATTGAGTTGAGTCACCATCTGTAGTGAAGTTTGTTCATTTTCTCGCCTCATTTGTTCATGTTCTTGCCTCATTTTCGCCATGTCTTCAACCACTCGAGCCGTGTTTTTCTCCAATTCCGTAATTGTGCGCATACTTGCAGCTACTGTTTCAAGCACAGCCGTGAACTTGTCCGTAGTAGTTTCATCCATCTTGTCCATTCTCTCTGATAGTCCATCTTTCACCTCATCAATTCGTTTATTCATAATGTCCAGTGAATCAATCATATTCTTCTGATTACCAGCATTTAAATCCCTCATCATCTTCTCCATTCCTTCCATCATTTTTGCCATATTTTCCTTCATATCTTCCTTCATATTTTCCTTCATATTTTCCATCATAATTTTATTTTCGTCCAAAATCTCAACTTTCATATTTTTCACTGATTTCTTCAAATCATCAAACTCTTTCTTAGATCTTGTATCCATTTCTGCAGCCACTTCAGAGACTTCAGAGGTAACTTCTGCTTCAGGCTTCTTCTGGTCTCTCAGCAGCTTTTTCACTGATCTCTGAGGGCTCACAGCTGGAGGCAGTTTACTCATTTAAAGGGCTTTAAACCACTGTTTAAAACTTCGCGCTTAATGATGACGTCATCAGCGCGGCGACCAGAAGCTCCGGTAAGGTTTTTAAAAACAATCCCGATTTCTGGACCCGTTTTACACGATAAATCGTGAAATTTTTCGGGAGAGGAGCTAGGTGCACGTCTGTTAGTCCAACATGGCGCCACCGGAAGTCAGCACAGCTGTAATTTCTACATGATGAAACCAAAAATGTATAAAATACTACCCTTTAATAAAATCTGACAATGTGCACTTTAACCACGTGTGATTTTTTCTATTACAAATCTCAAATTGTGGAGTACAGAGGCAAATAAATAAATGATGGGTCTTTGTCCCAAACATTATGCAGGGCATTTCTTCTTCTTGCGCATGGCGTGCATAGCCTAAAGTTGTGGGTCAACTTGTTCTATTTGATCTATTTGTGCACGTCGGGTTGATTGCATTCGTCGAAACAGGGTGGACCACGTGAAGGTTGCAACCTCCCACCCCATGGAGGGTACTGCACACGATGTTTAGGTTTCTATTTAAATATGCCGTAATGTATTGACAAATTCACCTCGACTCAGGCCCTTCAACAAACATTTTTTATTTCAATGGATTCATCAGGTTGTCCCTGGAAGCTTGGGCAACTCCCATATTAACCTTTCTGTCCCAGGCATCCTCCACTGTCAAAATAAGGTCACATGCAAATTGGATGAATTACATACGTGGAAAAACTTGCTTGCTTGAACATGAGAAAAGGTGATAAAATATTGCTGGCTCGAGCCAAAGCAGGGGAGAAGATATTGGAACATTTGATTAGTTGTGCTTGAAAATAATTCAGAGGCTCTTTATGATAATCTTGAAAGTATTCAAGGACTGAAAGCCTGTGACACTAAGGTTCCTCAAAGTAGGTCATTCAGTCCAACAGTTAGACTTTGACTTTATTGCCTTCCATCACAGTGAGGAATGTGGGGAATCCGCTGTGGTGGATGTTTATGTTAACTTTTATGTAGTTGTGTGTCTTGTTGCTTTTTTTAGTATGGCTGTATGGTAAAACGAGTTTCACTGTACCTTAATTGGTACACGTGACAATAAAATACCCTAGAACCTTTGATACTATATTGTTCATGCTCAGAGAATGGTGAATTATTTTTCCACTTTCCTCTGACCAATTTATTAGACCTACTCCATCACCTATTTATGTAGTGTACTCTCAAACCACTGATTAACCTATTAACACAACAGATTGTGAACTTTATTGATATCTGAAGAAGGGTCTCAACGCGAAATGTCACCCTTTCCTTCTCTCCAGAGATGCTGCCTGTCCCACTGAGTACTCCTTGGATTTCATGTCTATCTTCGCTTTAAACCAGCATCTGCAGTTCCTTCCTATGATGCTTGCCTCTGATCCACAAACATGGCTGCATGCATCATACTGTTGTTTACAGTGTGATGACCACAGTGCTGAACTTTAACTAACATAGTGAATGCCATTGGTGTATTAATTAAGTAAATGGAAGCAGGAGTGAGTTATTCATCCCCTCCAACCTCTCCATTCTCCTCTGCCACACATTGTGGCCGTGGTGCTCTTTTATTTGAACACCACTTCCCTATTCCATGCTTCCCTTGATTTCCTTAATATCCAAAAATCTATTGATCTCTGTCTTGAATAAACTCAGTCACTGAACTGGAGAAAATATTTCTAGGAGTTTCCAGCCTTTGGTTGAAGAAATTTCTAGTTTCGTTCCAGAATGGCCATTCCCCTATTTTGACACCATGATCACAGCTTATCAACAACCCATCAGGGCATCTGTGCTGCCAACTCCATTAAAAAAAAATTGTATGTTTAATAAGATAACTTCTCATTCTGCCAAGGGTCTCGACCCAAACGTCACCTATTCCTTCGCTCCATAGATGCTGCCTCACCCGTTGAGTTTCTCCAGCATTTTTGACTACCTTCGATTTTTCCAACATCTGCAGTTCTTTCTTGAATATAGGAGAGATGTTGTTTTATGTTAACTGCAGAAGGGTTTCCCTGGGGTCTATGTGCAGGTTGTAGCCAGATGGTTGTTGGGAAGAAGCTGTTCCTGAACCTGGATATTACAGTTTTCAGGCTCTTGTACCTTCTTTCCGATGGACTGAAATGAGAGAGTGGCCAGGGTGTTGTGGGTCTCTGATGAGATTGACAATCTTTTTGAGGATCCTGTGGATCCCTTCGTTGGTGTGGAGGCAAGTACTCATGATGGACTGGGCAGTGTTCACCAAATTTTGCAACCTTTGTTCTTAGATGTTCAAGTTATCAAACCAGGCCGTGAGGCAACCAGTCAAATGTTCTCTACTGTACAGCTGTAGAAGTTCAAGAGTATTCATGACATACTGAATCTCCTCAGTTGTCTAAGGAAGTAGAGGCATTGATGAGCTTTCTTTATGATTGCATTCATGTGTTGGATGCAGGACAGATCTACAGAGATATGCACGCCCAGAATTCAAATTTTTTGACTCTATACCAAGGCAGATGAAGACAGGTTTATGGATCCTTGACCTTCCTCTTCCAAAGTCAACAATCAGTTCCTTGGTTTTACTGATGTGGCGAGCAAGGTTGCTGTTCTGGCTTCTTTTGGCCAGTCAATTGATCTCCCTCCTATATTCTCACTTGTCATCTATAATTCGTCCAATAATGATGGCGTCATCGGTGAACTTCAAGATGGAGTTGGAAATGTGTCCGGCCACACAGTCATGAGTATAGAGTGTGTAGAGCAGGGGGCTGAGTACGCAGCCTTGAGCAGCTCCTGTGTGGGTGGTTTTCAAGGTGGAAGTGTTACTACCAATTCGTATTGATTGTGGTCTATTAATGAGGAAGTCAAGGATCGAGTTGCAGAGGGATGTCCATAGACCCAGTACCATGAGCTTGGTAACCAGTTTGGAGGGGATGATGGTATTGAATTCCGACCTGTAGTCTATAAACAACAGCCTGACGTATTTGTTTTTATTGTCCAAGTGGTCCAGTGCAGAGTGGAGAGCCAGTGAGATCATATCTTCCTTGCCCTGTAATGGTGGTAGGCAAATTGTAGTGGGTCCATATTCTTGTAGAGGTAGGAGTTGATATGCGCCATAACCAACCGCTCGAGGCACTTCAAAACCTGGACATGAGTGCTACCGATCAGTAGGTCATGTCACCTGATTCTTCTTGGGCACCAGTATTATTGATGCACTTTTAAACCAGGTGGTAAAGTCAGGCCTAAGTAATGAGAGGTTGAAAATGAATGCAAAAATTCCAGCCAGTTGGTCCATACAGGTTTTAAGAATACAGCCAGGTATACCATCAGGTCCAGACATTTTCCGAGGATTCACCTTCGTGAGGAATCTTTTGATGTTAGCCTCTGTGACTGAGATTGTATAACCCATCGAGGGCTATGGGGCCAGGGAAGGACAATCAGTGTTCTCTATATCAGAGCGTGCGTAGAACACATTGAGCTCGTCTGGGAATGATGCTTCGCTGTCGCTTGAGCTGCCCCGTTTTACATTGTAGGAAGTGATAGCAAGCCTTGCCATAGCTGTTGAATATTCATGATCATAATCATACATTATTAGCCAAGTATGTTTTGCAACAATTCGATTTGCCATACATTTATACTAATAAAAAGCAACAGAACACACAAAATACAATTTAACATAAACATCCGCCACAGTGACTCCTCCACATTCCTCATCTCATTGCTTAGAGCAAAATCCCCTTTAGCCTGTTTGATGGCCTTAACAAGGTCGTATCTGGACTTCCTGCATGTTTCTGCGTTGCCAGACTTGACTGCCTGAGATCTGGTCCTCAGAAGAATGTGGACCCCCTGGTTCATCCAAGCCTTCTGGTTGGGGAACACTTGGATGGTTTTCCTGGGAACAAACTCCTTCACACATTTCATTTTGAAGTTGGTAACAGCTGTGGTGTATTCATTCAGGTCCATTGCTGAGTCTTTGAACCTCACCCAGTCTACCAACTCCAAGCAGTCCCAGGGCATCCACCATTACCCTCTTTCTTCTAAAAGATTATACAACTCTGGAAATTCTTGTTAAATATCTTCAATGCTAATACTTTACATGTAGATACTCGTTGGCAATCTCAGTTACATACCCAATGGTTCAATGGTTCATTATTATCACATGTATCAAGGGACAGTGAAATTTTATTTTGCATGTAGTTTGGTAAATCATAACTACACATAAACACATTCCCAGATTAAGTACAAAGTGCAGCTGGTCATAAAGGTCAGTTGTCCTGGTGGTGATGCAGGGTCAGCCTGGCCAAGTAGGCATCCTCCAACGTTACTCCACCGCTCCTTGACGCTGCAAGCTGTGTCCGGTTCACGCGCGTAGTCTCCTGGATCAGGTTGAGACCCAGGCTAACATCAGACTCCCCAAGCATCCACTCTACCCCAAGATCTTAAGCAAGATGGTAATTGTGAATTAGTGCCATTAATCTCTACTGGAAAAACTCTTTAAAATAATAAAGAACGGAATAAGTGAAGTAAAAAAAAATTGTTGGCTGGAATGTATCCATTTAAACATTTTGCTTAATTCTGCTTCTTCATAAATACGTTTTCCATGTGAGGTGACTTGCTTCTGATTTTCTCTCCAGAAGCATGTAGCCTCCCATTTTACACTGTCTTCAGATGAACTGGCTAAGATTAGAAAGCCCCAGCATTGAAAATCCTGAGGCACAACCTCTTTAAGGATGCACACACTGTGAACAGAGGAAACCAGACATGCACTGTTTCCTTTCTATTGTGAGGTGATGTGAGACAGCAGCTGCCTGCAACAGCAGACAGCTTAATTGTCAGCATGCAATTCCAATTCAGGGCAGCTGGAATACATCTCCCACAAGCCCAGTACAAAGCTTACAATTAGACAAGGCTTCAAATTAACTTGAAAACAAATCTTCCTATAATTTAGTTTTTTTTTTACTAATCATATCTCATCTTTCCAAGCATTGAGTTAACATATCTTTTTAAATACTTTTAGATTTTGTAGGCTTTATATTATTTGTAAAAACTCAACATTGATGTGCTTTAAATACACTATTTAACTAAATACATATTGAGAAAACAACAACTGCTGGAAAATAAGTTCATTTAAAAATTAAAAAACAAGGCTCAACACAAGGATACCCCATTCCAGATTGCGTCAGTGGTGTATCTTAGGATCACGATTGTACCCGCAAAACTATATCTATTAGGCATCTAATAACATTCATTTTGCCTTGATAGATTCACAATCAACTTTCATGCATAGATTTTTAATTGGTAACTTATGCTTTTTTTAAATATAATATTGGATCAAACTAATGGCAGTTGGAAATACAGTCATCAAAATGCTCATGAAACATTAGCTCAGTTTTAACTTTCACTGCCATTTTCTTTTATTAAACATTACTGTTCTTTGTAAGAAGCAAAAAATTATAGTTAGGATGTAATTCTCAATCTCAGGATTATCCAAACCATTTTAAAATCAATGAACAGTTTTACTTTGTAACATGCTGTTGCCATTATTATACAATTTCAGTGAACAGAAGGAGGCCATTCAAACCATTGTGACTGTGCCTGTTCTTTGAAAGTCCCATCTGCGATGGTGGACAAGATGTTTGGTTTAGCCTTCCGTTTGAAAATCAGAGCACACTCATTATTGCTTCGAGGTGTCAGCCTATATTATCCAAGTCCTTGAGGAGAGTTTGACCCACTACCTTCTGATTCAGAGGTAGAAGTGCTTTCACAGATTCAAATAAGACTCCCACGAATTCTCAAATGATGTTGTGATTTTATCCATTAGCAAATTGCTGTGTTCAAATAATAGTGCCCAAGCTATTGCATTAGTATCTAAACCACAATGAATATTGTTTTGGCTATATGAATAGGGCTTTGTACAATTTGTATTATATATAGCGTATTCATGTACAAATTAAATTGGAGTATTGATTAACTCTGCATGCACATTGCATATACATCCACATCTGCCAGGATCCTAATCTGTAGTAAATAGCTATACTTTAGATTACATCTCTGGCCAATAACATTTTCACTTCATTAAATGGCTTTCATTTGCATATCCAATCTTATTATCCAGCATAATTGTGCCACTGGTTCTGGGACTATAGTATATATCCAAATCATCTCACAGCCAAATACACACAAACTACCATACTGTCCTGTTCAATTTGTTCAAGTTAAATTGTAGGATATTTGCAGTTACTGATTACTAGAACTACACTAGGATATCTTTCACGTCACATTATGGAATACATTTATAGATTAGTGTGTTTGCTAGAAGGTTAATGCAGACTGGGATTGTGGAAGCAGAAATTAACACAGCAAAATTCAGGGTTCACGTTGCAATAAATGATTCAAAAATTATATAGGACATGACCTCAAAGGAACAGTTGCATTTTCTTTTTATACTAATTATACTATGTTTGATGTGAGTTCATCAATCTTAATGTAATTGAATTATCAACAAGAATTGTTGTACAGCTGCTTCTGAGAAAAAATCACATTAGAGATTTGGCACATAGATTAATAGGGGTCTCTAATCATGAATACTAAGTAGTATAAAAATAAATAATGGTGCATATTCTTTTGGTATCCAGCTGTAAATTAATGCAATCTGGAACACAATACCTGAGAAAGTAGTGGAGGCAGGTACTCTCACAATATTTAATAAGTATTTGGACAAGTACTTGAATAGCCAAGATGTAAAAGCCTATGTACACAATGCTGGTAAAAGTATTACGCTAGATTACTCTGCACCAAGCCCCTTTGATACCGCCCTACGCCCACACAGCACGCGGAAACGCCGATATTTTTTTCAATTTCTAAAGAGATTTCATTTATCTTTACGAATAGCCACTCCTGATTAATTTGGTCGTGTTTATGTACACTTTTTTAAATAAAATACTTCTCCCCCCCCAACATTTCAAAATGTTAACAAAACAGCTCTCAGCCATAGAATGTTAGTGAAGTTTCCATTGTGTGATGTCACAATGCCCGATGCTCACACATGTCCAATCGGAATGGAACCATTTACATATGCCTTTGCAGCAGCCCAGCCCCTCCCCCCCACCCCCGCAGCCTGTGTCGAAGGGCGTCGTCACGTGTGTGGGAATAGAGAAAGAGGATTGGGGGCGATAGGGAATGGGGAACAGATGGACTGTCCCTACCCCTCTACTTCCACTCTCCCTCCCCACTCTTCCCCCTCTCTCCTCTCCCCATCCCTCCCCTGCCACACCCTCTCTTCCCCCTCCACCACCCCTCTTCACCCCCATCTCCCCCCACCCCCTTCCCCTCTCTCTTGCACCACTCACCGCTACCCCTCTGCCCCTCACTCCCCACTCTTCCCCTCTCCCTCCCCCACCTCTCTCCCTCCCCCCTCACTCTCTCCCTCTCTCCCCCCTACTCCTCTCCCCTTCCCCTCATCCCCTCTCTCCACCTCTAACATCCCCTCCCCCCTCCCCCTTCCTGCCCTCCCCGCTCTCCTCCCCACTCCCCACTCTCCTCCCCCTCCCTCTCCCCCACCCTGATCTCTTCTCCCTCACCAATCTCTCCCCTTTCCTCCTCCCCCTCTCCCCTCCCTCCCCCTCCTCTTCTCTCCCCACCCCGTCTCCCTCTCCCCTCTTCTGTCCCCACCCCGTCTCCCTCTCCACTCTTCTCTCCCCAACCCGTCTTCCACTCCCCGCCTGTGTTGGGTGGTGTAATTTGTGAGAGTGTGATGCCTCAGCCCCCCCCCCTCCCGCAAGCGTGCGTTGGGAAAACAGCCCGCCAACAGTCTCTCTGTCTTTAAGACGGAACTGCAGATGCTGGAAAATCGAAGGTACACAAAAAAACCCTGAATAACCTAAGCGGGTGCAGCAGCATCTATGGATCAAAGGAAATAGGCAACGTTTTGGGACAAAACCCGTCTGAAGATGGGCTTCGGCCCAAAGCGTTGCCTATTTCCTTCGCTTCATAGATGCTGCTGCACCCGCTGTGTTTCTCCACCTTTTTTTTGTGTACCAGTCTCTCTGTCTCTCACCTCTCTCACTCCCTCTCTCTGCCCTTCTCTCTTCACAGCCCGCGGCTCGACTCATGCATGCCCACTCCAACCCCCCCTTCACCTCTCTCCCCCATCCTCTCCTTCCTCTCTCCACCCTTCTCCTCTCTCCACCTCCTCTCTCCCCACCTTCCTCTCCCCCTTCCTCTCCACCTCCTCCTCCCCCTCATCACAATTTTTTTTTTAAATAACATTAAATTTTCTCTCTCTGCCCCCCCCCCTCGAGACGCACCTGAGAGGCGAGGGCTATTCGTCAGTGGATAGGGTGAAGATGGGGATAAAGAAGAAAATAAAAAAATTAAGATAATATCCAGGGTGTGATGAGTGTGTGTGTTTGTGGGTGCCAGATTCCAACCCCACAACCGTGCTTTGGAGGAAATGGGGTGGTTAGTGTGACGCCACATCCCCCCCCCGCAAACGCACGTTCGGTGTCCAGACCCAACGGGTCTGCACTTGGTCTAGTAATATATTAAAACTCTGTGGCTGCCATCCGTCCGGCGGTCCGACGGGCCGCCTGACTTGTGCCACCAAGCCCCTTTGATACCGCCCTACGCCCACACCGTACACGGAAACGCCGATATTTTTTACCATTTCTAAAGAGACTTCATTTTTCTTTACGAATAGCCACTCCTGATTAAATTTGATCGAATTTATGTACACTTTTTTAAAAAAATTTATTTATTAGAAGTACATTACATTACAACCACATACATTAGTACTCGTCACTTATATCTTCTTACAATTAATGTACTCTGTTTTTTACACTAGTAAAAGGAAAGGATGAGATTGAAAGAAAGAAGAAAGTGAAGGAAAAAGTGAGTGTAGAAAATGTGACAACAAGAAAGAACGAAGACCCTATAAAGAACAAAATTAAAAACAAAAGAAAAAGAGTTAAGAAATAGACCCTAGAAAAGAAGGAGAAAGGGAAAGAGGAAAAAGAGAGAAACAAATAGTTTTATGAGCATTACGCAAATGGGACATACCAACTCTCCAACTATCATCCCCCATTACCTGACCTCAATTTTTTTTAAGGTACCTTTGTACCCTATATTTGTAATAATTCTATAAATGCAGACCACGTCAGGTGGAAGTGATCTGGTTTACCTGCCAGGAGGAGTCTTATCTCTTCTAGGTGTAATGTTTCGAACATATTTTGAAATCCACATGTTTATAGTTGGTATTGGAGCCTTCTTTCCAAATTTTAGGATTAGCTTTTTTTCCAGTTATTAACCCATAGTCTATTAGTTTCTTTGGAAACACATTTAGTTCTGGGCCATCTTCAGTTATTCTGAAGATAATCCATTCTGCTTTGGGTATCAGTCTTATTTTAAATAACTTTGTAAAGATTTAAAAAATTTAATTCCAAAATTTTTTAATTTTTGTACAGAAAACGAATGAGTGCACTATAGTAGCTTCTTGGGATTGACATTTATCACAAATAGATGATACATTTGGGAAAATTTTTATGAATTTTAGTTTTCGAATAATATAATCTATGTAAAATGTTAAATTGTATTAAAGTGTGTCTTACATTAATCGAACATTTATGCACGTTTAATAAGTGTTCATTCCAACTTTCCCTTTGAAATTTTAATAGCTAACTCTTGTTCCCAGTCTCTTCTGATACCCTCCGTAGATGGTATTTCTACATTTAAGGATAATATTATACAATATGATATTAAGTTTGCTAATTCAGCTTTTATCTGCATTATGTACATTTTTTTTAATGAAATACTTCTCCCCCCCCCCCCCCCCCCCAACATTTCAAAATGTTTAAAAAAACAGCTCTCAGCCATAGAATGTTAGTAAAGGTTCCGTTGTGTGATGTCACAATGCCCAATGCTCACAGATGTCCAATCGGAATGGATCCATTTACATATGCCTTTGCAGCAGCCCGAGCACCAGCCCCTCCCCCCCACCCCTGCAGCCTGTGTTGAAGGGCGTCATCACGTGTGTGGGAATAGAGAAAGAGGATTGGGGGTGATAGGGAATGGGGAACAGATGGACTGTCCCTACCCCTCCTACTTCCACTCTCCCTCCCCACTCTTCCCCCTCTCCTCTCCACCTCCCTCCCCTCCCACCCTCCTCCCATCCCACCCCCTCTCTTCCCCCTCCACCACCCTCTTCACCCCCATAATCCCCCCACCCCCTTCCACTCTCTCTTGCACCACTCCCCGCTACCCCTCTGCCCCTCTGCCCCTCACTCCCCACTCTTCCCCTCTCCTCCCCCACCTCTCCCCCCTCCCTCTCTCCCTCTCTCCCTCTCTTCCCCCTACTCCTCTCCCCTTCCCCTCATCCCCTCTCTCCACCTCTAACATCCCCTCCCCCTCTCTCCCCCCTTCCTGCCCTCCCCGCTCTCCTCCCACTCCCCACTCTCCTCCCCCTCCCTCTCCCCACCCTGCTCTCTTCTCCCTCACCAATCTCTCCCCTTTCCTCCTCCCCCTCTCCCCTCCCTCCCCCTCTCCTCTTCTCTCCCCACCCCGTCTCACTCTCCCCTCTTCTCTTCCCACCCCACTTCCTCACCCCCCCTCCCCCTCCTGTGTTTGGGGGGTGGTTAGTGTGAGTGTGATGCCGCAGCCCCCCCCCCCCCCCCCGCAAACGCACATGGGGAAACAGCCCGCCAACAGTCTCTCTGTCTTTAAGACGGAACTGCAGATACTGGAAAATCGAAGGTACACAAAAAAAACCTGTATAACCTCAGAGGGTGCAGCAGCATGTATGGATCGAAGGAAATAGGCAACGTTTCGGGACAAAACCCGTCTGAGGATGGGTTTCGGCCAAAAGAGTTGCCTATTTCCTTCGCACCATAGATGCTGCTGCACCCGCTGTGTTTCCCCAGCTTTTTTTTTGTACCAGTCTCTGTCTCTCCCGTCTCTCCCCTCTCTCTCTGCCCTTCTCTCTTCACAGCCCGCGGCTCGACTCATGCACGCCCGCACCAACACCCCCCCCTCACCTCTCTCCCCCCTCTCCTTCCTCTCTCCACCCCTCTCCTCTCTCCCCCTCCTCTCTCCCCACCCTTCTTCACCCCGCTTCCTCTCCACCCTCCTCCTCACAATTTTTTTTTCTAACATTAAATTTTCTCTCTCTGCCCCACCCCCCTCGAGACGCACCTGAGAGGTGAGGGCTATTCGTCAGTGGATAGGGTGGAGATGGATAAAAGAAGCAAATTAAAATATTAAGATAATATCAACGGGTGTGGTGAGTGTGTGTGTGTTTGTTGGTGCCAGATTCACACCCCGCAACCGTGCTTTGGAGGTACAGACCCAACGGGTGGGTGGTTAGTGTGACGCTGCAGCCCCACCCCCCCACCCCAAACGCACGTTGGGGAGACAGACCCAACGGGTCTGCACTTGGTCTAGTATATACTAACAATGGAACAATTAAATTCTTACTTGCTGCAGCTTAAATGTCCCATTAATGCAATAACACACAAATAAACATACAATAATCAATAATAAAAATTAATTAATAAAGTAATATTGGGTAACCAGACCATAATAGTGCAAAATCAAAGTCCGTAGTGCAACCGAAACAAAGTCCACATATTTTGGATGATATTGGCTGAGGTAGTGGTTAGTGTGCGCAATTTAGCAAGAAAGTACTTTCTCTGATGTCTTTTAATCTTCTCAAGATTAACAAATACATTCGAAAGGTAACCAAGTATTCGACTATCGTGCAGCCAATTTGTGCAAGGAAATGTTTATCTCCTTGCACAAGGAAATTTATGCAAGGAAAGGAAATTATTCCTTAGATTTGATTTCTAATTCTAAGGATTAAATTGGTGGCTAGGAGATCAGTGCAAATGTCTGGTTCTTCCATGAATAATATCATTGGACCTTTTACTTGAATCTAAACTGTGTTTGCTGTGGCCCTGAGATGACTCTTTAGCTTACAGCAATAAAAGTTGGTCCCTAGGACAAGCAGTCCAGAAGACATATGACAGGACATTAAATAAAAGTGATACTTTTCATTTTCTTTTGATAAATAATACCTTATCTATTTATTATTTATGAACTTTATTTTACATGAGGTCTAACGTGACCCAAGCAAACAAGTCAGCTTAATGATTAGAAGATTAAATAAAATCAATAAAAAGATGTAAGAAATAAATTGAAGGAAAAGTTTGTAATAAATTTGGTAGGAAAAAAATATTTAAAGTTTAATCTAAGTTTCATGTTTGATTCCAATTCTAATACCTCAGATAGACAAAACATGCTGGAGTAACTCAGCGGGTCAAACAGCATCTCTGGAAAAAAGAATGGGTGACATTTCGGGTCGAGACCCTTCTTCAGACTGTCTGAAGAAGGGTCTTAACCCGAAAGGTCACCCATTCCTTCCTACACACGTCACCCATTCCTTCTCTCCAGAGATACTGTCTGACCCATTGAGTTACTCCAGCTTTGGTATATTTCTTCAGTTTAAACCAGCATCTACAGTTCCTTCCTGCACATATGCAATACCTCATTTGATTAACACATTTGGCATTGAAAACATTTATTTCATTAACCTTTACTCTGAAGTGTTATATTTCAAACACCAATGTAACAATGTAACTGCAATAATACCGTTGTGACATTTGTGAAATTAAGCATGAAAGTGAGTGGAGAAGGAAGATACATTGTGATGAACATATCTGCATTATCACCTCCTCAGATGCTGCTTGATCTGCTCAGCTTTTCCAATATTCTCTTTTTTTTTGCTTAAACAATCAATTAGACTGTATATTTCCATCTGTAATATCCATTGTTTTCACCCTGGTCTCAGTTTATTCTAGAGCATGGCCCATGGATCTGAGTCCAGTGGCATTTTACTATCTATGATGAGTTTGGGTCACCATTGGTGTCTATTTCTGATAAAACATTCAAATTTAGGTTTGGTTCGGCCAAGTCATGCTTTATTGGCCTGTCTCAGTACTTTACCTAGATACTGATGACTTGCTCAGTCTTTTCACCAAAATCAGATTTTTTTTGTAGATTTAGTGGGACTGTCAAAAAATTGTTACGTGTGCGCTCTGTTATTTATCAATATTTGGTGTTTCATTGTCACACTGAACAATACCATGTTTGGGATTGCTACATTTATAGCAATAGTTGGCTACTGTCTGGTATGGGGAAAATTATAGGAACTCAGGGCCAGGTCTTCTCACCTCGAAACTTGACAATTCCAGAGCTTTCAATTGCTAGATCCATTTGGCCTAAGCTTGGTGTCTTAAAGCGTCTACCCCACACCAAGTCCCTGTTCACACCAAACCCTCTTCACTTATCACATGTGTTTTCTGACCTAAATTAACTAATAATTAAACAATGCTTAATTTTTTTAATACATATCCTTGTCATCAAATCTCTCTGTGGATTAACCCATTCCCCTCAATAGCTAATTCGGACACTCCATTAACAGCTGTGCCTTCAGCTGCCATGAGCTAAGTTTTGGAATTATGTTCCTAAATCTCTCTGTCTGTTCCTAACCCCTTTGGTATGCACCTAAAACCTCATCCTCTCGGCCATGTTTGGTTCATCTACCCGATAGAGTCAATGTCAATTTTTATTTTCTACTGCTCCTCAAAAGTTGGCATGTTTTACTATGCTAAATAAATAAAAATTGAAAATACTTGCAAAGTCACTTGTATTTTCACACTTATTTTGATTAAAGTCTAAAAGCAGGAAACCCCAGCACAAATGTTAATAATAATGGCTCATTTATTTCTCCTTTGGGCCGTTCATTTCTTGGATGTGGGACCCGTGGTGGGGGAAGGGACCAACAATATTTGAAGAGTACTTTGTAACTTTGTCTGCGCCTTGTGGCGACTCTTTTTGCGTGCTGTGTATCCAAAAAACAAAGAATTCCACGGTACCTTCATGGTACATGTGACAATAAAGTATCTATCTATCTATGTACCTTTTGCTCAACAACTGGCTTATATCTAAATATGTTCGTGTACCAGGCCAAATATAGAGCAGGCGGGTCTATTCATTATAGGTAAACCAAACAGTTATCTCACATTTCACAACAATAGTGTTGCATTCTACATTTTCTCCGCCCTCTCACCATCTCTCTCTCTCTCTCTCTCTCTCTCTCTCTCCCACTCCTTCAACATTATAGCACCGACCTCGATAGATGGTCAATATTTATCTTTTATTAATGTTTTATTTGCCGCTCACATGCTCACCTGCGGTGAGGTTTAACGGTGAATAAACTAAGGGCTGGCCTCGGCTCACACGCTCCATTTCAGTCGGAGAAAACTGTCAAAAACACTGGAGAGACGATTTTTAACAAAAAATCCCAGTGGGACAATACAACGAAAGATGGTGTAGTCCACATGGATTATTGAGGTAGCTTTTTAGTTTTCTGTTGAAAGTCTGCTAGATAAACGTTTTTTCTCTCTCTCTCTCTCTCTGCTACTCTCCGCCTCGGCGCTGCATAATTAAAGAGTCGCTCTGTTTTTTTTTTGAGAATGTGATTACGGATTATGTGCTGATTCATGGAGCCATTGAATGAGATAGCGTGCTGAATGGTACACCCCACATAGTTTCCCAATCTGGGCTGTCTGCCAGACGGTGCAGTCTCGTATCCTCATTTGCAATGCAATGCTTACTTTGCACTGTAATCTCCCAATTTGCAATGTGATATCCGTGCATCGCATTGTTTTTAGTGAGTGCTGGTGCAATGCTCAGGTTTTTGAAATGAGATGCCGGCTTTGAAAGCAAGGCGGTGTTAATTTCTGGCACTACGGGCCGTTTCTTTTCACACGTTCACCTCTCTCCACCTTTTTCTCTTCCCCTCTGATGGTGTGGAGTTTGCGGGAAGGCGGAATCGATTCAAACTGTCTGGATGGAGAAACAAGGAGGGGCAGTAGCTCAGGGTAAGCGAAATCTTACAGAATTTTACAGAATTAACCCGTTGTAACTCAAGG
Organism: Malacoraja senta; assembly: GCA_038087875.1. NCBI lineage: Eukaryota > Metazoa > Chordata > Chondrichthyes > Rajiformes > Rajidae > Malacoraja > Malacoraja senta. The sequence goes on along the minus strand of CM075978.1, from coordinate 157,553,697 downwards.
ATTCTTACAATCTGCACTTTCGAATGTGTACATCATTCCTTATTTCTGTAATTGATTTGTTTTAGATTCACGCGGAATGTGCGTATTTATGAAATATTTGAAGTGATGGATAGTGCGACCAGGATGTAGGGAGGATATATCTGTTCATGTATTCAGCGGCTACAAACTATCGCAAACTTTCTCTACATTCCTTGTCTGACATTACGTTCAATATTAATTTCAAAATATTAAGATCATCCACATTGTGTAAGATATTTTTTTCAAGCAGAGAAAATTGCCTTATACGGATCTCATCCGAAACCATCTACTGAACCATCCATTTTATTACTGATTTCCCACAATTTGGAACTGATACGCCTTGGAGAAGTATGTGCGCGTTATATGTCGTTTGCCTTGTATCGTCATTTTTACTTTCATGTTTAATGCGGGTTAAAATATATTGTTTTGTTCAAAAACCGCATTGATATTTGACAGAATCAGACTAATCAGAAAACCAGTGGGTGAGGGGATATGTTATCTTGATTCGCATTCTTTCCCTTTCCGTGAAGCTGAGGACACCAGTAATCTTCTTGTACTTTGTCCCTTTTCACGTGAACTACGAATACGAATAGCTCAGACTGTTTAACCAGATGGGGCGCGACAGCTGAACCAATTTCTATTTTTACTCGCTTCCAGGCAGGTGCATTTCAGGAACCGAGCACTTTATTTATCCCACAGATTTATTTTTCCATCCTTTTAAGTCAGAAACAACAAGGCTAATTGTTTCCCTTTTTAAGCAATAAACCATAATGAGTACAAACCATTTCTGAGATCTCTTTTCTGCCTGACTCGCGCACTTGCTAAATTATTAGTTGCATTTTAACCCATTATCTCTACAGTAGGACCTACAGAAGGAAAATGTGTTGTCAATAGTGCATCGCTATAGAGTAATGTTAATCGCAGCAGCAGGGAAAGTGAGCGAAAACTGGGTTTAATCAGGTCCCTCTCTTCCACATCATGGCAGAGAGAAATAATGCATTGACTCTCACAAGCTTGACTCCCTCACGGGAGCAACTGATATGCAAGGAATATATATATCGAGACCCACGGTATCAGGAAGGGAAGTCAGGACAACTTGATTTATTCAGCGCTTTCAATAGAAATGAGTATCTATCATATTCTATAGATTCATATAAATCAAGCTCCGTGAAAATATAAAGGGAGAATTTTACTTCACAGCTCTGTAAAGCATTCATCCCGCTGGTCCAAGCAAGTCCTGTGGAAAATGAGTAGCTCAACCTGACCTCACCAGCACACATATCTATGAGCTGTTACACGGCCAAGATTTGACTGAATTCATTTGGTAGCTTGAGTTGTTGCTGGAATTCCAAATCATGAATGAGGCAACATAAGGTTAAACACCTTTGTTAAACCATGCAGTGTAGCCTAAAATAGACATAAAATGCTGGAGTAACTCAGCGGAACAGGCAGCATCTCTGGAGAGAAGGAATGGCTGAGGTTTTGGGTCGAGACCCTTCTTCAAAAGGCTTGTGAAGCCTTTAGGCTAAGTTAATACAAATTGTGGTTTATTAAGAAATATAGTACAGTAAAATTAACTAATACTTTGTTGTTAATGGAATGTGGTTCTGAAATGTATTGCTTTTAGACAATAGATAATAGGTGCAGGAGTAGGCCATTCGGCCCTTCGAGCCTTTCAATGTGATCATGGCTGATCATCCCCAATCAGTACCCCGTTCCTGCCTTCTCCCCATATCCCCTGACTCCGCTATTTTTAACTCTATCTAGCTCTCTCTTGAAAGCATCCAGAGAACCTGCCTCCACCGCCCTCTGAGGCAGAGAATTCCACAGACTCACCACTCTCTGTGAGAAAAAGTGTTTCCTCGTCTCCGTTCTAAATGGCTTACTCCTTATTCTTAAACTGTGGCCCCTTTTGTGTTTGGCTGCATTCTCAAACACAATAGTTAGTTACCAGCCAAACAATAACTGTGACCAAAAGTGCTGTATCTTACAATATGACAGCATATATGAAATGTTTCATAAAGTCAAGTGTGCTAAGTGGTGTATCACATTTTTGGAATCAATTTGAAAGAAGCATGAGAAAAAGTCTTATTTATAAATGTTCCTCTGCCACTAATATTTGTCAGTAATTTCCTTGGTCATTCTCCCAGTTGGATACTACTCGGCCAAAGCTGACAGAAAAAGATAAACTGCGTGATCCGAGCTTCTGTCAGTCTTCGCAAGTTATCACGAGAAGCTTCTGGTTATTACCTTAAATTATTCATCAAAATGCAGATTAATTGTAGTCTGGATTTCAGCGCTCTAGTAGAGGCTCGACACTTTCAGCATCACTCTTGACCTCTTCTTTGTTGCTATTAAAATATATTTTGATTGAAAACATTATGGGCCGAAAAGGCAAAGCGTTGGAATATAATTCTGAGGTAACGCATTGGAATTTGGAAAGTAATAAACACGTTTTTCACATTCAAATATGGTATTTGCAAGACATGGTTAAATGCATTATTGAAAGATTACTGGAAATGGGCTATAGGTTATAAATATTTAATACTTTAAAGGGTATCACGAATAGGATTAATTTATATCAGCTAAAATCACTATATTCAAAGTAAGTCAGGCTAATAAGATAAAGGGACACTTTTCAAATCATCAAAATACATTTTACAATGTGGTTGAATGTTAGAACAGTACTGATCGAATGAGTTTAATTGAATTAAATGTATTATAACTTTATTGAAGCACAAATTATGAATGTCAGGCCTATTTGGAGAAACAAAATCACTGTAGACATGATGCAAAATCTAAATCTTTGGTATATATGCAGGATTTTCATTGCCTGCATGTGCCAGTGCCCCTTATATAATGATTGGTGGTAAAATACCTGCTGCAAGATAATGGACTTGGTCATCTACTTCACTCGAACATCACAAGCCATTTCTAAGCAGATTTGTTTCAGCAAGCATATTACACCAATGAGATAATTCTTAAGGCTTGGGTTAATATTTCATTGAATTGAGCCATTCACTGATTACAGATACATGATAAAGGGAATAATGTGAGCAGTTAAAGTAAGAAATGTTGCTGTAGGAGTAGGGATTTAAAAGAATGAAGCGATTATAATGTGTGATAGATCCACTTCTGTGGCGAGTGAATTACCCATTTTTCCTCTGCAGTTATGCTATAATATAGGACATCATTATCACAAATTAATTCTCTAGTTGAAACATTTAAGTTATGTGCAAGAAATATAAACTGATTATTTATTATGCAGCAAGGAATGGACAGCTCACCAACAAAGTATAGAATTCCCAGCAATTAGTTTATTAGTGGATTGTTACTAGGTAAATCCGGCACAGAGGCAATGCTTATAGATTGCCTCTATCTATAGAGCCCACTGAATTGGGGTACCGCAAGGCTCAGTGCTGGGACCCCAGCTATTTACAATATATATTAATGATCTGGATGAGGGAATTGAATGCAACATCTCCAAGTTTGCGGATGACACAAAGCTGGGGGGCAGTGTTAGCTGCGAGGAGGATGCTAGGAGGCTGACTTAGGTAGGTTGGGTGAGTGGGCAAATGCATGGCAGATGCAGTATAATGTGGATAAATGTGAGGTTATCCACTTTGGTGGCAAAAACAGGAAAGTAGACTATTATCTGAATGGTGGCCGATTAGGAAAAGGGGAGATGCAACGAGACCTGGGTGTCATGGTACACCAGTCATTGAAAGTAGGCATGCAGGTGCAGCAGGCAGTGAAGAAAGCGAATGGTATGTTAGCATTCATAGCAAAAGGATTTGAGTATAAGAGCAGGGAGGTTCTGCAGGTTCTACTGCAGTTGTACAGGGTCTTGGTGAGGCCACACCTGGAGTATTGCGTACAGTTTTGGTCTCCTAATCTGAGGAAAGACATTCTTGCCATAGAGGGAGTACAGAGAAGGTTCACCAGACTGATTCCTGGGATGGCAGGACTTTCATATGAAGAAAGACTGGATAGGCTCGGCTTGTACTCGCTAGAATTTAGAAGATTGAGGGGGGATCTTATAGAAACTTACAAAATTCTTAAGGGGTTGGACAGGCTAGATGCAGGAAGATTGTTCCCGATGTTGGGGAAGTCCAGAACAAGGGCTCACAGTTTAAGGATAAGGGGGAAGTCTTTTAGGACCGAGATGAGAACATCATTTTTCACACAGACAGTGGTGAATCTGTGGAATTCTCTGCCACAGAAGGTAGTTGAGGCCAGTTCATTGGCTATATTTAAGAGGGAGTTAGATGTGGCCCTTGTGGTTAAAGGGATCAGGGGGTATAGAGAGAAGGCAGGTACAGGATACTGAGTTGGATGATCAGCCATGATCATATTGAATGGCCTACTCCTGCACCTATTTTCTATGTTTCTATGATGATCATTAACACCTATCTACACTAATTCCATTAATCCCCACATTTTCATCAACTACCTCCCACAGTCTATCTGTACTTTGGGCAAATAATCTGCCAAACTGCGTCTAGATTGGGATGTGGGAGGAAGCCAGATGCTCAAAGGAAGCCCATGCAGTCACAGTGGGAACTGAACATTCCATGCACCATCCTAATGTTCTGCCACTGTGGGCCCTGGCTTGCAGGGAAACAGGTTGAGGTTGGAGTAGTAATTAGTCAATAAATAAAAGGAAACCTGATTTCTATCATGCAGAAAGACAATGAGAGTGACAACGTCCTAGTGTTTGCTACTGTACTACCATATCCTTTCCATATTGTGGTTACCAGGACTGCACAAGTGTAGCCTCCAAAAGGCATTTGCAGGGTTGCGGTGGAAGGACGATATTCAGGCTGGAGATGTGTGACCAGTGGAGGGATCTGTGCTAGGACCACTGTTGTTTGTGATATTTATAACTGACATGATATTTATAACTGACTTGGACGTAAGTGTAGATGGTTTGGTTAGTAAGTTTGCAGAAGGCTCTAAGATTGCTGGAGTCATGGACTGTGAAGAAGGCTTTGAAAGTATACAACAGGATGTAGATCAGCCACAGAAATGGGCAGAGAAAGGCAGTTGGAGTTCAATCTGAGCAAGTGAGCAAGTGCGACGTATTGCACCTTCGGAGGTCGAATGTAAGGGGAAAATATACAAATAATGGCAAGACCCTTGACAGCATTGATGTATAGAGGGATCTTGGGGCCCAAATCCATAACTCCATGAAACACAAGTAGATAGACACTGACAGGGGGCAGCACAGTGGTACAGGGGAAGAGTTGTTGCCTTACAGCGCCAGAGGGGGGGAGATTGCAACCTTCACGTGGTCCACCCTGTTTTGATGAATGCAATCAACCTGGCGTGCACAAACAGAAGATCAAATAGAACAAGTTGTCTTACAACTTTAGGCTGTGCATGCCATACGCAAGAAGAAGAAGAAGACAGCGCCAGAGCCGCAGGCTTGATCCTGACTACAGGTGCTGTTTGTACTAAAGGGCCTCCTATCCCACTGCGGTGACCTAATTGGTGAGTTTAGAAGACTTTGCCCTCGGCTCATACTCGCAGCATGGTTGACACGAGGTCCTAGGAGGTCTTTGTAACTCTCCTTCATGCTCGAGAGAAGTCCTGTGTACTCGAGGCCTCAGTTAGGTGGCGGCGTATTTTTCAGCATGCTGAAAGTTGCCCGCGAGTAAAATAAGGTCGCCATAGAAAAAAATCGATATTTTTTACTCGTAGGTTTAGTCGATGTAGGTCATAGTCGGTCGGCATGTTAGTCGTAGGTAACCGAAGGCAATCGAGGGTAGTCGAAGGTAGCCGTAGATAGTATTCAACATAGTAAAAGGAGGTCGAAGGAGTTCGAAGGAGGTCGTCTTCACTCTCCATTATTCGGTGTCCAATTTACCCGAAGCTAGTCGATGCTAGTCTTCAACATAGTCGAAGGAGGTCTTCTACATAGTCGAAGGAGGTCTTCAACATGACACTTTTTCATACTCTCCTAAACTCTTCTACACTCGCAAATTAGGTCCCCGCAGTGGGACAGGCCCTTAAGGTTGTACGTTCTCGCTGTGACAGCATGGGTTTTCTCCGATTTGCTCCCACACTCCAAAAACATGCAGGTTTGCAGGTTAATTTGCTTTGGTAAAAATTGTAAATTGTCCCAAGTTGTGTAGGATCGTGCTAGTGTATGGGGGTGATCGCTGGTTGGCGTGGACTCGGTGGGCCAAAGAGCCTGTTTCCACGCTATATCTCTGAAGTCTAAAGTAAAGAGTGGTAAAGAAGGCATAAGGTTTGCTTGCCTTCACTGGTTGAAGCATTAAATATAAGAGTCAGGAAGTTATGATGCAGAATTATAGCACTTTGGTTAGGCAGCATTTAGAGTATTGCGTACATTCTGATCTCCCCAATACAGGAAGGATGTGGAGGCTTTGGGAAGAGTAAAGAGGAGGTTTAGCAGAATGATACCTAGATTAGAAGGCATTAACTGCAAGGAGAGTTGGACAGACCTGGGTTTTTTATCCAGAATGCTGGAGGTTGAGGGGGGACCTAATAGAAATATATACAATTATGAGAGGCTTAGATAGGGTAGACAGTCAGAAACCTTTTTCCCAGGTTATAAATATCATATACTAGAGGGCATATCTTCGAGGTGAGATGGTCAAAGTTTACGGAAGATGTGCGGGGGCAAGTTTTTTTACAGAGTGTGATGGGTGCCAGGAACACGCTGCTGGGGGTGGTGGTGGAAGCAGATACTATAGTAACATTTTGGATCGGCACATGGATATGCAGGGAATGGAGAGACATGGATTACAAACAGGCAGATAAGAGTTGGTCTTGGCATCATGTTCGGCACAGACATTGTGGGGACAAAGGTCCTGTTCCTGTGTTGTATATAACTTCACAATAATTGCGGAATAGACATGAATAGTTCACTCCAATGTCAATGTAACGGGTGGACAGTTACAATAGACTAGCATCCTTGATGAAAACCACACAGCCAAATCGGATGCCAACATGAACTATCACACTTATGCAGCCCCTTGATCAAAGACAGATTTAATAGAAGGGGGGAATTTAGTGGGGGTATCATATTAGGGACCTGATGAGTAATCCTCAAACTGATATGGTTCATGTTCTTATCACCACAGAGCTGCCTTACTTACTTAGTATTTCCTGCACTTCCCACTTTAAACAAAATTAAGACATTTAAACCAAATAAATATTTCCAACTAGATTTCTACAGGAGATAATTGCAAGGCATACCCATGATAATTAAACCTGCATTCCCTTAAAGCTTTTACTGAATTAGCGTTCCCCATAGTTCTTCTCCAAGGCCTATGGCATAGCTGTTGGAATGCAGTGGACTTTCAGTGCACCAATGGTTTTGGGGCAACTTTGAAGTCACATTTGAATAGCAATATTTAAGCAGGGTTGGAAAAAGCCTGCCTGGCTGGCAGAAGGCAGTAAGGACATTCAGTGGGCACAAGGATGGAAGGGCAAACCCGTTATGACTGAAAAGGTGCTAGATTTCTGCCCCATCGGTTCACTGCAACACTCAGAGTCTGGCATCTCAGCCATCCCAGTAATCCATGGGAGGACAGACCACTGGGCTAGATTGTTGCCGTTTCTCGCACTCTGATCCACAGCTGTGATGGCTGCTGACAGATATTGTATGCCAGCGATAAACCCAGAAAATCCAGGCATTTCTGCAGAGAATTATTGTTACTTTCCTACAACGGAAAGGTTCTTGAACAAATTTGCACAACCCTAAACCTACCTCGACAACAGAACACTATGGACTTTTTTTTTTTAAATTTGTGATTTTGCACTAATGTTTCGGTTTTTGCAGTCATCTTTCCTTTTGCTGACTTACAGAATTTTGAGTCATTTACGTGTGGTTTTGTTTTTGTGATGCTGCTTCAAGCATGATTTTCATTTTTCCTTTACCTGTGGTTGTGCTTCTGACAATAACTCAACTTAAATCTGTTTAAGGTCAATGACTTTAAGTGTGTGCTCATGTGGAGAATTGCAAAAACAGAACTAATAACCAGGATTAGAAATCTAGCCATCTTTAAATTCCATTATTATCCCAGCTCTCAACATCTGGCCTTGGATAAGCAAAGTGTGTCATTTGAAAAAAACATGATGACTGTACAACAGGGAAACAAAAACTCCACTAATGCTTATTTACACAAGCCTGGTTTTCATATATATATTATTATTATTAAATAACACAAATATAAAAGTCTCTCCATACCATCAAAATTATCTGATTTAATTTCATAACAAGAGCAAAAATAAAAATGTCTACATGCGTCTTATCTTTACAGAAATGCTGTCAAACCTCATGTACATTTGCAGTATTTACTATTTGAATATTATCAGTGGTTTTAGTATGATCTCCCGTTCTACTATCACAAAGTGATAGATTTAACAAATAAATAACCAGATGTGACTGGATTATGTTCAGGATGATATGCTTTTCAAGGAATCTGGTTTTACTTACCCTGATGATAGTTTCATTAAAATCTGAAGCAAGATCAGAGTTATTATACTTGGACAAATGTAATTGCGTTTTCCACTGATGTCTTGCTTTTTTGCACAGTCTTCTTTCTTTATGCTAACTTACAGAATTTTATGGAATGTATGTATAATTTATGGTTTGTGTCTTTGTGCCTGTGATGATGCTGCAAGCATGTTTTTCATTTTACCGTGGTGGCACAACGGTAGAGTTGCTGCCGGAGACCCGGGTTCGATCCCGACTACGGGTGCTGACTTTACGGAGTTTGTACGTTCTCCCTGTGACCGCATGGTTTTTTTTCCCCAAGATCTTTGGTTCCCTCCCACACTCCAAAGACGTACAGGTTTGTATGTAAATTGGCTTGGTAGGAGTGTAAATTCTCCCTAGTGTGTGTAGGGTAGTGTTACTGTGCGGGGATCGCTGGTCGGTGCGGACTCAGTGGGCCGAAGGGCCTGTTTCCATGCTGTATCACTAAACTAAACCTTTACCTCACCATACAGGTTTATATGACCATAAACGCAGCTTGATTTGTTAGAGGTGAATGACCAGTTACTTTAGTTGTTTAATCTTATGCTTTTAGTAACTCTTGAAGGAATGTTTTTGCGCATGACAACAGAATTCAGCATTAATAACATCCGATGAATCATAATTTCCAGTAAAATTATTATTGCAAAGAAAATGAGTTTGACTTTTTTGTATTTTATAAATGCTGCTTTTCTGATTTGTTTGATACATAGATACATAGATATATAGAATATAGGTGCAGGAGTAGGCCATTCGGCCCTTCGAGCCTGCACCGCCATTCAATATGATCATGGCTGATCATCCAACTCAGTATCCCGTACCTGCCTTCTCTCCATACCCCCTGATCCCTTTGCCACAAGGGCCACATCTAACTCTCTCTTAAATATAGCCAATGAACTGGCCTCAACTACCCTCTGTGGCAGAGAGTTCCAGAGATTCACCACTCTCTGTGTGAAAAAGTTTTTCCTCATCTCGGTCTTAAAGGATTTCCCCCTTATCCTTAAGCTGTGACCCCTTGTCCTGGACTTCCCCAACATCGGGAACAATCTTCCTGCATCTAGCCTGTCCAACCCCATAAGAATTTTGTACGTTTCTATAAGATCCCCTCTCAATCTCCTAAATTCTAGCGAGTATAAGCCAAGTCTATCCAGTCTTTCTTCATATGAAAGTCCTGACATCCCAGGAATCAGTCTGGTGAACCTTCTCTGCACTCCCTCTATGGCTATAATGTCCTTCCTCAGATTTGGAGACCAAAACTGTACGCAATACTCCAGGTGTGGTCTCACCAAGACCCTGTACAACTGCAGTAGAACCACCCTGCTCTTATACTCAAATCCTCTTGCTACGAAGGCCAACATACCATTCGCTTTCTTCACTGCCTGCTGCACCTGCATGCCTACTTTCAATGACTGGTGTACCATGACACCCAGGTCTCGCTGCATCTCCCCATTTCCTAATCGGCCACCATTTAGATAATAGTCTGCCTTCCCGTTTTTGCCACCAAAGTGGATAACCTCACATTTATCCACATTATACTGCATCTGCCAAACATTTGCCCACTCACCCAGCCTATCCAGGTCACCTTGCAGTCTCCTAGCATCCTCCTCACAGCTAACACTGCCCCCCAGCTTAGTGTCATCCGCAAACTTGGAGATGTTGCTTTCAATTCCCTCATCCAGTTCATTAATATAAATTGTAAATAGCTGGGGTCCCAGCACTGAGCCTTGCGGTACCCCACTAGTCACTGCCTGCCATTGTGAAAAGGACCCGTTTACTCCTACTCTTTGCTTCCTGTTTGCCAGCCAGTTCTCTATCCACATCAATACTGAACCCCCAATACCATGTGATTTAAGTTTGTATTCTAATCTCTTATGTGGTACCTTGTCGAAAGCCTTCTGAAAGTCCAGATACAACACATCCACTGGTTCTCCCCTATCCACTCCACTAGTTACATCCTCGAAAAATTCTATAAGATTCGTCAGACACGATTTACCTTTCGTAAATCCATGCTGACTTTGTCCAATGATTTCACCACTTTCCAAATGTGCTGCTATCCCATCTTTAATCACTGACTCTAGCAGTTTCCCCACTACCGATGTTAGACTAACTGGTCTGTAATTCCCCGTTTTCTCTCTCCCTCCCTTCTTAAAAAGTGGGGTTACGTTTGCTACCCTCCAATCCTCAGGAACTACTCCAGAATCTAAAGAGTTTTGAAAAATTATCACTAATGCATCCACTATTTCTGGAGCTACTTCCTTAAGTACTCTGGGAAGCAGCCTATCTGGCCCTGGTGATTTATCGGCCTTTAATCCATTCAATTTACCCAACACCACTTCCCGACTAACCTGGATTTCACGCAGTTCCTCCATCTCCTTTGACCCGCGGCCCCCTGCTATTTCCGGCAGATTATTTATGTCTTCCTTAGTGAAGACGGAACCAATGTAGTTATTCAATTGGTCCGCCATATCCTTGTTCCCCATGATCAATTCACCTGCTTCTGACTGCAAGGGACCTACATTTGTTTTAACTAATCTCTTTCTCTTCACATATCTATAAAAACATTTGCAGTCAGTTTTTATGTTCCCTGCCAGTTTCCTTTCATAATCTATTTTCCCTTTCCTAATTAAGCCCTTTGTCCTCCTCTGCTGGTCTCTGAATTTCTCCCAGTCCTCTGGTATGCTGCTTTTTCTGGCTAATTTGTATGCATCATCTTTTGCTTTGATACTATCCCTGATTTCCCTTGTTATCCACGGATGCACTACCTTCCCTGATTTATTCTTTTGCCAAACTGGGATGAACAATTTTTGTAGTTCATCCATGCAGTCTTTAAATGCCTTCCATTGCATATCCACCGTCAACCCTTTTAGAACTAATTGCCAGTCAATCTTGGCCAATTCACGTCTCATACCCTCAAAGTTACCTTTCTTTAAGTTCAGAACCGTTGTTTCTGAATTAACAATGTCACTCTCCATCCTAATGAAGAACTCAACCATATTATGGTCACTCTTGCCCAAGGGGGCACGCACAACAAGACTGCTAACTAACCCTTCCTCATTACTCAATACCCAGTCTAGAATAGCCTGCTCTCTCGTTGGTTCCTCTACATGTTGGTTTAGATAACTATCCCGCATACATTCCAAGAAATCCTCTTCCTCAGCACCCCTGCCAATTTGATTCACCCAATCTATATGTAGATTGAAGTCACCCATTATAACTGTTTTGCCTTTGTTGCACGCATTTCTAATTTCCTGTTTGATGCCATCCCCAACTTCACTACTACTGCTAGGTGGCCTGTACACAACACCCACCAGCGTTTTCTGCCCCTTAGTGTTTCGCAGCTCTACCCATACCGATTCCACATCCTCCAAGCTAATGTCCTTCCTTTCCACTGCGTTAATCTCCTCTCTAACCAGCAACGCTACCCCACCTCCTTTTCCTTTCTCTCTATCCCTCCTGAATATTGAATATCCCTGGATGTTCAGCTCCCAGCCTTGGTCACCCTGGAGCCATGTCTCCGTGATCCCAACTATATCATAATCATTAATTGCTATCTGCACGTTCAACTCATCCACCTTATTACGAATGCTCCTTGCATTGAGACACAAAGCCTTCAGGCTTGTTTTTACAACGCTCTTACCCCTTATACAATTATGTTGAAAAGTGGCCCTTTTTGATTTTTGCCCTGGATTTGTCTGCCTGCCACTTTTACTTTTCACCTTGCTACCTATTGCTTCCGCCCGCATTTTACACCCCTCTGTTTCTCTGCTCACCCATTTAAGTACACCACCACCTCTTATTCTCTGTTTATTATTGTTTTCTTCTTTCCCCCCCTACATGTTGAGTCTGAGTGCTTTCCTTCTCTGCCTCCTGCCTCACACATTGTCTAATAGCATTCTCTATTTGAGTCCCTCCCCCCAACCATTCTAGTTTAAAGTCTCCCCAGTAGCCTTTGCAGATCTCCCCGCCAGGATATCGGTCACCCTCAGGTTCAAGTGCAACCCATCCTTTTTGTACAGGTCGAACCTTCCACAAAAGAGGTCCCAATGATCCAGAAATTTGAATCCCTGCCTTCTGCACCAGTCCTTCAGCCACGCATTTATTCTCCACCTCGCTCCATTCCTACTCTCACTGTCGCGTGGCACAGGCAGTAATTCCGAGATTGTTACCTTTGCTGTCCTTCTCTTTAACTCCCCTCCTAACTCCCTAAATTCTCCTTTCAGGACCTCTTCTCTTTTTTTACCTATGTCATTGGTGCCTATATGTACCACGACCTCGGGCTCCTCTCCCTGCCCTTTCAGGATATCTTGGACACGTTGAGACACATCACAGACCCTGGCACCAGGGAGGCAAACTACCATCCGGGTCTCCCGACTGCATCCACAGAATCGCCTGTCTGACCCCCTGACTATAGAGTCCCCTATTAGTATTGCTCTCCTCTTCTTTTCCTTACCCTTCTGAGCAACAGGGCCGGTCTCTATACTGGAGGCCCGGCCGCTGTCGCTACCCCCAGGTAGGCTGTCCACCCCAACAGTGCTCAAACAGGAGTACTTATTGTCAAGGTGTACAGCCACCGGGGTACTCTCTAGTCCCTGCCTGTGACCCTTGCCTCTCCCAACCGTGATCCACTTGCCTGCCTCCTGTGGTCTTGGAGTGACCACATCCCTGTAACTCCTCTCAATGACTTCCTCGCTCTCCCTGACCAGACGGAGGTCATCAAGCTGCTGCTCCAGGTTCCTAATACGGTCCATTAGGAGCCCCATCTCGATACATCTGGCGCAGTTGTGGATGTCTGGAGGGCTATCAGACTCCATGATTTCCCACATCTGACATCCAGAACAGTAAACTGCCCTGGCCCTCATACTCCCCTTACCTAGGATACAATACAAAACAAACTGCTACAATACAAAACAAAGTGCTACAATACAAAACAAACTGCTACAATACAAAAACAAACTGCTACTGATGGATTTTGTTTATTTTTCTTTATCTTAAATGAAACCCCCGTGAATCTTATGGAATCTTTTATTGAATGTACCATCACTGACATTGGTGAAGATTCTGTTTGATCTTTTTCTTCATGCCATCTTGTTCTAATTTTGGCAACACATCATTTTGCTCTCCCTGCCAAAGCAGTTATCAATATTTAATGAATACTGGCTGAGAAATTTATTAGTCCCATATCAGACAGGGACAAGTTCAACAACAGTTGCTTTATACTAATAATTTGCACAGTGAAATTTATGAACTCTCTGTATTTTTCTAACAAACACTGCACCCATACCCACATGGATGCAATGAATGCAAGCAATTACACTTTTCAATTTTTTGGGAGATTCTAGGATCAGAGGTCATAGCCTCAGAATTAAAGGACGTTCCTTTAGGAAGGAGATGAGGAGGAATTTCTTCAGTCAGAGGGTGGTGAATCTGAGGCTAGTATAATTTAAAAGATAAGAGTTTTGGAAGAGCAAAGAAAAGTTCATGTGATCGGAGTAGAATTAGGCCATTCGGCCCATCAAGACTACTCCACCACTCAATCATGGTTGATCTATCTTTCCCTCTTTAACCCATTCTCCTGCCTTCTCCCCATAATCCCTGACACCCGTACCAATCGGGTGGTGAATCTGTGGAATTCATTGCCACAGAAGACTGGTGGCCAAGTCAATAGATATTTTTAAGGCAGAGATAGACAGATTCTTGATTAGTACGGATGTCAGGGGTTATGGGGAGAAGGCAGGAGAATGGGTTAAAGAGGAAAAGATAGATCAGCCAAGATTAAGTGGCGGAGTAGACTTGATGGGCCGAATGGCCTAATTCTGCTCCTATCACTTATGAACTTATGATCCTTTCTTTCCTTTTGCAAACTCTTATCTTTTAACTTATACTTGCCCTCTATATTTGCAGGCACATATGTGAACAATGTAACTGTGTGAGCACTACACATGCCAATATATTTCAGCCCAGACTTTGTGATTAGCATGAAGAGGCGACCTTGATTATATTTCCCACAAAGATTAGGGTGCACCAGGCACTGATTTCCTCAATCTCGACAAGACGTTGAATATATTTCCAGCCGAAGGAGACTTGCGGTATCAAGGAATGATACGGGTTGCAAACCGAGTAACTTCATGGACAGCAAACTGGAAAGTAACTGGGATAATAAATCATCTTTTGTTCATTGTACAAAAAACAAAGTATAGATTTGGACTCATGCACAGGACTGAAATAAGTGATGATGTAACACGAATAAACTTTTTTTGAATTAGAATTTTTTAAATGTTAAGATGGAACTCTAGACGTAACTTTAACTTTCCAGGAGCACAAAGACGAATAGTGCTTGTGAATTAATATTCTGTTTAAAAACTCAATTACAACTGATCAAACAAAGCTTAGTATTTTGCTGTTTCTCTTGCATGAAATGTGCACAAACATTTGCCCGTTGCTTGCAATGCAGACTGCAGCAGTGCATCATGTTGAGAAGCAGGATGTCATTGGCAGCAGTTAACTTATTTTTGTGTTTAACTCTGCATGTGTGGGTGCCAGAATCTGCTGTCCGTTTTGCAAAGCAATGACCCGAAGCATTAAAAATTTGCTTTCATCACAAATGCTAATTTTAACCTATTGAAAATTCATTTTGCCGTATGCTGCCAATAAGTGCAATGTGTGAAGGCTTTCCTCGGCCAGTACTAGACACAGGCAAACACACCCAAATTTAATGAAACGGGTACATTTGAGAGTGTGTCTGTCAAAGATAGAAATATATATCAATGAATTCAATGAATATTTTTAACATTGATAAAATATGATAAATATTAACACTTGGTGAAACAGAAATAACAGAATTAACTGTTTGAGTGATGGATTAATTATTGAATTGAATTGAATACTTTATTGTCACATGTGACAAGTCGCAGTGAAATTCTTTGGTTGCGTACCCAAGGTATGCAAATAGTCGCCACGAAAAGGGCGCTGCCAAAGTTACAAAGTACCCTGTTCCAGTTCCTCCTTTGTTCTCCCCCCTCTCCCAGGCCGTGTCTTCCTTAAAATTATTTTTTAGGGCTTAAAAAAATAAATTAATTAATGTATATTTCACCCCCAATTTAGGAGAGTATGACAAATATAAACAGAGTCCAAAGAAGCCAAAGGATTGTGGACAGTCAGAATCTCACATCCCCCCCGTGAATGAGGATGGAATCCCAATTTCCACATCAGGATTACTGCAGGTGGTGGAAAGAAGACGTAGGTATTAACTACTGTCATATATTAACGAACATGTTCTTTACACCTGAAACATTGCCATTATGTCTTGAATCTGATTCATTGTAAGAGGAATCAAATGTCCAAATGGCTTGTAGTGTCTTTCCGGTTCCAATGCAAAATATTAATGAAGGCTCTTTTACATTGTACATGAGTTGGGGCATTGCATCCTTTACTCACTTTTCCAAACTGTGAGCGTAGCTTTCTTCACTGTTTTAAACAACAAGCGATCAGAGATCAATTGGCCAGTCTTATAGTGAGAGGAACATTGGTAAAAGGAAACAAACCTTTTCCCATCTATCCTGTTCACCTTTTGTCCGCTCTAGGTTTGTACAAGTGCAAGTAGCTACACAGTCCATCATGCCTACATCAAGACTTAAACAAGACTTAAATATTCCTATTCATTTCCCATAGCTCTGGAAATCTTTTGCTCAAGTGATGGTTAAGTGATTTTTCAACTGAGTTGAAACAGGTATAGCCAATTAGCCCTTCATGTCTGTTCAGCCATTAACAGCACCATATTCTCCACTAATCCCATATATCCATGATTCACTTAATATCCAAAAATCATTTGATTTCATTGTTTAATATACTCAGCAACTGAGCTCTCACTGTCTTCTCCAGCATGTTGAACACTGTTAAAACCTAAGCTCTAAAATCCGATAAGTTCATTGTGTTTTCATACTGCATCCATAACAAAATGTCAACTTTAATGATATATATGGTCAAATGGTCACTTGAAGTTTCATCTTTGCCTTACACAGTTAAGTGTCAAAACGACATTTTCATTTTGTGGCATTTTCATCATCGGGGCATCATAACCAAATAGCTCAAATATACATTCCAATACTTGTTCTTAAATAAATCAGTACAAGCTTCATTGCTAGACACAAAATGCTGGAGTAACTCAGCGGGACAGGCAGCATCTCTGGAGAGGAGGAATGGGTGACGTTTTGTGTCACGACCCTACCAGCATCTGCAGTTCCTTCCGTCACACGTCACCCATTCCTTCTCTGCAGAGATGATGCGTATCCAGCTGAGTTACTCCAGCATTTTGTGTCTATCTTCAGTGTAAACCAGCAGCTGCCGTCCCTCCCTGCACAAGCTTCACTGCTGCCATTTTAAGCCATGAATGGTGATCATTTCCACAATTCTACATTTTTCTGGGTAAACTTTAATATAATATTTTAATTTCTTTGGGGTATGTTCTTCATTCATTTTAAATTTTATACTAATGTGGTGTTTCGATGATGATGATCTGAAAACAAAATTTCACTGCTGAAGATTGTCCAAAAACATTATTTAATTTCCTATTATCCTTTATGGGGAGAAGGCAAGAGAATGGGGTTAAGAGGGAGAGATAAATCAGCCATGATTGAATGGCAGACTTGATGGGCCAACTGGCCTAATTCTGCTCCTATCACATGATATGAAGTACCTCTGCATCATAGCTTGTCCTTAATCAACGGACTTCACTTTGTAATGTAGTAGCTCTTGTTACTAATGTGACAATTCCCTCACTATGTAATGGCCAGCCAAACAATCCACGTCTCAGCATCAACAGCGGACAGTTGTTATCTTTATCCTCGTCTACTCAAGCTAGACAAAGCTACACCAACTTAAATGAAAGATCTACCATCAAGAAAATAACATTTGACACTTAAATACCCCATTTCAAGAGATGGGCAAATGTGAGGAAAAAAGAAAACAAACTGCACATGCTTGAGTCTAGAAGAAGAATAAATCACCTTGCAGCATGTACAATATTCAAGGGCTTGGAAGTGAAGGTGCCGGATATGTTTCCTCTAATTTCATAATAACAATTTGGAATTCAGAACAGAATTGAGAAGAAATGTCTTCATTTTTAATCTTTGGAATTCCGTAGCCAAGAGTGATGTGGAAGCTCAGTATTTGAATATATTCAAGAGAGACTGTTATTTTTTAAGATATTAAGGAAATCAAAGATGTGGGAGTGGTGAGTGCAGGAAAGTGGCACAGAAGTAATTGATCAGCCATTACAGTGAATGGTGGAGCAGGCATGAGAGGTCAAATAGCAGGTCCAACTTTTGTTTCTAATGTTCTAATTCCATCTTTTCAGGAGTAAAGGTTCCACTCATTAATGATCTCTCATAAAGCCGTCCGCACATTTTTGGTTCCATGACAAAAGTCGCCATAGAAAATCTGAAAGTGGGTGTGAACGTGATTTAGGTGACTGGACAGAGGAGAAGTGGTAAGAGTGCAAAGCCCTCACAACCACTCAACAGACACCATCTGTGAGGGCCAGGATAGCATAAAGCACTCTCGCCTTATCCACCATTCCCTCAAGATGAACCATTTCTTGACAAAAGACCGCACAGCTTCACTGGTCGTTCCCCATGAAATACTGAGTGTGATGGGCTGAGAGGCTTCATTTATCCTGAAGATCTGGGGTCACCCATCTCTGTTCTATTACAAGCAGCCTGGCGGAAAGTTGACGCAGGAAGATAAATATTATTTTTCCATGTCTCCCACCACTCTGAAGTGCAATCTTTCTAAAATAGTCGGGTGAAATATTACAAGGTAATGCAAGGACAAGCAGGTTCTGTTAATAAAACAAGCTTCTGTTCCACGGTGGAACTTATCATTCTGTGCAGCATCCTGTTCGGGGTAACGGTGTGGAAAAAGTGCACAAGCTTTCTCACTGGTCTTGCATTTAGTAGTTCATGTTTTATAGATTGAGAAACAGTAGGAACCTGACTGCTGATGTCCCCATTGGATATCAAGCTTCTACTTGTCTGCATTTGTATTCACAGAGCCGCTCAGCAGCGTCTCATCGCTCGAGGTGCACTTTGACCTCATGGATCTGACTGAACTCACTGACATGTCCGATCAAGAGCTCGCTGAGGTTTTTGCTGATTCTGATGACGAGTGTCAACCACATGATTCATCCGCAGGTCAGTGTCGGGGAGGATTGGCTGACAAACACTAACTCTCTGATCTTGCCTCTTGATTGTAAAAATGAAGAGCAAAATCAATATGAAATGTATTGATTGTATATTTGATGACTCACTTAAAGGTAGAATACAGCCTAAACAAAGAAGCAAACTAAGCTGGGTTGGGTGAGGCGGGCAGGGGGGACGAGGGGTAAGGTATATCTCCACTTTTCTTTTTCTTTTTTTATTATTCCTTTATCTTTCTGCTACACTGCTTTGGTAGTTTAAGGGATTCTCTTTTGTTCTTCTTCAATCTATCTCTTCACTTTCTACTTCTTTTCTTTCTTGTTTTCTCTTTCTTTTCTTTTTTCATAATTTAGGTTATAAGGTTAAAAATGAAGCTGTACAATAATTGTATAATTTTAGATGCCGAATGTTTTATCTCTGTTCAATTGCTTCTAATAAAATAAAATTAATTAAAAAAAGCAAACTAAAAGAACAAAGATTTCAGATGAAAGGATATTAAAATTTAAAGTTAAACAAGGTGGCCTATAATCGACATATTGTAAATCAGATGCTGGAAAATGATTTGATCTCTTTCCCAGACTTCTTTTTGTGCCTTTGTGTCCCTCAATCTGCTTCTATTCCATGTATTCAAATCAGTCCTTGTTTCCAGCAAGATTTTGTGTTCTCAAATTTGCAGTTGTGTGGAGACTGAGTTTGTGTGAGACACATCTCCTAAAGGAAACGCTGAACAGATGAGCATCTTTCAGATGAAAATGACAGAAGGTAGAAAGCAAATTTGGGATCAGATGTTTGTCCACTAAAATTAAAGAGCAACCTTTTCCTGGAATGAAGGAGACTAGAATTTTGACTGATGTTGTGCCAAAGCCTACAAATAATAAGTATAGAGAACCAAAGTATTCTGGAACTAATCAAATGAACTGCATACACGACACATTTGCATGTGACAAGCCACTATTCTGATCGTAAATTGTTTTAAATTTATGCAGAATGCAAACCTTAGCAAAATTCATTTAATCGTTTTGGGATTTGGCCATTGTTTACCAGACTCTTGTTAAGGAGGCACTCGTGGTGGCAAAAGTTTTCCTCTCTTCTCTTAGTTGGAGTCCCAGGATTTTGAACCAGTGACAGTAAAGGAGTAGTGATATATTCCTGGTTATGTGGATCTATGCATGGATTGTGCATAATCATCTTTCAAATCATGAGCACATCACTTATTAAATTGATTTCCATTTTTAAAGATATTTTATTAGATTCAGATTGGAAAATATAAATATATTTTGTTTGAATAAAGTACCACCACGTTCATTAAATATTTATTTTGATGTTGTTTGTACAATATGTTAAAAACAATGTAAATAATGAAAGGCACAAAGCAGGGGGAAACATGTCTCCAGAGATAAAGCTTGATCTGCAGATCAAATCAAGAGTTGAAATAAGGTTAGAAACATAGGAAATAGATGTAGGAGTAGGCCATTCGGCCCTTTGAGCCAGCACCACCATTCAATATGATCATGGCTCCCCATATCCCTTGATTTCCTTAGCCCTAAGAGCTAAATCTAACTCTGTCTTGAAAACATTCAGTGAATTGGCCTCCACAGCCTTCTGTGGCAGGGAATTCCACAGATTCACAATGCTCTGGGTGAAAAAGGTTTTGCTCATCAGTCCTAAATGGCCTAACCTTTATTCTTAAACTGTGACCCCTGGTTCTGGACTCCCCCAACATGGGGAACATTTTTCCTGCATCTAGTCTGTCCAATCCCTTAAGAATGTTATATGTTTCTATAAGATCACCTCTCATCCTTCTAAATTCCAGTGACTATAAGCCCAGTCGATCCATTGGAACGATGGTGGAGGGAATGTTAAATAAACAGATACGTATGTGATCAGGGCAGCCAGGAGGATTAGAATGGCAGTGTGGGGAATAAACACTGTGGGCCACATCCTGCTATGCCGTAATTTATATTTCTGCACAAACTCACTTTGTGTCATGAAAAAAAACGTTGTTTCAGTACAATGCACTTTTTTTCCTTTGAGGAAACAGCTGCACTGTTTTTCCCACGGTTTAGTGAGCTAATATTGTAAAATGTATCTGCAGTGATCACAAGCGGGTTGTTCACATTAATTCCTGTCATATTTTGGCAAGAGGGGAGGGGAAATCATATTATCAGCATCGCACTTAAAATATTTCCCTCCTATGTAATGATTGAACATTAGTTAAAGTGGACAAGTTTCACCTCCATCCACCCCCACTCCGCTTACAAATACAGTCTAATGTCACTGCTTTAATCAGAGAATTTGCGAGATCGGAGGCAATCTGCTAGATCTCGCATTCTTTTTCTCCCAAGAGAGTGCAGCGTTGCTTGTTTTTGATTACTGACCTAACTTTTATTATGTGTCTTAGTGTAAAGTTATGTTTGCCTAAGTTCTTGCGATGTTCCAAGCAATGCTTTGCTCAATTGAAAGTGCTTTCCCAATACATCATTGTTGTTGAGCATAAGCACTCACAGGAAGACCTTCTGCTGAAGGTGAAAAGGATTTAATTTCATTTACAAATGACATAAATGCATTAAATGAAGAATTTTGATTCTGAAGAAGTGTCTCAATCCAAAATGTCAGCTATCCATTTTCTCCAGAGATGCTGCCTGACCCGCTGAGTTACTCCAGCATTTTGTGTCTACCTTAAAAAAACTGGAAATATTAAATAAAAGCTGAAGGTGCTGGAAACATGCGAGGTCAGACAGCATCTGTGGGAAAAGAAAAGTGGACATTTCGGGTCAAAATCCCATTGTCCGAACCCCTTGGCAATTCAACCACATGGTGTTTGACATCAGTCCAAGCTGATCATTTGACAATGAATAAATCTCTGATCACATTCAAACTTCATGGCATTTACCAAATAAAGGCTGGATCCCCAGTCATTGAATAAAGAATGGTGCCTTGTAGTTTTTAAACCCTTGTGCTTTACTAAGACATCCAGAAATATATATATTTTTTAAAGAATATCAATTAAAGCGCCAAGATTGAAGTTAACAACAATTATATTTTGAACAGCTTGTTCCTTTCTTTCAGTCAGAAAGAACAGGCTGTTTCTGAAGAGATTGGTACAGAATAACTGATTTCCTTCGTTACCTGACCTAGCAAAGCTGAGTCCCAGGCCAGGAAAGAACCAGCAGCTGGGACTTTGCTATCAGTGGAGGGCATTGTGGACTGCATTTTAATACATTTGACTCCAAGCAGCCTGCCCATTGAACACAAGCCCTGCAGCGGGGAAGAAGTTGCACCCATTGTGATTTTGGCAGCCAGCAAGATCATACCCCCCCTAGCCTAGACAGCTGTTAGACTGATGTTGAGGGCTGCTTCTGGTGGGTGGTGGAGGAGGGATGGAGGAAGGGGAGGAGGGGTGGAGGAAGGGGAGAAGATGCGAGGGGTGAAAAGAGCGCAAATAGTCTCATACTGGACAAGGTACTGCATATTTAATGGAAAATTCACTGTCTGAATGACATCAGTGCAACTCCTGTTTAATTTGTAAGACAGTATTGCCCCATAGTTTTGGACAAGCAGACTTACCATGTTTCTGTGGTCTGTAGGGCCAGCTTACAATTGACTGGAAGGAAACAATACTTCTCACAGCAATCCCACCAGCATCATATTTCCAATACTAGAATCCTTCTCAGTGAGGCAAAATAAACTGCCCTCTCCAAATCTTACAAGCTGTACTCTATATTTGAAATATACTTTGGTGGCAATAACTAAGATATATGTTGGTGCTTGGAGGTTATTGGAGTCCTTAAAGCCCATCATGCATTCATTGTTCCATCTTGTTTTGTAGCACTGAACCAACCATTGATGTATCCAATTATTTCACATGGAACGCATTTAAAATCCCCCCCATGGACAAGAGGCAAGAACGAGCAGACCCATGACAGGAAGCACCCAAATGACCCAGATACACCTTTGAAGGTGTCAGACCACTTTCAGCCAGTTGAAACACACAAGAAGCCCTAGGGACAAGAAACGAGCGTGTTTCCGTATGGAACTTTGTGCAGTGCTGAATATTTCTAATGCATCATTCATGGTTGTTTCTCTGTGCCATTCTTCAGTGGTTACCTACATTAACAAAAACACATTTGCACAATGTGTCCCTGCAATATTTCTATCTCACGTCAAAAAGCTGTGAAAATCGAAGTATCAATGGCACTCCATTCTCATGCTTTTGGTGCTGGCGTATGGGACAGTGCTGTGGCCTTCATATGATAATATCTGAAGAACTGAAACTTTTTATTGCCTTGTAACTCAATCAGGTGGCTCCATTGATAATTTTTAACAGAAGTAATCCTCATTGTCATACAGTACATGGTTATAGATTTCAAGTCAAACGTTGCCACTTCCTAACAGAGTAATCCCTTCACATTTGGTAGTTGGTGGAATAAAGTCTGACATATTCTCCATTTCACTGCACACATAGTTATAGTGCCTGCAACATGCACATCCTAGAAGGTGGAGCACGTAGGCAGTGAATGCACAAAAGGAAGATTGAACCTCTGCAAACTGAAATAGGGAATCTCTCACCATTGTAGTTAGAAGAACTATTCAACTGCAAGGAAAACCAAGTCATTAATAAGTGTTCAATACATTTCCTGGACTGAGATATCAAGATAAGATTTTTTTTCATTTCCCAGGCCGCATATCTGGGTAAGATGCAAAATCATATGGAACAATTTCATTGATATGGAAACTATCATTAGTCCATGGATTAAAATAATTTCTAAATGCAATCAATGGTTTTCCTTTTCATTCTCCTGTATATAACAAGACAGCATTTTCTTTCCTATTACATTTCTCCATTTAATAAGTAAATGTATAGTCCTTCCTGCCCAAAGTGTGAAAAACAGATTCATTACGAAGTAAAGGCTTGGTTGAACCAAAATATGAATTAATTCCATGGGATTTACTTATATGGATAAAGAAAACAGATTCAGCTTTAACTTTATTTGTACACAAGCCATTACTCTAAACCCAAATATTGCACTTCCTGAACCTGTGTATAATTGACCGATTTAAGTCTGATGCTAACTTTATTGTTTAATCTGTTCTTGTAAATCCATGTGATCTGAAAGCTGCTCTTGTTTCCTTCCAAAAAGAGTAATCAGTTGCATCCCGATTCACACCATCAAGATACCATTTGAATACTGCAGCTTGAACCAGGTGCTGTATCAATTAAAATCGATTATTAATTTCATTAATACCAAACGACATTGGGATCAAACAAGCTGCAATTGACTCTGTGGTAAACTGTCTGAATTTAGGAAAGTTCAGTCTTTGCAAGTTTTAAATTAAACTTTTTAAGACTTGCAAATAATGTTGAAGTTCTAGTCATCTTTTATATTGATTTGTTAAAATTATGTTATAATAATAGATTATTTGTCATTTCTCACACAGTAATTCAATAAAATGGAACATTGTTCTTTTTTGATTTGTGTAATTTGATTATTTGATTCATTTAAGCTCCATGTTTCCACACTGATAAGTAACAGCGTCTCTATGTTAATTTGGAATTGAATACTTATGGGAAAGCATCTGACCACCATATTTGTGCAAGAAGGAACTGCAGATACTGGTTTAAACCGAAGATAGACACAAAAAGCTGGAGTAACTCAGCGGGTCCCGAAACGTCACCCAATCCTTCTCTCCAGAGATGCTGCCTGTTCCGTTGAGTTACTCCAGCTTTGTGTGTCTAACTTCGACCACAATATTTTCTCTATTCAACATCTGCTCTCCTTCCTGCAATGAAAAAATAATCAAAAGATGGAGCAACATTTAATAAGGGTAACAGATAAAAATCCAGCACCAATTGTGTAGCTAATTAGAGAAACTAAAATAGAAGGACTAAGGCAGATAAAGAGAATGTCAGGACCTAGAAGGCAAAAAGTTAGATGATAATTGATTTTCAAAATTATTTCATTTTAAATGTCAGATAGGTTCAGTTATGACAGTAAAACTTGTGGCATAACTTTTAGTTTACACTTTTCTAAGGAGTTTTGGGTCAGGCTTGTTATGATTACATTATACAGACCCAGTTTTCATTCAGAGTCTCACAATTTGCCCCCACAATGGTCCCAGGCAGCAAGAAGACCCATGTGCGGGCAAGTTCTGTACGGTTGGAATATTGATGATCAGGGGCAAGTGCCAGCGAAGGGCTCCAAACTGCTAAATTATGACTAATGAGTTGCTCTCCACAGAAATTACCAGAGTTATGTGTAGGAAGGAACTACAGATGCTGGTCTACACCGAAGATAGACACAAATGCTGGAGTAAGAAGGGTATCGACCCGAAACATCGCCCATTCCTTCTCTCCAGAGATGCTGCCTGTCCAACTAAGTTACTCCAGCATTTTGTGCCTATCTTCAGAATAACCAGAGTTGAACTGGAGAAAGCAGCAGAACACATACTCACCGCCAGGAGTGAGCTGGCATGTTCCCAGAACCTTCAGTCTCCACTGGGAGATTTAGATCCGATGTCTGGGCACCGTCACACAGGAAATTAGTCAACCTTTGGGAGAACGAAAGGAAAATATCAGCTTGTATTCTGCACAGTCATTGGCACAGGAAAAGATTCTGGATAATTAGTTACAGATGCTATGGAAATATCTGGTAATGTGGGAAGAAGGCTGATACATAAATACACACACACAGATAAGCATCGGTTTTAAATCTCATCATTTTCTTATCAGGCAAATTAACTTCTGTATGGAAATTAGATATGTTTGCAGAAAGCAAATGGTAGTATAAGCGCACTGAATCATGCACAGAGTGAACTGAACTTGTTCAATTAGTATTTATCATTCCAAACCTAATTTGACACTTTTCTACAGTTGACGTTTTAAACCCTGCACAATCATTTACAAGATTATGGATTTTGCAATAAACCACGAGTCATTTTCTGCTGTCGTTGATCATCCATGGTGCTACTCATGGGGCGGCATCTTTATAAGTGTCATTGATAATTTTACAAGATGCACAATCTTAAAGTCAACACCCCATTTTAATGATATATATTATAAAGTAATGTTTATTTTGGTAAGATAAAGTTTCATGCTTGCATTCCTAATGCAGGATATTTGGGCAAGCTATTGACCCCCCTGCTGACAATGCAGTTTCTTTATCTAGACACGATACATTTACACTTGCTTTTACATTGTAAATGTGGATATTGAAATTTGAAATCAAGTTCATAAATTCATAGGAGCAGAATTGGGTTATTTGGGCCATCGAGCCTACTCTGTCATTCAATCATGGCTATTTTTCCTCTCTCAACCAGATTCTCCTGCCTTCTTCCCATAACCTTTCACACATTTACTAATGTCTGCTTTAAAAATACATAAAGGCTTGGCCTTCACACACGGCTGTGGCAATGAAGTCCACAGATACATCACCCTCTGGCTAAAGAAATTCCTCATCTCCTTTCTAAAGGTACGTTATTTTATTCTGAGCTATGCCCTGTGGTTTTAAACTCTCCCACTAGTGGAAACACCCTCTCCATATCCACTCTATCCAGGGCCTTTCATCATTCGGTAAGTTTCAGTGAGATCCTCATTCTTCGAAACTCCAGCGAGTACAGGCCCCGAGACATCAAACGCTCATCATACATAAAGGTAAAAAAAGTATGCAAGATTCTTCCAATAATTTGTTCCTTATGTGATTGGTGCATGAATATGTACAAAAATCATGTCAATAAATATTAGTTTGCACAGGATCTAATATATTGATCATTGTTTAAAAATTGTGGAACAGTTTGGTTTTCAATTTCAAGATAATTCTGCAACATGTATTTTTGACCTAAATTATAAAGTCAGACTTATACAGTATGGAAAGAAGCACTTTGGCTCACCGTTACCTATCTGAGCTAGTCCCATTTGTCTATATTTAGCCCAAATCCCGAGACACCTTTCCTATCTGACTGTCATTTTAAATGTTGTAATTGTATCAGCCTCCCCAAATTCCTCCAAGTTTGTTCCATGCACCAACCACTCGGTATCAATACATTGCTCCTAAGTTTCCTTTTAAATCTTTCCCATCTCATCATAAACCTATGCCCTCATTTGAGACTTTCCTACCCTGGGAAATATTAGTTTCAGATTAGAAACAATGGCAATTGTTTCGGATACTCCCCTCAGTGATAAAATAAAGACATTTATTGCTGGCTTTAAAATAAGGCTAGCCACAAAGATTTTGCTTGGTTTAGAATCTGGCGTTCCTCTTTTACAACATTGGTTTCGATTTGCTGCTCTCCGCAGGGAATTGGAGCGTCTACGAAGTTAGCAGCGAGGCTGAACTCCCAATGAGATTGCTGTCAAAATAGGATGTAAAAAAGCAGCATAAGTCACATTCAAGCCTTTCTTATGGAATATGAAATAAGTTTAGGACAGAGACATGGAAGAAGTGCTAGCAAAGCATTCTTTTTTTAAATTTACAGACAGAATGAAATTCATACTTTACAAATTATATATTTTTCCGTTGTTATTCGTGGAGCTGTAAAGTTTAAATTACAACCTACAATGTCATTAATTACTTGGTTATCATGATTAACAAGAAACAAATCTCTGCTTAATGCCAACGATGGCAGACATCTTCTTTAATTACATTAAAAGTGAAGCCCCTGTCCCACTTAAGAGACCTAAACAGCAACCTCTGGTGATCTTGCCCGCCAATCAAAAAAAAATCAAGGTCAAGGTGACCTGCAACCTCAAACCACCCCCTATGCATATGTTGAAAACCTTCCTCGACTATGAAGAAAACCGGCTGCGACTAGACCTGCGACTAAAAAACGGCAACCTATTGTTAGTCGAGGCCGGTTTTAAACATGATGAAAAATAGCAGCAACCTAGATGAAGCCTCGACCACGCGGAAACTACTTTCGACCATTAGGGAGAGTGACCAAAACCTCCGGTGACCTCACGGAAACCTTGGGTGGCGGGCAAGGTCACCAGAGGTTGCTGTTTAGGTCTCCTAAGTGGGACATAGGCTTAAACATTTAAATTCATGAAAAATCAGGATCTTCAAGTGATTCTGCCTGCCCAGTGACAGTGCATCCTGTGGAGAAAATGCTGGATTTCTGTATTTAACTCTGAGCGATGTCAGCTTGCTCATGGGCACCCTGCTCCGTGGAATCCAAAGCAGGACAAGAGAGATGAACCTGCCCACTGAATATTAAAAGTCCCTCATGGCCCAGAGTGACTGTCTGGGTAAGATATGGAAGAGAGGATTGATGGATGTCTCAGCGCTTAATGAGTCCCACAGCAAGACCACAGAACAAGTCTGCCTTGAAAGGATAGACGACTGTGGGTTTGTCACCATCACTGAGGAATTAAATCTTAAAACATATTGAACTACTGTTCGCTGAAAACCCAGGTGAATCCATACAGTTTAGTACATTTGTTTTGGTTTATTATCGTTACACGTACTAAGATACAGTGAAAAGCTATGATTTGCATGTGATTCAATCAAATTATACTATGATCACAAATAGGATATACACAAGGACAACAGATAAATTGATAATTGTTTATGTTTTGCAGACTATCCAAAAATATAGCTTGATCCAACTCTACTAATTATGAATGGCCACCAATGTATGTTGGAGGTCTCATGCAGGATGATCTGCTGATAGTGGCAAACCATATTGTATTTCTGGATGTGCACAATGGAACACAACTAAAACTCACTTCCGTGTGATGGGGATCTCATGAAGAAGTTAAAATGGCTCACTGATTTGCCACTTCTGTCTCCTCATACATAGTTGAAAATGTTTCAGCCATGTCTCTAGCACTCACTTGCTGGGCCCGAACATCCTGGAGGATGGAGATATTCTTGGAGACTCTGCTGCCAGTCGATGTTTATTTGTCCACCACGTCCAGATGGAAGAGGACTGCAGAGTCCTGACTTCATGTGTTGCAGATTCATGTAGTTGGCGCCACAATAGTTTTAGATGTGGCTCCTGGCACTCCTTGTTGAATCAGACCTTATAGTTACGGTAAAGTGAAGGATGTACCAGTTCATGGGCTTTACAGTTTGTGGATAAATCTTTAAAAGGTCGAGGTTTTAAGATGAGAACATTACCATATGTAGGCTTTTATGAATGAAAACTGTGCATTAAAGATATGCAAGGCTGGTTTTCTTTTCACAATGAGTGGTAGGTACCCAGATCAGAAAAGGGGATTCCACAATGATCATTTCCATTTGTAACTCCTCATTTACAGAAGCGGTTTATGCAAGCATGGTATGCATTCCATGACAGCATTTTACAAGAAATATGTCCAGCCACAGCTCCTCACAGACCTCATGGATCGGTTGGAGCCATAGTCGGGCACATTGAGGGGTATACAGGAGGCAGAAACTGTTTTAGTTAGTAGTTTCAGGGAAGTGGTTACACTGCAGGCTCAGTCAGGTAGAGATTGGGTGAGCGGCAGGATAGGCAGGTAACACAGGAGTGCCTAATGGTTAACTCCCTCTTGAACAAATATACCAGTATGGATACTGTTAAGAGGGCTGGGGAGATAGCCTGCAAGGGGAACATGGCAGCAGAAGCAGCAGCAGCCAAATCACTGATATATCTGGTTCTGCTCTAAAGGAAGATAGGGTAAAGATAAGACAAGCAATTGTGATAGGGGAGTATGGTCAGGGGCATGGACAGGTGTTTCTGTGGCTGGCAGCAGGACGCAAGGATGATTTGCTGCCTCCATGGTGTCAAGATCAAGGATGTCTAGGAGCGGGCACAGGACATTCAAGGTAGGGTGAGCTGCCAGAAGTCATGGCACCACAGATGAGATTTAGAGAATTTGAGGAATTAATTGAAAAGCAGGACCCCCTTGCTCCAAGAGCTGGTGAGACAAGGAACAAGAAGATGGTACAAATAAATACATGGCCAGGGAAGGTGGGACCTGCACAAGATGGCCAGGTTGCACCTGAATTGGAGGGGAACCAATATGCCAACGGGGAGATTCACTAGTGCTACTCAGGAAGAAGCTTAAACTAGTCTTTCAAGGAGGTAGGACCCACAGCAATTGTGTGGCAGAGGGGGAAATAGAGTGTGATATAGAAGTTAATGTTAATTAGAGAGGACAGGCAGGGGCAAGTCAGGGAGCGAGGAAGGTTTGAGAGACTAGACTGTATTTATTTGAATGCAAGAACCCTCAAGGGTAAGGCAGATGAACTCAGGGCATGGTTTAGTACAGGGTCTCAGATATTCTAGCCATAGTGGAAACGTGGATGGGAAAGGAACAGGACTGGTAGCTGCTCAATATTCCAGGCTACAGATGCTAGATAGGAAAGAGATTAAGGAGATATACGAGCAAGTGAACAACTTGCTGGAGTCACTCGGCTTTACTAGAACCATCAACATTACTAGCAGTAAGCAGCAATATTCACTGCGTAACAATGTTGTGAAAAGTCAACTCAAAATCCAGAGATTACAGTAATTAAATCATCAAAATCAACCTTTTATTTCAACAGTGTAATACCCACTTTTCAAAATTAAAAGAATACTAATAATGACATTGCAACACATCTCCAATAAACAGCATTAAACAAGCTTTAACAGCCGAGCAGCTGACCTATACAGGCAAGGCAGAGATCGATCCCTAGAATGTGAATTAGCTGATCTCAGCTTAATGGAGGTAGAGGTCTAATTTTTCTCAATGTTCTTACTGTGGATTACAGAAAAAAATCAAGGTTCTGCTCAGTACGCATCATGTGAGCTCAAATGGAAAAATGTGCACGTTGATATAGCTTAGCTTTGATAGGTCCTTTGGAAATGGCTTGAAGTCATTATCTGCTGCAGATCAAACATCAAGATTTTTTTAAAAATCGATTAAGTAAATAGGTGAGGTGGGGAAGGTCACTTGTGCCCAGAAACACCAAAGTGAGAACTGCTTCATGACAGCAATAACTAAAAAAGTTTAATAAATGAATAACAGGTGGACTCATGAGTGAAGAATAATTATGAAAGCTAATAAATTGTGCACCGTGTACTGCAACACTTTAAAGCCTAGTAGCCCAGTAGCGGGGATGTCAACATAAAGCATATTTACTGCTCAGATTGTAAATACATCAAGGTTCCAGATGAGTAATTTTCAGGCCCCTGTTAACTGTTTTTCCTCCGTCAGACCTGCTGAGCATATCCAGCATGTCCGATTTTATTTCTCTTTTAGAAATATTCCAGCTTATTAAGTGTAAGAAAGAACTGCAGATGCTGGTTTAAATCGAAGGTAGACACAAAATGCTGGAGTAAAGCAGCTGGTGAGGCAGCATCTCAGGAGGGAAGGAATGCACAACGTTTCGGGTCGAGACCCTAAGGTTTGTTAAGAATGAATATGCTTTTAGGATTTACATTGAATTCACCAGACAATTTTCTGCAAATTTTGTCAAAGGCATTCCATTGGAGAATTAATAAACATCACTGCAGGATGTTTATAGATGTTAACAGAGAAAAAAAGCTCTAAAAACAGAATGGTAGAAATGATCAATTTTAGAATTAGATATCAAAAATAAAATCAACTACACAAGAGACACAGAAATATTTAGCACATCAGTGCTTTGAATCAAATTCAAACAGAGCTTACACGGTTTCAGAAATTTGCAAAGTTTACAAGGTAGCAATCACTGTTCAGGTTCTTTGACCTTTTTCTTTTTCTGGGAAGAATTTTGAGAGTTCAGTCTAAAATTTGTAGGAAGGAACTACTAAATGCTCGTTTAAACTAAAATAGACACAAAATGCAGGAGTAACTCAGCGCGACAGACAACATCTCTGGAGAGAAGGAATGGGTGACCTTTCAGGCCGAGACCCTTCTTCAGACTGATGTCAGGGGAGGGAGATACATGGATAAGGAAGTATAAGGTGTGAAAACAGGACAAAGGGTATGAGGAAAATGTAGAATAGATCATTGTAAGCTGGGAGAAGGTAACAACAAAGCAAATAAGAGATAAAATGTATTCAGAGGCAGTAAGACAGGTCGGAGAACTGGGAAGGGGAAGGAAGAGAGGGAAAGCAAGGGTTATGAAGTTAGAGAAGTCAATGTTCATACCGCTGAAGCGAAATGAGGTAATGTTCCTCCAATTTGCGTTGGGCCTTACTTTGACAATGGAGGATGCCCAGGACAGAAAGGTCAGTGTGGGAATGGGAGGGGGATTTAAAGTGATCAAGAAGGTTTAGGCGGACTGAGCGAGGTGTTCAGCTAAATGATTGCCGAGCCTGCTCCTGGTCTCGCCGCTATTTAGTCCACACCTGGAACAGTGTATTCATTCCCTTTGTCCTGTTTTCACACATTACACTTTCTTATCTATGTATCTCCCTCTCCCCTGAAGTCTGAAAAAGGGTCTCAACCCGAAACATCACCCATTCCTTCTCTCCACAGATGCTGCCTATTCCAGCATGTTGTATTTTTAATCAAAAGCTGTTACTCCGGTTCAAAAAGGCGATATGTTGCAGGTACTGAAAATGTCCATAGATACTGGGCGAGCTGGCTTGTGAAACCACCAACAGTTGAATGTCCATTCACCAGAATGCTCCCAGTCTTTGAAAGCAAAGGCCTTATTAAATAAACATTTCAAAGAAACAATACTCTTATTAACATAGATAGAACGTCAGTAGCACAGAGTCATCTGAGCTGTACAGTTAAAGACTGTTAAGAGAAGCTGAAAAAATAAAATGTTAAAGGTCCACGTTTATGGTGGATATTGCCTGGGTGGAAATGTGACAACGTTTGGGCATCTGCAAAAGGATATTATGGTTCACATTTCTTATATTGAGAAAGGATTTTTTGTAAATTAAAATTATTTTCTATATTTACATGCTGTCAGTGAAATAAAGAATGAGCCATAAATGGCCCAATTCACAAAGTGTTTCTCAGACTATCTTTTGGAGAGAAATCAGTCGTATACTATGGCAAAATATATATTTCACATTACAAAGTGGCTTCTTTGTTTCACAAGGACACAAGAGGCTGCAGATGCTGGAATCTTAAGCAAAAAACGAAATACTGGGGGAACTCAGTGGGTCAGGCAGCATCTGGGATGGAGGACAGCCAACATTTCAGGTCGGGACCCTTCGTCAGAGTCTGAAGATGCTGCCGGACATGCTGAGTTCCTCTTGCTTCTGCACTTTCTCCACCCTCCCCCCCCCCTCATTGTTTCACCCTGGATTAGTGCCATAAATTTAAATATTGGACATTACATACTAAATATGCCATACTGATCACTTTTGGATCAGCTGGCAATAATATATCTGAGTACCATTCTGCCAAAGAAAGATACCAACCATTGTGACATCAAGAGTTACTGGAACATGGCTAGGTTAAAAAGAATTAGCCGCTGAACACACGTTCGTGTTGCGTGCTCATGTCATGTTGCATTTGCTTAGGTTGTTTTTTTCCTGTCCACTATACAAGTTGATGGATTGAACTGCAATTTGTATTCAGTCATAAATCCCAGACCTGTCGATAATTCTTTCCTGGCTTCGGCCTGAGAAAATTATTTTAAAATTAAATGGCCCTAAGCAGCATATTATTGAATGTTATTAAATTTGTTATATATAGAGTGAAAATAATGCAAAAAAAACCCCTATAAATATTGGTGAGTACGATACAAGGGAAGAAAATGTTTGCTCGCAGCTGAACATTCATATGTACACACAAGTTTTAAATTGTGAGCTGACAATCATTGAAGTTTATTCAGGTAATTTTTCCAGTTCTTTATGTTCACTATTGCTCTTTCATGTGTCAATAGATACAGATCATATTCCCTCCAGAGAGAAATGGCTTTATCAGATTCAGCTTGAGTCCAGGAATCTAGCAGGCTCGGCAAAAATCTATAATTGAGTCATAAATCCATGTCCCAGCTGGGTCAATTCAAGATGGAACTGCAAAAGCTGCTTCATGCTGCCTTGGTCATCATGTACAGTCTTAAATATGAACTGCTCCAAACAGCGCATTTGTTTTTTCCTTGTATTAGAAATGCAATTTGGACAACACCTAGCTCTCCAATTGTCCAAGGCAGAAAGCTGCTTGAGATATTTCAGACTAGCTGTTTCTGTGGCAATTCCTCTTTACTCTCTTCCCTTTCCTGGTTCCAATCCTTTAGACCTTCAGGTAGAGTGGTGTCTTCTTCAAAGCTACCAGTTCCTTCTACAAACTCTTCATAGGTGGATTTTTCTGCAAATGGCCGTGGTCCCAGCAGATCAACCATGTCCGCTTTATTAAGTATTTCCTTTTCTAACAACCATTCAGCCACCTAACAAAACAAAGAAAGAAAATACACGTCAGTTCAAAAGGGGTGTGGTTATGAGAGTTGTCTGGTACTACCGATTTCAAAAAGTTGTTTGGTGTCTTTGTTTGAACAAACATGAAGATGCTAGTAATATCTAAAACATCCTTACATTTTGGACATTGTTTTGTTCTGCACAAAGGTTCTGCAGCATGGCAATATTATTTTATACAGCATAGATATTCAATTTCTACATGGTGAAACCAAAATGTATAAAAATACCCTTTATTAAAAACTGACTATGTGCACTTTAACCACATGTGATTTTTTCTATTACAAATCTCAAATTGTGGAGTTCAGAGCCAAACATTATGGAGGGCACTGTAGGTGACATTTCGGGTTGAGTCCCTTCTTCAGACCGAAGAAGGGACTCGACCCGAATTATCACCCTATTCCTTTTCTCCAGCGATGCTGTCTGTCCCGCTGAGTTACTCCAGCATTTTGTGTCTATCTTCGGTTTAAACCGGCATCTGCAGTTCCTTCCTACACATTACTGGAACTGCATTGTATTCATAAAAATTGATCTGTAAAAAATATAATCTCTGGTAATATAGGCAGTAATGAAAATATCAGAAAACTTGAAAAGCATAATAGAAGCACAAATGAATGTTATGAATGAATGAGCATTGGGTGACCAATTAATGAAGAAAGCTTGAAATGGAATGACACGGTTTCAAAGCATTCTAGAATTTTAGTCTTCAAAATATCTGACTGATGAACAACAGAAATTGAAATACCGTGTGCAGTGATGCAAGGAAAGTCTGACTGTGCAGAAATTACAATCAACTATATCATATAATTACTTACTTTTTCAACTTCTAATCGCTTTTCCTTCAATAATGCAAAGGTTCTCTGGCTTGCGGTACCAATAAGTGCCCGAACTTCCTCGTCGATAATCTGTGCTGTGGTCTCACTGTATGGTTTTTCAACCACCAAATCTCCTTGACGTGGAAGGTCAAAGGACACTTGTCCAAGTTTGTCACTCATACCAAACTGAACAATCTGATGAAGGGGATAGGTTGTGGGGAGATAAGAAACAATTTAAAAAAAAGGCAAAACAGATCAGATCCCCGGATTATGTTGAAATCAAGTAAATAACAGCTGTGTGGAACAGGAGTGTTCCATGTCTGCTTCTGCTGATCAGATGTAGATCTATTGTAACATTCCATATATGTTTCCTGAAAGTGACCACATGCGACAACTGGGTGGTGAAGCATATGGCATGCTTGCATTGATGTGTCAGGGATGTAATATAAATGTTGGGGTGTTATATAGGCACTTTACAAGATGACGTTAGCAATACTGTGTGCACCTTTGGTTGCCACACTACAGGAACGATATGGTTGTGTTGGATAGAATGAAAAAGAGATTCATCAGGATACTTTCTGGATTAGAGGACTTAGTTATAGGGGGAGATTGAATAGGCCAGGCTTGTTCTCCCTCGAGTGAAAGAGGTAGTAGGGTGACTTGATACGAGTATATTAGAATAGAATAATAGAATAGAATAAAATTTTATTGGCCAAGTATGTATACATGCAAGGAATTTGACTTGGTGCTTTGCTCGCACATGGTAAAAACACGATATACAGCAGACAATTAAAAATAAAACATTATCATTTAAACATGTAAAAATAAAGTACCTGAGCAAAAGGAGGCTACAGACTTTTGGCTGTTGAGTAGAGCTACTTGAGAAGAAGCAGTTTTTACGTCTGGCTGTGGCGGCTTGGATAGTCCGGAGTCACCTCCCTGAGGGAAGTACTTCAAAGAGTTTGTGACCAAGGTGAGAGGGATCAGAGATGATCTTACCAGCTCACTTCCTAGCCCTTGCAGTGTACAGTTCGGGGTTAAGGTTGCAACCAACAACATTCTCGGCTGATAGAACGATTCGCTGCAGCCTCCGGATGTCTGCTTGGTGGCTGAACCAAACCAGACCATAATGGAGAAGGTGAGGACAGACTCTATGATGGTAGTGTAAAACTGGACCATCATTGCCTGTGGCAGATTGTGTTTTCTCAGCTGCCACAGGAAGTGCATCCTCTGTTGGGCCTTTTTGACTGTGGAGTCGACGGTCGCCTCCCATTTAAGGTCCTTGGAGATGATGGTTCCAAGGAACTTAAATGACTCCACAGATGTGACTGTGGTGATGTCGATGATGAATAGGGAGAGGGCAGGTGGGAGCTCTAATAAAGTCTACAATCAATTCCCCTGTCTTAAGAGCATTGAGCTCCAGGTTGTTGCGATGGCACCAGGACGCCAGCTGTGTCACTTCCTGTCTGTAGGCAGATTCCTCCCCACCCTGGATCAGTCCAATCAGGGTTGTGTCGTCCGCAAACTTGAGAAGCTTGACAGAGGAGTCTGTGGAGGTGCAGTCATTGGTGTAGAGAGAGTAGAGGAGAGATGAGAGTACGCAGGCTTGCGGTGCTCCTATGCTGAGGGTCAGCGGGTCCGAGATGTACTTTCTCAGCCTCACATGCTGCTTCTGTCTTGTCAGAAAGTTGGTGATCCACTGACAGAGGGGTTCAGACACAGTCAGGTGGGCCACCACAAGTCTTTCAAGGGTTTTCATGATTACAGTGCAACAGATTATTAGATTATAGAGACATAGATACTAGAAAGAAGTAGGTGCTTTAAAGACAATGTAAAGAGCACATTTTGTTTTAACAGAGTGGTTGATATCCAGAACATGCTGGTGGTGAAGGTAGTGGAATAAGATAAAATTATTACATTTAAGAGGCATTTAGAAAGACACTTAAATAGGTAAAGCATGGAAGAATACAATCCTAGTGTGGGGAAATGGGATGAGTGTAGATGGGATAAAGGCCAGCATGGACATGGTGAGCTGAAGGTCTTGTTTCTGTGCTGTGCAACTCTGTGGTTCTCCTTTCTTGGAGAAAGCTTCAATCCTAATCATTTGATTTTGGAGGACAGTTAAACTGGATGGCTGGTACTGGTGAATCGAGAGTTGAAGACAAGACTGAAAGAGGTTGTAAATAACATGAAGGAGAGATTTTTACAGGAGATGTATAAGGAAGTACGATGAAAGGAATAGTGACCACATTTTAGAAGTCGGGGAGAACCTACGGTAAAATTTAGCTGTAAACATGGTGCAAGAGTATATATTCAGGAGCACATCAGTAAAATCAGAATGCTCAATAATTTGGAGCAGAAGAGAGGGGAAGCAATAGGGAGACTGACGTCATCTCAAAGGAAGGATCACACAGTTTAGAAGGGAAGGGAAGGGAGGATGGAGGGTATTTTGAAGATAATTCCTAAACAATCCCATTACATGCTACCCTGTGGAGGTCAGATTCATTATGGCACTCTCGGTCCTCAAGTCTGAATACTCGGGCAGGTATTTAATTTGTGTTCCAAGCTCTCTTGCTCTAATTCTTAATGACAACCCTTCACCCCAAATAAAATCAGGAATAACCAAGCAATATTTACTGACAAACCTACATTTATGACAGGAGTCCAGACAAAATGTATTGAAAGTCAAACAGCAAAGATTGCAAATTAAACTGTGCCCCCCTGTGAAGAAACTCATTTTAGGATATTGTTGGAGTTGAGGCAGGATTAATATGTATTAATAATAATAAGATGTATTACTTAAGATGGAGATGAGGAGAAATGTCTTCTCTCAGGAGATCATGAATCTTGGAATTCTCTAGGCCAGTGAACACTAGAGATCACTGCATATACTCACTGCTGAGGTCAGTGGATTTCTGATCTAATAGTGGAATCAAGGGTAAAAGGATGGAGCTGCTAAAATCAGATGAACCATGATCTTAATGAATGGCGACTCTTGCTCAGAACAGTTTACCTGGGCATAAGCACTTTGTGTGATTTTTCTCAGATCATCCTGAGCACCAGTTGTGATACGATCAAAAAATATCTGCTCAGATACTCGCCCACCAAGCATCATGCACATGCGATCAAAAAGTTGCTCTTTTGTGTAAAGATACTGCTCCTTAGGCAAGTACTGTGCATAGCCAAGGCCTTTCCCACGAGGTATGATAGATACCTGCAGAAAGAGATACATATTTAAATATTCATAAAACTTAATATAAAGTATTGGTAACATGCATTAAAGGTCTTAAAATCTTTGCTATGCTGAGCTCAAAAGCGTTCAAGTTCAAGGGCGGTACGGTGGCACAGTGGTAGAGTTGCTGCCTTACAGCGCTTGAGATCCGGCTTCGATCCCGACTACGGGTGCTGTCTGTACGGAGTTAGTACGTTCTCCCCGTGACCTCCCACACTCCAAAGAGGAACAGGTTCGTAGGTTAGGTATAGGTGTAAATTGGGGGGGGGGGGGTGTGCGTGCGTGTGTATCGCTGTTTGGTGCAGACTCGGTGGGCCGAAGGGCCTGTTTCCCCACTGTATCTCTAAAGTTTAAACTAAACTAAAGCATTAGAAAACAGTATAGGTAAAACATAATAGTCCCTTTCATTCAAGTCTATTCTGTTAATTTAGCTTACTTTGTGCTATCCGTAGTATACTGGGAAATAAAATACTGCCTTGAAAGTTTCTATAGGGTACAAATTGGGGAAAATATTTTACATTTTTTTCCCTAATAGCTGTGCAGTAATAGTACACCACTATCAGACCTGTCACTGAAAATGAATGCCTGTTATTGTCTTTGACATCTATGCTGCAGGTTGCTCCAGTGCTTTTGGGCTGGGAAATGTGTTGGTGAACCTGTATCAGGTTAAACTTTTTGTAAGTTCAACAGCTGGATTGAAATCAATGGGAAGAATCCAGTGTCAGCAGGCCTTTCCGTTTGATTTCATTCTAGTAATTTAAACAAATTTAATTGTTCCGTGAACAAGTTTTTGAAAAGTAATTTAAACTTTTCAATATTTTGTTTAATGACTTCTGGTGTGCCATTGAAGGTCTGTGACGGAGATCTCACTAACTCACAAAGCCATTCTATGAGAACAGTTGCTGGGAGAGTCCACCATTGTGATAGACAGTGCTGAGCTGTGCCAATATAGTCTCCTGGCAGAAGGCTGTATCTAAGGCCACAACTGGAAAAAACATTCCACTCTAAGCGGAGGTTGGCAGCCATTTTAGGGTCAGCAGATCTGCCCTATTCCTTATAAACTCATTTAAGATTTATGACAGACTACAACATTTTGATTTATTTTCATTCTTCTGGATTACAAAGTTTGTCTCAAATTATTCCATGTCTTTGAAAGGACCAACCTGTTCCAATGATTACAATCATTAAACAGGCAGTCTGAGATAATCATTTTAAACCCTAGATGAATCAGAAGTAGAAAACAACTGAACTGATATTAATTTTGAAATTATTTTGTCCACTGCTTCGTGTTTTCACTCATTTTAGTCAATGTTATGAAATGTAATTAATATTTACCATGCAGAATAATTTATTCCCCAATTTCAACAAATGCTTACTTTAAGCAGGGGGTCTGCGTGTTCCAGGAACCAACCAACAACAGCATGTCCAGCCTCATGATACGCAACAGTCCTTTTTTCGTCTGGTTGCAAAACCTGCGTTTTTTTCTCTAATCCTAAAAAGGAACACAAGAGACAAAATTGATTAACAAATGAAAGTAGTAAATTTAAATAGAAACAGAGACCAGTGGAAACTTGGCTTAGATATTCAATAAATAAAATAGCCATTGAGACTTAAATACTTCAGCTACTTTGGTAAGGCATAATCTGAAAACCATGAATCATGAAAAGACAGATTTATATCTTGCAATAAAAATCGAAAATGTTGCAAATCTCCTGCACATAGGAAGCAACTGTACAGGGAGAGAAAGAGAATTAATATTATGGTTTAAGCACAGTTTTCCAGGAAAGATTATGACAGCACTAGAGGGGTTACTGCACAGACTTTTGATAATGTTGTCAGGAAAAATTGCAGAATATAACATTGCCACCTTTAGACCAAAGATGAACAAAGACTGAACTGATGCACATAACATCATGCAGCATCTAGGTACAATATACAGAGATTATCTATTTTCTGGTAAAGATGGGTCAAAATTAATGTTAACAGATTTAAAATTGAAGAAAGATTAGAGGGGAGCTGAGAATATATTTTAACCTGGAAGGAGTAACAAATATGAAACTCACTACTTTGAATAAAGGCTGGTAGTGGAAAAAAAATCAACATATTTAAATGGTATTTACAAGTGTACTTGTAGAGCCATGATCTGCAGGGCTCGAAGGTGCAATAAGACACTGTTGGCCAAAGAACCTCCTTCTACATCATAAGTGTTCTATGATTCTATGGAAATGGAACTTTCGTCATTAATATTAACAATAGGGTTGCGAGAAGCCTTCTCCATAAGAGACTTTAGGAGTAAAAAGGCATGAATAAAAACAAGATTAACATTTATTTTCATGTGAGGCATTTTCAATGCAAGGCATTGTTAAAGCAGATAGAAAATGCTTGATCAAGGAAATAGACACATCATAAATACATAAGAAATTAGTAGATACAATTCTAAAATTCAAAAGACATTTTTAATTACAATGTATCATCAGATGTAGCAATTCTTCAAATGATCCGAAAAGATTCTTGTTTTTAATTGCAGCAGGATTTCCTGAATGTAGTTTTCAGTCTTCTCCAGCTCCCTGAATTTTATGCTTTTGGTCAGTAGGTTAATTCCCAATGGTCTTGACATGCACTAACAACTCAAGTGATCATTCACTTCCCTGCATCTTCTCTGCTGACTAAAGCCCAACTCTCTCCTTTCTCCTCAGACCTTTGAGCATTACTAGGAGCTACACAGCCCACCTGGTTCTTAAATATAGAAACAAAGTTTGGCATTCTGACGATTACAACCAAAGTAAATCCCCATATATGTTTCAAAAAGTAACGAAGCAGGAAATTCAGAGTTTGATTAAAGTTCATGTATACATGCTGAAAAAGAAGAATTCGTGTGATCCAGCTACAACAGATAAACTGAAAGAAAAATAAGGTGGCTAGAATGGGAGACAAGTATAAATGCTCATTGTAGATAAGTACCCATGTTTCTAATGAAGATTTACTGTAAGTTGGTGGTTAATGGACTGGGTAGGCCGAAGGGCTGGTTTCTGTGTTGTATCTCTCTTTGACTGCTGTCTATGTTCAGTGAAATGGAGGATTACTCATTCCCGGTGAAAAACACAGGTATCTGACTTCCTTACAGCATGCACATTTACCTTCAGTTACCCGACTACCCAAATGGAAAGACGATATCAGTGAACTGAACAAAATACCCATGAGAGCTTTATCAGTGTACATTAGACAGTATTGCATTTATGTGGCTAAATGAAGAACATGCTAGAAGCCAGCCTTTGCATGAGAAAAACAAAGAAATATATAAATAATATAAACAGGAAAGGCAGGAAAAACTCAGGTCTGTGGTAAGAGAATCAGTTAACATTTTGCACTGGTGATTTTAGATCTATCTGGAGTACTACAAGCAGCTTACCAAACAGGGAATAAACAGTATTTTTGTGCAGTATTTCACAATACAAAAGCCATTTCAAAACTCCTAACTAGTCTCTTTCTGCAATGCCTTATCAGTTATCACTATTATGAGAGACCAGTGATTTCTTATCCATGTAACAGCAAAGAAAAAAAAGCATCAGATGCAAACAAAGAAACCAAGTTTCATGCAGCACAGATTGTGACCATACCTCCAATCACGCGTTCTATTGCCTGCTCAAAGTGCTTCACGTGGATTGAATCATTTAAATACCGAGCAGCAATCAGAGCAGCTTCATTACACACATTGGCAATATCAGCTCCTGACGGAAAGTAAAAATATTGCATCAGACTCACATATATGTCACTAACATATTTTACTGGGATTTTGGGAGGCTGCAATTAGGATAAAAAAATGTTTTTTTCTATTCGGTGCGAGCTTAAAATTCACCAAGGCCAAGAAAATGAAGAAAATTATGAAAATAAAATCAAGAAAAGGTGCAAAATAAAACTAATTCTGCACTGGCCCAGCCTTGCCAATGTGTGGTCTCTTCAGTTGAATTTAGAGCTGACAGCAAATTGATAGTGATTATGTAGGTTAAAGTGACCAATTTTTTTTTCTTCCATATATCTGAAGATCAGTCCTGGACCCAGCACATTGATGCAATCATAAAGAAAGCCATCAATGCCGCTACGTCCTTAGAAGATTGAGGAGAATATGTATGTCGACGAATACTCTATTGAACTTCTGCAGGTGTATGGTAGAGAGCATATTGACTGGTTGCATTACAACCTAGATCGGCAACTCGAATGCCCAGAAATGAAGGAGATTACAAAACGTGTTGGACACTGCCAGGTCCATCACAAGCACTGACCTCTCCACCATTGAAGGGATCCATAGGAGGCCTCATAAAGGCAGCCTGCATTACAAAAGGATCAACATCACTCTGCCCATGCTCACCTTTCACTCTTGCCATCGGGAAGAAAGTTTAGGAGTCTGAAAACCGTGATGTCCAGGTTCAGGAACAGCTTCTTCCCAACAACCATCAGGCTATTGAACACTACAAACACCAACTAAACATTGAACTACAAACTGTCTTGGTTGCACTAGGGACTTCAGGTTATTGTTTTGTTTTGCACTAATATTGTGTTTTTAATTTAACATTTTTTGTTGGTTTTATTCTGTTATCTATTGAGTACTATGTTTCCAGACCTGTTATCCTGCTGCAAGTAATAATTTCATTGTTCTGTTTCAGTACTTATGACAATTAAACATTTGATTCATGGATGGCTATCTAACTGGGAAGGTTTACATTTCATCCATC
Organism: Malacoraja senta; assembly: GCA_038087875.1. Lineage (NCBI taxonomy): Eukaryota > Metazoa > Chordata > Chondrichthyes > Rajiformes > Rajidae > Malacoraja > Malacoraja senta. Next base: position 157,510,894 of record CM075978.1, on the reverse strand, counting down.
TGACAAGGATTTCAGCCTAAATGTTCAGACTGCAATAAGAGTGTTTGAACCCACAAATCACAATAACTTTCTAAACAATGATATTAAATCAATGTCTGTCTTTATCATATCTTCACCCATATACCTTTATTTTTAGTTTTTCTTTCATAATTGTTGGAAATAATTTAAAATGTGACTCAACTTTTGTCTCATGAATATTTGTGGACTACGAACACAGATGCTTGGTAATAGAGGCATACTCGATACCGACTGTACGCCACACAGAAGCAGCAACTTAACAAAGTTTACGTTCTTTATCCGAGTCTCACCAGTGAAACCTGGAGTCAGTGCAGCGAGTTTACGTGCCAATGAATCTTTGCTGATACTGGAATTCATTTTCAATGGACTCAGGTGCACCTTGAAAATGGATGCTCGCCCTTTAATATCAGGAGGACCTGCAAATAACAATAACAAAGTAAGATCAAATTTAAGTAAATTATAAAACTGGCATCTTTACAGTAAATTATTGCCTTTATGTCTAACATTTTCACATTTTATTTTGAATGAAACAAAATGAACATTAGATATTATATATTTATTTTGAGCTTGAATAATACCTGCATTTCAGTTTGAAGCATTGAACTAGTGACACAAATTTAAATCAATCTATCGGTGCCATAAATACTATCTACTAAAACTCTAACCTCCCTCTCTTTACATTAAAATAGTTGTTTAACAATTGTGACAAATTCAACAATCACATTCTTGTGACAACGTTACGGGAAAACTATAATCTTGTATCAGTGCCTGATACTTCAGACTATCATAATTGCTTTGATGTCAACCCTGGTTCTCTTTCCACAGATGCTGCCTGATCTGCTATCCATCATTCTTGGCTTTTAATTCACATCACTCCAGCATTTATAATCTTTTGAATTTCAATATTATTTCTCTTTTACAAGATCAGTAGATCTCTTATAAAACCTAAATTCATGTACCCAAGATCCTAATAAGGGGTAATACCGACCTACCTATTTATACCAACTTTTCAACACTCGACCTGGAATTTGGGTGCAAAATTAGCTGAAATAAATGCAGACACTACCCTTTAAATAAATACAGAAATTCTAGTCATTTAAACATCGAAGATTTTAAGCACTGTAGCGCAATGCTAGAGTTGATGCCTTATGGTGCCAGGCACCTAGATTCGACCCTGACTATGGGTGCTTGTCTATACAGAGTTTGTACGTTCTCCCCATGACCTGCATGAGTTTCCTCCCACATTCCAAAGACGTTCAAGTTCGTAGGTTAATTGGCTTGGTATAATTGTAAAATGTTCCCTACTATGTGTAAGATAGTGTTAGTGTGCTGGGATCTCTGGTCAGCGCAGACTCGTTGGGCCAAAGGGCCTGTTTCTGCGCAGTAACTCTGAGCTAAACTAAACACTATTTTAAGAGTTAAAGAAGGAACTGCAGATGCTGGAAAATCGAAGGTACACAAAAATGCTGGAGAAACTCAGCGGGTGCTATTTTAAGAGTGTTTTTGTCACATTTTTTCCAATTTACCTCAACAGCTGTTTGATGAGAAATTTGTTAGTTGTTTACATCATCACCTGCACATAACTCAAATTCAACCGGTTACATAATACATTAGATGTCAACGTACCAATATAAATTTGTCTATCAAATCTGCCAGGTCTCATCAACGCTGGGTCAAGAATATCAGGTCGATTAGTTCCTGCCAGTACAACAACATTGGTACTGGTATTAAATCCTAAAAAGAATAACAACGAAGATGTTAACAATTGCATAATCAGACAGTTACATACATTGACACGGTATTAATAATGATATAATTATTATAATATCCATCTTGCCAGCATCTTAGTAAATTTTCAAATTCTCAATGTTCAAAATGTTACTTCAAATTAATAATTTTATTCTAAGCCAACAATTTACTACTGAAAAATCTTGTAATTTTCCATAATGGAAATATGAATCTCTCATTTATTATGAATCTTTCAGCAAACATGTTCTTTTAGTTGGAATTCCCTGCAACTGCAGAACTGCATCTTACATTTCAATGTTGTTTTTCTCTCTACCCATGAAATGTATTTCTCTTCCTCTGTTTACTCTCTAAGCAGATTATCTATGACTATACCACTATGAATATACCACTTAGTCTCCCCCAGGGCAGATTGTTTGAGTTTGAACGTACAAACATACAACTCAAGAGTAGGAACAGACCACTCGGCCCCACAAGCCTGTTTAATGGCAGATCAGATTGTAACTTCAACCCTGGTCACCTTTCAGCCCTTTGCTTATTAAGAATCCATCTACCAGTGAATTAACTATATTCAAAGACTGCTCCCTTTTAGGAAGAGTGTTTCAAAGTCTCATAATCCTCTGGGAGAAACAAAATTACATCATTTAATTTATTTTTTTAGATAGTCACCCCCAAGTTCTCCTCCCAAAGACAGCACCATTGATAATGCAGGATTCCCTTGTTATTGGAATGAAATGCCAGTCTTGTTTTAATCTTGAATGTGGGACTCAAATTTCTCACTCTGGGTTAAGCAGGCAACCATTGGACAGGGTTGTGCAGTTTGCAATTTCCAGTTATTTTGGGGATTATATTCCAAAGTTAAAACCATAAATTATTATTGTATCTTGCTTTACCTATGCATTTAACTTTGATCTTACGAAAATATAGAGGCCATGGTTTATGAAAAGTATGGCATTATTGAGAGATACAAAGACAGACACCTTGCTGCACTGGAGATGGGAGATTATTTTTCAAGCTATTCAACTAGTTATTTGGCGATAAACTAACCCTGGGAATGTAACCATACTATCCCTCTTCTAGTGCTACATTTCACTTTCAATGCTTGACATGTTGGATGTTTTATTTATAGATGGTACTTGCAAGTAAATTGGACATTAAATATAAAGCACAAATACAACAAAATCTAGCTTCTAGACAATTTAATTATTTACATTTTAATTACTACATTAAGCTCCATTTTAATTATTAGGCACATTAAATGGCATATGTACCATCTTATCATGAATTATGGGAACCTCTACTCTTGTCACATACCATCCATTTCAACCAGCAGTTGATTTAAGGTGTTCTCTTGTTCACTCTGTCCACCAAAGTTTCCTCTTCCTCGTTTCCTACCGACAGCATCAATCTCGTCAATGAAAAGAATACAGGGAGAATTCTTCCGTGCCATTGCAAACATGTCCCTTACCTGGAAAGGAATCACCGTGATAATAATTGGTAATGTTCCAATTATTGTTTTCTTACAAGTTACCTAATATAGAAATATTAATGTTGTATTGTCCTTGCAACAGAACCTTGTTCTTCAGGGATGCTGCCGGACCCGCTCAGTTACTCCAGAACTTTGTGTCCTTTTTTTGTAATCTGCATCTGCAGTTCCTTGTTTCTACGAGTCAAAATCTACTCAGATGTGTAAAATAACATCTTACAACATCTTACAACTCCACAGATTTCCAGTCAAACAAGCATTCCCTGATTGTGTGAGCAGGTATTTAAACAAATCTTTTGGCAAAGGAATAGTTTAAGGCCTGTAGTTGATCAGAAAATTAACAAGATGATTACCCCACCTCCTGACTGCATGAGGACGAGGTGTATTTAATAGCAGTGAGGATATGTTAAACATTGCTCTTGAAGTTTATTGCCCATGATTTACTGGATAAGCGTAAAAATGAGCATGTTAGAGATCCCACGTACAAATCTTACTTTCAAATTTCTGCAAGTTCCCTTCTTAGCTAACTCCCGAGACTGCACATGAATAGGGTGCAGTACGGAATTTGCAATACAAATTTTGGATTTTTTTCCTCCATTTTAGACATCAAAACAAACATAACACAATTTTTGATTTTTCCTGAAGGAAAGTGAAATTAACACAAATCTTAAAACAGGAGTAACTTAATGAAAGCGGATAACAATAATAATTTATATTTCAAGAAAGTAAGATTATTAGACAAAAGGACACAAAGTGCTGGAGTAACTCGGCAGGTCAGGCAGCATCAGACTGGTAATTCAGTCTGTAGAAGGGTCTCAACCCGAAACGTCACCTATCCATGTTCTCCATGGATGCTGCCTGGCCTGCTGAACCAGCATCTGCAGTTCTTTGTTTCTACTGCTTCTGACATCATTAGATGAGGGTTAGAAGCCCGATGAAATAATCTTCATTACTAGTGTTGGCAGAGGATTAGTGGCAAAACAAATGGCATGCAAAATGACACTTCTTACCCTGGCAGGTCCAACACCAACAAACATCTCCAGGAATTCAGAGCCATTCACAGTTATAAAAGGAACATTTGCTTCCCCAGCAGTTGCTTTTGCCAATAGCGTTTTCCCAGTTCCTGGTGGTCCAGACAGGATAGCACCCTGTAACAAATGAGTATTACCACAGGCTGTTAGGAAATCAGTGCAGTTTCAATTTATAAGATCTCGAGAAATAAAATAAGTGAGGAGAGCATTTTTGATGATTTTGCAAACATTTTAACATAAATTAGGCATGCACACAACCCACACACTGAGCTTGTACAAAATTAGAAATGCTATATCATACATTTGTACAATGTAACTATTTCGGAAGGTAATTAAAATAATTTTAATGAATTAATATTCTATTTGTTAAGATCCATAAAAAATCAAAATGAGGGAGTGACAAAGTGAATCAATGGCATCAATACAGCAACTATCAGCCTAAGACTTCATTGCATATGAAGTGCTTGAGAGATACTTTAGAAGCATTAGCCTACTCTAACTCTATTTTGGATGCACTCATACTGCTCTTTTTGTAAAATTCCACAAGTCGCAGCCTGCTTACCTGCGATTTATAGTGAGGGATTAGAATAAAGGTTTGGAACATAGTACAGGTTTTCACACTTTCACAAGTTATAGGAGTGGAATTAGGCCATTTGGCCCATCGAGTCTACTCCACCATTCAATCATGGTTGATCTCTGCCTCCTAATCCCATTTTCCTGCCTTCTCCCCATAACCCTTGACACCTATTCTAATCAAGAATTTGTCTATCTCTGCCTTAAAAATATCCACTAACTTGGCTTCCACAGCCCTCTGTGGCAATGAGTTCCACAGATTAACTACCCTCTGACTAAAGAAGTTCCTCCTCACCTTTCTAAGAGAGCACTCTTAATTCTGAGGCTGTGACCTCTGGTCCTAGACTCTCCCACCAGTGGAAACATCCTTTCCACATCCACTCTATCTATGCCATTAATTATTCTGTAAGTTTCAATGAGGTCCCCCCCTCAACCTTCTAAACTCCAGCGAGAAAAGACCCAGTGCTGTCGAACACTGCAAGTACATTGTTGACATTGAGGACACTAGAATCTCTACATAGTTCGTACATAAAGAGCTGTGATTGGAAAATTCTTGTAAGAAAGAATCCGAATCTGCCTCAAACAGACTTTCGGTTACCAACATAGTTTTGTATAAATTCTCATGATCATACCTTTGGGATCTTGGCCCCTAAATCCTGGTACTGCTTAGGGTTTTTCAGAAAGTTTACAAATTCCATTATTTCCAATTTAGCTTCTTCGCATCCTGCAACATCTTTGAATTTGATATCAATCTCATCCTTCAGCATTTTTGCTGTTGTTTCACCAACACTAAAGAGTCCGCCACTTCGACCCCCACGACCAGCTGCCATAGATCCTCGCCGCAGTGTATAGAGTAAAAAACCAATCAGCAACAGCGTGGGTAATATACTTAACATGAATGAACTGAAAACAGAACAAAAATGTACATTCAACAAAAGACCTGAGATAAAATGGTTGCTCTAACTTAAGCTAGATTTTCTGCCAATGAACTTTAATTTAAAAAGATTTTGAAATGTAAGGCAGGCTAGTCAGTATTTTAAAAGAAAGTAGTCAAATCCACAAGTAGTGCAACCTCTCTTCATCATAGAAAAATAAGAGGCAAGCACGCAAATCAATACAATTTGAAGAAGAAATTAAGGGTGAAGGGGTGAAAAAGAAGAGCGAGTGCAAGTGCAGGAAAAATGTTCCCAAATGTTGGGAGAGTCCAGAACCAGGGGTCACAGTTTAAAAAATATAGCGAAGGTCATTTAGGACTGAGATGAGGAAAAACGTCTTCACTCAGAATCTGTGGAATTCTCTGCCACCAAAGGCAGCGGAGGCCAATTCACTGGATGTTTTCAAGAGAGAGTTAGATCTAGCTCTTAGGGCTAAAGGAATGAAGCGATGTGGGGACAAAGCAGGAACGGGGTACTGATTTTCAATGATCAGCCATGATCATATTGAATGGCGGTGCTGGCTCGAAGGGCCGAATGGCCTACTCCTGCACCTATTTTTCTATGTTTCTATTATATTAAAGAAACAAAATACTTGAAAAAGTAGGAGACTTTGCGAAATGCACATAATGGAAGAGAAAACATAATTATTGTTCACTTAGAAGATCACCGGAGGGACCTGATATTAATGCCTATTCCTATTTATACTTGAGAAGCCAGTGGAGACAACTGAACATCCCAGAAGATGGTTTAAGGTTAAATCACATTGCATTTTCAGGAATCAATTATAGATCCAACAGGCAAAGAGCAAAGAAACTAGTAATTTATGTGCAAGTGGTGACCTGAATGCTGTAGTGCATTGCTTCACTAGCCACTCTTTGAATAGTATGATGCCAGCTAGCTCACTAATTCCTCTACGTCCATTTGATATTGCCCATATTTTCTTTAGCAGAAATAGCAGATATATATGTGCTAACCATACATACACCAACAGCGACATGCATCTTAAAGGACCAGAAGCACAAACGTATATTTAATTTCCTGCTCACCCATCGCTTTCCGTGTTATACACCACAGCAGCACGATTTGCAGGTTCGATTCCTATTTCCTGTTGCACAGTTTCCAAATTGCGCTCGAATGTATCCACACTTCCAATGTTAAACCATACATAACTCTGATAACAGACGACCGAACATTAGATTAGTAAACACTCCTGTAACATATATATATATATATATATATATATACATTTTACTTGAAAGAAATTACATCCAGCTATTTTGCTCCATTCTTTTCCAAATAATTTTAAATGGCTTTCGATTTAAAAAGCTTAACTTGGATTAGATTATTCCCTTTATTACGATAGAAAGAACATAATTTACAAATAGGTGCTTTGATTCTCTTTTCAGGACCATCACAGAATTTGTTACAGACATTAAGCCTGTCAAATCTGTAATGGCTCTTTGCAAAAGAAATATACCTCGTCCCCCTAATCTACCCTCTTCCTTTAATCCTGTATTTATTTTCCTTTCAGCTACTTACCCAGCTGCTAGTTAAATGTTATATTGCTTCCAATACCTTCTGTGGCATTCCATACCTGTGTGAATTTCTTTCTCCTCATGTCACTTTTGATGCAAAACATTTTATTTGATAGGTGCACACAAACTCAATCCCTTAAAATTGGAATTATTTTCAATAATTGAAGACAAATGTGCATACAGGATTTGAAGAAACCGAGAAATAGTCACTTTACACACAGTTCTTTAACTTGAGATTTAAGTCAAATGCCATTGTTTCATTAAGTCATGTTTTATTTGAAATGAGCTTGGGTAGCATCAAGGTGAATCCCAAAGGATATCCTTCCTTTTCTTTCTTAGACATCACTTGTGCTGGATGACTTGCTTTCACTCCAGTTTTGTAGTTTAGCTAACAACCTTCTTGTTGCTGACTCTTCAGCAGATGGCGTATGTTAGTGGGAAGCTTGTGATGTGATCTGCACCTTCTGCCACCAATGCAGGAGTTCCATGCAAGAACTCCAAGTTCTCAAAAATATCCCGAATATCCATCTTCACTTACATTGCATTTATGCTTCGGTGGAGACCTTGCACGTCTTGATAGAAACTTGAGCACATCTGTCAATCTGCTATCTGGGATCATGTAATAGCAGGAATGCTTGATGTAAACAAGCTTGAAAGAAATCCCCCATAAAGCAGTATTCGTCATCTTGACTGCCATAAACTAATCAATACACTATAAGGAACAAGGGTCTGTAGAAGGGTCTCGACCCAAAATGTCACCCATTCCTTCTCTTCAGAGATGCTGCCTGTATTGCTGAGTTACTCCAGCATTTTGTGTCTACCTTAGATTTAAACCAGCATCTGCAGTTCTTTCCAAAACACCATAAGGAACAGTTTGAACAAAAATCACATACAGTAAACCTCTGTTAATCAATACATTAAGGACTCTGGTGGTGTCAGACTAGTAGATTTTTTACACAATTGGATGTCCTATTAATACCTCAATGCTCCTTTAATTTGTTTTTTCTGAAGAGGTGTAATAAATAACGCAATAAATTTTCCAGCAAACACAGGAAGTTTAAAGGGAGCACAGGAACTGGAGCTCTGCAGAATTTCAAGGACTCAGGGTCCCAGCATATTTAAGAGTGCAGCAGAAAGGGAAAAAGAACAATTTATAGTTATCAATAAGAAAAAAAGAGAAAAGAGATTAGACAACTTACAGCATCACTTTTGGTTCCTGGGTTGAAAATCACTCGAACAAACTGCTTGTTGACAACTTCTAGGCGATCAACCTCAAATGAGAAATAAACTGATTTAAAAGACTGGCAGTAAATTTAATTAAGATTTACTCCCACTACAAGAAAATGATCAAATTGAAATTAATATAATGCTTTAACATTCTGGAGAACTATAGTTCCAAACTAAACAGACAGCATCTAAGATACTGGACTTAGAATTAAAATGCAAACTTTTCCAAGTTCCTGCATGAACCAACAAAAAAGAAACGATGGAAAACTGTGCTGAATGTACTTGATTGCCTTGAATTGTTCTAAATGCATTGGTAAAATGCCTTTATTAACAGATTCTAAATGTCTGCAGATGACAGATATTAAACTTACTGGCCTATAGTTTCTTGGTTTCTGTCTCTTTAAAAAAAAAAGTTATTCACTATTTTCCAGACGAATGGAACCTTCTCCAAATCTAAGGAATTCTAGAAATTTAAAACCAGTGCATCAACCACCTACAATACAAATCACAAAGTACAAATTTCAGCATATGTATTTAGGGTGTTATTGGCTGGTTTGTCTATTGGCCTGGCAAGTGATTATTTAACACCACTCTCCTTAATATACTAATGAAAGTAATATAAACATACAGTTGTATTTACAGGTTCCAACCAACAAGGTTACCACACCATTTACAATTTGTACATTCTAGTTTACAGTCTATTTTAAAGCAATAGTAATATAGTTCAGTACAAGAGGAACCACACTTGTGGACAATTGGTTATATACAATTTTATCTCCATGAAAAATTAAAAAAACCTTCGAGTCTATTTAAAATGCGTGGAGAAAGGGAATGTTTGGGAAGATTGAATGCTTTTGCAGAGGCAACACGGGCACAACTGACCTAACAGTCTCCTTCTGTGCTGTAAAATTTGGTAAAAATGGAAAGTATTTGTAGGCCCTGGCACACCTACCTGTCATTGACTGCAGTGAATTGGCTCTGCAGGCTCCATATCAGCTGCTTACAGATCTGTTCCACCTGCTGCAGTGACGTTTGCACCCAACCTGTACCATAGGGACAGCACTATCAGTGGCAGGCATGATTACCAGCACACTCAAATCTTTTGTTTCCATCTCTGCCCAGACTAACATATAAATTAACAGGACGACCAGTCAATATGCTGTCCGCATTGGTGTGGCACTATTAACTGCATACTTGCTTGAAATGAAAGACTAAACATGTCTAGTGCAAGTAATGTCCATATCATTGGATTTTCTAAAATACTTGGAAGTAGGGCTATGCCTTGGCAAATCTCCTAACATTTGCTTGCTCTCAATGGTATCAGCTCCCAGTTAATAGAAGGAACTGTGCACATCACTGAGCCTGACCACCATTTGCTGCCAACCATATTGTAGTTCTGAGAAGATTGTCTCAAGGTGCTCAAGAGACAATACAATACAATACAATACCATTTATTGTCATTTGAACCTCAAATGAAGTTCAAACGAAATTTGGTTTCTGCAGTCATACAAACAAGTAAAAAGAACCAAGACACAACACAATTTACACAAACATCCATCACAGCGAATCTCCTCCTCGCTGTGATGGAAGGCAAAGTCTTATCTCTCCCCTGCACTCCTCATTCTCCTCCCGATGTCAGAGTCAGAGCCCCCGGCGGGCGATGGAAAAGAAGTCCCGCGGCCATTAAAGCCGCGCCGGGCGATGCAAGGCCGCCATCCGGGTCTGGATGTTGGAGCCCCCGGTAGCGCTAGCAAGTCCCGTGGCCATTAAAGCCGCACCGGGCGATATTAGACCCAGCTCCAGGTCATCTTCAACCCCGCAACTCGGGCGGGAGAAGTTGCCGTTGCGGGAGCCCCGAAAAGCGGTCTCCCACCAGGGACCCGCGAGCTCCCGATGTCACCATCCACCAGACCTGTGGCTGGAGCCTCCGAATCTCCGGGGTCGGGTCACAGCCGCGCGTCACCGCAGCTCTCCACGCTCCGAACTCGGCCAGCTCCACGATGGTGAGTAGTCCGCAGGCTCCGCGACTGGAGCCCCAGGTCGTTCCGGTTGGAGGCCGCTCCACGAGGCTAGGCCCCAACGACAACGGAGACCCGACAGAGAAAGGTCGGGTCCTCCATACAGGGAAGAGATTTTTTTAAGTTCCCCCCTCCCCCCCCACATATACACAGTTAAAAACAATATAAAAAAACAAACAACTACATTTAACTAGACAAAAATAAAAAATAAAATAAAAAGACAGACGGACTGCAGTCGAGCCGCTGCCGTTAGGCGCCGCCACCTCCGGACAAACACCTCTGACATAAAAGTAAAATGTGCTAAAAATCATCAGCAAGTCAGGCATTATCCACAGAGAAACAAACAGTTAATATATCAGGTCAATAATCCTTCATCAGAATGTGAAGATATGAAAGCCATCTTACACAGCAATAAATCCTGTCATGCAGAAGAGGGTTCAGGTACCACACCGATCCATTACTTTGTCAGAGACACTATCACTGTCTTACTACATCCTATCACTGATTTCTGTCAGACAAAACGTTGACCCAAAGGATTTTCTACCTTTTTGCAGATTTTTGAAACAATTAAGCCTGCATAAAATTGTGCAAATTTTAATCTGCATATACGAAGCCATATTCTTTAATTGTACCAGGAGATGATTTCTTGAAATTGAAATAGTAAACATTTTATGAGCTAGAAAAGTCCTATGAAATCATATAAAAGACACAATTGCATGAGAGAGAAAAAAAGAAAAGGATTCATTCAAGTACCTGTCAGTTCAAATGAGTACAAAATAGCGATCCCTGTTGCACCCTTGCTGAAAATATACTTCCCAATCAAGATCAAAAGCAGGGACTGTGTGTGGTGAGATCACGCAGCTTAAATGAGGGGGTGGAAAAGAGGAGGCAAGTGAACCTGGAGCCTCCTTATTCAAATGGGTAAACACCATGGTTCATGATGTGCTGATCATATGTAAACAGGTGGGGGGACGGGAGGGGGAATGCAAGTTGTACATGTGCCCTGATATCATGTACCTCTTGCAGTGCAGAAGGCTGATTTTAAAATTACTTACCACACCTCGGGCCAGATAGTAGTTCACAAAATCTTTCCAAGTTATCTCCCTGCCTGGGTCTCGGTAGTAGAAATACATGAATCCAGAGAAAAGTCCAGCTATTCCCACAGCCAAATAGCGGAATTCCTTGTCATCCCATGGTAGATCTCCCTACAATGAATGCAAAAAATTAAAAATGTGACTCATGTCATCCATTCATGGAAATCAATGACAATCAAAAACACTACAAGATTAGCTAAGTTTTCCTGCATGGAGACTTTTCAAATAGTGAAGTAATAGTTAAATATCAAATTACAGTAAGAGTTGAATGCGTGAATCACTGTTGCAAAACAGCATTTGTTCCTATCAAGAGTCACCTCATGTATATTAATAGTGTGACCTAATTAATCAGGCTTGATTTTAAAAATAGAGACACAATGTGTTGGAGTAACTCAGCAGGTCAGGCAGCATCTCTGGAGGTGATGTTGCGGTTCAGGACCCTTCTGCAGACGAACTGTGGTGGGAGTGTGGAAGAAAGCTGGAAGATTGGAGGGGCAGGAGGAAGCCTGGTGAATTATAGTGGATATGAGTGAGGGGGGGGGGGCTGTGATAGGCAGATGGTTAGAAAAAGCCCAGGGATGAAAAGATATAAGGTATGAGATAAGGATAGAAGAGATGAGAATCGTGAGGGCAAAGACAGTAATATCAGAGGAAGGGGAGGGCGGGAGAAGAAATGAATACGAGTCTAGGTAAAGAACTGGGAAGGGAGGGGAGGAGGGAGAGATGTTTTTTTAGGTTAGTTACGTAAAATGGAGAATTCAATATCCATACCGTTAGGTAATAATCTACCCAAGCAGAATATGAGGCATGTGGCCTCACTCTGGTAATAGAGGAGCCCCAGAACTGAAAGGTCATTTTGGGAATGAGAAGAAGAGTTCAAATGGCTAGCAATCTGGAGAACTAGTAGGATTGGTGGACCGAATATAAGTGTTCAGTAGAATGGTTGGCAAGTCTATGCTTGGTTTCACCAATGTGAAAGAGGCCACAGTAGAAACACTGGATGCAGTAGATGAGTTTGCAGGATGTATACGTTTCACCTGGAAGGACTGCTGGGGTCCGTGGATGGATGTGAGGGAGGATGTACAAGGACAGGTGTTAAATCTCCTGTGGTTACAGAGGAAAGTACTGGGGGGGGGGGAGGGGGCTGGGTGCGAAAAGATGAGTGAATCAAGGAGTTATGGAGGAAATGATCTCTACGTAACGCGGGAAGGAGTGGAGATGGGAAGATATGATGGGTGGCGGGATCACTTTGGAGGTGGTGGAAATGTTGGAGAATGATGTGTTGGATGCAGAGGCTGGTGGGTGAAAGGTGAGGACCAGGGGATCTGTTCCATCTGGGGGAGAGGGAGCAAGAGCAGAACAAATACAGAGAAGACATGGGTGAGGGATCCATCTATGACAGCCGGGGATACCACGTCAACTAAAGAAAGAGGACATCTCGGATGTCTAAGAATGGAAAGCCTCATCTAGGGAACATGGGGCAGAGGCAGAGAAATTGATAGTAGAGAATAGAGTCTTTGCAAGAGGCAGGGTGGGAAGAGGTGTAGTATAAATAACCGGAAGTTGGCAGATTTGATGTAGATATTAGTTGATCGTCTGTTCCCTGTAATTGAGACAGAGAGATCAAGAAAGGGGAGAGAGGTGTTAGACATAGTCCATCAATTTGTGGGCAGGGTGGAAGTTAGTGGTAAAGTTAATTAAATCAATGAGTTCTGCATGGCAGGAGGCAGCTCTGATGCAGTCATTGATGTAGTGGAGAAAGAGCTAGGGAATGGTGGCAGTGTACTTTGAAACTAGGACAGATCGACACAACTGCCAAAATGGCAGGCATAACTGGGGCCCTTGCGAGTGCCCATGGCTACATCTTTAACTTGAACAAAACAAGAAAAGCCAAAAGACAAGTGGTTGAGGGTGACGACAAGTTAAATTAACCATGGCATTGCCTACAAAACAAACCTTCTGTATCCGGTTCCACCAGGTGGATTGATCTTTTTTTCCGCTTTTCTTACTACTGCCTCCTGGTCCACCTCCAGTACTTCCTCCAGACTCCTTTGCCTTTGCTGTAGATGATGATATCACATTATAAAATAACATTTGATCCTGAACAATAGTGGATTTATTAGCACTAAACATCCATTACAATCCAGGTAAAAAAGTTACCTAATGGGAAGATCTAACAGTAGGATAAACTAATAGCAAGAATATTGTACAGGTATGATTATATAAATTACATTTTCATTAGTAATCTGGAGGGCTTTTATTCACAATACCTATAGCATAATTTGGAATTAAAAACTGGATTCAACAAAAATTAGCATGAAGTCTCGGGACTGTTAAACATTATTTATTAATATCCCATAAGAAAGGAAACTGCCATGTTCTACATCAAGTAGATGACCTTTAACTGCCATTGGAAGCCATTCATTTATGTTATTGGGGAAACTAGGAACGGGCATCCATAGCAGCCTTGCCAATAACACTCAGAACCCGAGAATTAATAATGAAATGGCTGAAAAGGCCGAGTGATTAAAATTGTAACCATTTCAAATATCAGTAGCAAAACAATACTGGAATTAGAAATGGTACTGCAGGCAGATACTACAGGCAGAAATGATACTACAGGCAGATGATACATCCCATTAGAGAATCACAACATAAACAGTCATTTACCTTTAATGTCAGCTGCTTTTGGTTCTGAGGAAGGTTTATCTTTTGGGAAATACTTCTCAAAACCTAAGAAATAAATGAATACATTGAAACTCACTCTTCTCATTGGCCATGATCATCGCATTTAATGAATTACTGGTTACAATTTATCAGCCAAATGGGACTAAAGTAAGCAACATGCTAGAACCCTCCAGGTTCCAGGGGATTCATAGGTAGGGTGGAGAACAGGAGGGTTATTTATCTGGGCACAAATCCTGAACAAGAATGTTGAAAACCTATTGCACTTTATACCAACATTTTCAAAAAATAAACAAAGACAAAGAAAATGAATATGCCGGTACTTTTTGGATGTCTGATGTTGAGACAATTGAATGACAGAGCCACTCAATGAAGCTAACTGAGGATGACTAAAGTATCAATGCAGGGAATGCTGGATGGGGAGATAACACTGATATTGGTTCTTTTTTTATCTTTCAGCGTATTTTGGATGATTTTGCCGAGAAGGTGTTTGTGGAATCTTTCAAGTGCCAAGACGAGGCTGTGGAGGATGTGTAGGATTCAGAATCAATTAGGTGGTGGATGCTGCCCAGTTGACCATGGGTTTTGTGCCAGGACTGTGGCCTTCATCTTTAAACATCCTTTTCCCTTATCAACCAAAGGCACACTGAAGGCAATAGTGATTTTCATCATCAATGTCAGCCTCCACTGAAAGACAGCTTACATTTTCCAGGGTCTCCATGGTCAGTGTTTTGGATCGAGGGAAGCCTAATAGAGGGCAGCATGATGGTGCAGCGGTAGAACTGCTGCCTTACAGCACTTACAGCTCTGGAGACCAGGGTTCGATCCTGACGACGGGTGCAGTCTGTATGGAGTTTGTACGTTCAACCCGTGACATGCATGGGTTTTCTCTGAGATCATCAGTTTCCTCCCACTCCAAAGACGTACAGGTATGTAGGTACATTGGCTTCGTAAATATATTTAAAAATTGTCCCTAGTGTGTGTAGGATAGTGTTAATATGCAGGGATCGTTGGTCGGCACGGACCTGGTGTGCCGAAGGGCCTGTTTCCACGCTGAATCTCTAAACTAAACATTTTGTCTTGTGGATTTTGAATGCAAGGAATAACCACATATATGCTTGGGAAAACAAGTCGACAATGGCTTGGAGCTTGGCCTCTAAATGTATTCAATCACAATTATAGTGTTTTAGTATCTAATATTAGCATGGTTAGCAATTGCAGTTGATCAGAGTGTCTTCCAAGGAGGTGTTGTGGGGAAAGGTAGTAGTGACCAACCAGAACATTTTTTTGCAGTACTTGATTTTATAGCAAGCATTCCATATACCAAATACTGGAAAGGTTATGTTGAGGCTATGCACTCAATTGCAAAACAAAAATAGTAATTAAAATATACCATGTACTGCTACCCTGAAATATCAATGTAAAATGCTGGAAGTACTCTGCAAATTTGCCAGCATCATAATCACAGCTAATATTTATGCTATTCATCTTTCACCAGATGTTGTGACGCAATGTATTTATTCCAAAAGTTTCTCTACCCATGGATGCTACCTAATGTGCCAACTCTTTCCAGCACTTTGTTTTTAATAAATTTAAAATAACTAATCTGGATACATTTTAAATATAAAGAGATGTATTTATCAAGTATGATCAGTCTGGAGAAGGGTCTCGACTCGAAATGTCACCCATTCCTCCTCTCCAGAGATGCTGCCTAATCCGCTGAGTTACTCCAGCATTGTGTCTATCTTAGATGACATTACCTTTTGGCTCTTTTGAACAGAATAATCTAAAATTCAACATATTTTCTTGACATGAAGAACCTCTTCCAATGCAGGGTCTGATAAACTAGATTAAGAAAAGAAAAATCAGAATTAAATTCTCATAGATTTCTAATTGAAGAATCAAAGACCAAGAGCTTTAATTTTAACAAAGTGTAGTCCCGAGCCTAATTAGAGTTAGATTTCAAACTATTTCAAAATTGTATGCCGTTTCCTACAAATGGTAAAATTTCCAACACATCTTTCTATATTTAATTAGCTAGCATATTGAGACAAAAATAAAAAGATCTTTGTTGCTAGTATTTGTTTACAATATATAAGAATTTAGTTGAGGAACTTTTTTTATAAAATCATTTTAAATAAAATTAGCTCCAAACACCAATTCAATGATACCAGAAGATTGTGTGAAAGATAACAAACTATGTTTTCCCTAATTAATAATACTTAAAATGTATCTATTCTTCCAAAGCAACAGATATTTGAAATTGAAATCTTGTAATTTTCATGGAAGCTTCCAACTATCTGTCCAAATGCTCTTATGAACTTATGTTGTCCACGAGACCCATTTCTTGCACCTTCAATCTTGTACTCATGAAACTGCTGACCATCTACTTTCCCTTTCTGGCCTTCGTATTAGTTGATGTAATTAATTTATTAATTAATCGTTTCAGCATGACCAAGCGAAGACTAGACGATTGTTTTACCCAGAACTTATGCTCAGATCTCCCTGCTGGATCGTCGAATCTGTTTGCTGGATCTTCCGGTTGTTAACAATTTTAATTCCCCTTCCTATTCCGTCCTGGGCCTTCTCCATTACCAGAGTGAGGCCACTCGCAAACTGGAGAAACAGCACCTCATATTCAGCTTGGGTAGCTGACAACCCAATGGCGTGAACATTGAATTCTCCAATTTAGATAATTAACTTTCAAACAACCCCGCACTTCACGCCCCTCCCCCCCCACACAACTCTTCCCTGTCCCCTACTTATTCACACCCACTTCTCCCCTCCCCTTGAACCCTTCCACCATCATTCCTTTCCGTGGCTTCACAATTGGTATATCTTCTATCCTTATCTTACACTTTTTGTCTTTTCATCTCTGGCCTTTGGCCAAGCATTTGCCAATCAACCACCCTCCCCCTCACCTGTATCCACCTATCACTGGCAGGCTTTGTGCTGCCCCCACCTCCCTTTCAGCCTTCTCCCTCCCACCCCCCTCAACACAACAGGTCTGAAGAAGGGTTAAGACCTGAAACGTCATTTATCCATGTTCTCCAGAACTGCTGCTCCCTCCAGCACTGAGTTACACCAGCACAATGTGTCTTTTTTTGTAAACCAGCATCTCTAGTTCCTTGTGTTCCTATTAATAAGTTCTACTCAGGCACTGTTTGCCTAAGCTTCAAATATCCAATCACCCACACCCTCAAAACATTAATTCCTTCAAGCAAGCAACCATTGTTGTATAAAGTCTTTGCACAAGGATTCAAAATATATTTTCCACAACTCCATAGTTGAAACCAATTATACAGGCTTTCAACCCTGCCACAGAATGGAAACAGATCCTATCAATGCCAAAATGATTATGTTGTGCTGCTGTAGCTATGGTGAACAATTTCTCCTAATCTATCACAATCTGTATACAGCCACTGTTGTGCTTGTTCTTAACAGCTCTCCTCTTTTAGATACATAGAATAGATACATAGAAAATAGGTGCAGGAGTAGGCCATTCGGCCCTTCGAGCCTGCACCGCCATTCAATATGATCATGGCTGATCATCCAACTCAGTATCCCATACCTGCCTTCTCTCCATACCCCCTGATCCCTTTAGCCACAAGGGCCACATCTAACTCCCTCTTAAATATAGCCAATGAACTGGCCTCAACTACCCTCTGTGGCAGAGAGTTCCAGAGATTCACCACTCTCTGTGTGAAAAAGTTTTTCCTCATCTCGGTCTTAAAGGATTTCCCCCTTATCCTTAAGCTGTGACCCCTTGTCCTGGACTTCCCCAACATCGGGAACAATCTTCCTGCATCTAGCCTGTCCAACCCCATAAGAATTTTGTACGTTTCTATAAGATCCCCTCTCAATCTCCTAAATTCTAGCGAGTATAAGCCAAGTCTATCCAGTCTTTCTTCATATGAAAGTCCTGACATCCCAGGAATCAGTCTGGTGAACCTTCTCTGCACTCCCTCTATGGCTATAATGTCCTTCCTCAGATTTGGAGACCAAAACTGTACGCAATACTCCAGGTGTGGTCTCACCAAGACCCTGTACAACTTCAGTAGAACCTCCCTGCTCCTATACTCAAATCCTCTTGCTATGAAGGCCAACATACCATTCGCTTTCTTCACTGCCTGCTGCACCTGCATGCCTACTTTCAATGACTGGTGTACCATGACATCCAGGTCTCGCTGCACCGCCCCATTTCCTAATCGGCCACCATTTAGATAATAGTCTGCCTTCCCGTTTTTGCCACCAAAGTGGATAACCTCACATTTATCCACATTATACTGCATCTGCCAAACATTTGCCCACTCACCCAGCCTATCCAAGTCACCTTGCAGTCTCCTAGCATCCTCCTCACAGCTAACACTGCCCCCCAGCTTAGTGTCATCCGCAAACTTGGAGATGTTGCTTTCAATTCCCTCGTCCAGATCATTAATATAAATTGTAAATAGCTGGGTCCCAGCACTGAGCCTTGCGGTACCCCACTAGTCACTGCCTGCCATTGTGAAAAGGACCCGTTTACTCCTACTCTTTGCTTCCTGTTTGCCAGCCAGTTCTCTATCCACATCAATACTGAACCCCCAATACCGTGTGATTTAAGTTTGTATCCTAATCTCTTATGTGGTACCTTGTCGAAAGCCTTCTGAAAGTCCAGATACAACACATCCACTGGTTCTCCCCTATCCACTCTACTAGTTACATCCTCGAAAAATTCTATAAGATTCTTCAGACACGATTTACCTTTCGTTTACTCAGTTGATCCAAGTTCTTGCATGCTGTTGGATTTCTATTCACATTGTCATTACAGGCAATAACGAATTAATGAATTATCTGCAGGTATCTATTCTATTACCTGAACTAATAAGATGTCTCCAAATAAACTATTCCTAAGATAATGGTAACAGCATCCGAAAACATGCAAGATCTCAAACATATACTGCCGATTCCCAACGTTACTTCATCTTAATCTTAATGAAATTCTTAAGCCATTGCAAGTAACAATTTCATTGTTCCATTGTCGGTCCATAATACAATTTAACACTCCTGACGTACTACTTTTAAAAGCTTCAACCTCTGATTCATCTTACTTATTATTCACAGTTCAATACTTGAGAAATTATTGTTTCCAATTATTGGAAACAATTGGTGGCATGGTGGCAAAGCTACTGCCTGCCTTACAGCACCAGAGGCCCGGGTTCAATCTTGACTACGATTGCTTGTCTGTACAGTTTGTATGTTCTCCCCGTGACCTGCGTGGGGTTTCTCCGAGATCTTTGGTATCCTCGCACACTCGAAGGAAGTACAGGTTTGTAGGTTAATTGGTATGAATGCAAAATTGTCCCTAATGTGTGTACGGTAGTATTAATGTGCGGGGATCGCTGGTCGGTGCGGTCTCGGTGGGCCAAAGGGCCTGTTTCCACGCTGTATCTCTAAACTAAACTAAACATTCAATTTTGTTAAGACTAATGCGATCATAGTCAGCCCTTACTGATTCGATTTTCGTCATCCTAACCGACCGTGAATTAAGCTTCAAATCCCATTCCATTCTACCACCAAAATTAACTCATGATCATAAAAATGATCACAAGCACCCTCTTTCCCTTTCCACCTATATCACTCCCTCTGGCTTTACGTTTCAAGTTCAAGTGAGTTTATTGTCATGTGTCCCTGATAGGACAATGAAATTCTTGCTTTGCTTCAGCACAACAGAACATAGTAGGCATTGACTACAAAACAGATCAATGTGTCCATATACCATTCTATAAATATACACATGAATCAATATACTGATAAGTGCAAATAACAGTTAATTGGCTAATAAAGTTCAGTGTTTTGTCCGAGCCAGGTTTAATAGCCTGATGGCTGTGGGGAAGTAGCTATTCCTGAACCTGGTCGTTGCAGTCTTCAGGCTCCTGTACCTTCTACCTGAAGGCAGTAGGGAGATGAGTGTGTGGCCAGGATGGTGTGGGTCCTTGATGATACTGCCAGCCTTTTTGAGGCAGCGACTGTGATAGATCCCCTCGATTGAAGGGAGGTCAGAGCCGATGATGGACTGGGCAGTGTTTACTACTTTTTGTAGTCTTTTCCTCTCCAGGGCGCTCAAGTTGCCGAACCAAGTCACGATGCAACCGGTCAGCATGCTCTCTACTGTGCACCTGCAGAAGTTAGAGAGAGTCCTCCTTGACACACCTCTTTTCTCTACGATATGGACACCTTTTTGTCTACTTTAATACAGAAAAGTGCAAGGTGTTGCATTTTGGGAAGACTAACCATGGCAGGACCTACAGAGTGAACGGCAGGGCTCTGGGGAGTATTGTAGCATGGAGGGATCTGGGAGTGCAGGTACATTGGCCTTCATCAGTCAGAGTATTGAGTATAGAAGTTGGAAGGTCATGCTACAGTTGTATAAGACATTGGTGAAGCCACATTTAGAGTATTGTGTTCAGTATTGGTCACCCTGCTATAGGAACGTTTTTTTTAAAGCGAGAAAGGGTGCAGAGAAGATTTACGAATATGTAACCAGGTCTCGAGTGCCTGAGC
Source organism: Malacoraja senta (assembly GCA_038087875.1). NCBI lineage: Eukaryota > Metazoa > Chordata > Chondrichthyes > Rajiformes > Rajidae > Malacoraja > Malacoraja senta. The sequence goes on along the minus strand of CM075978.1, from coordinate 157,490,003 downwards.
TACAGGGAGAGGTTGAGTAGGCTAGGACTTTATTCCTTGTAGTGTAGAAGGATGAGAGTGCTCTTAAAGAGGTGTATAAGATCATGATAAATATTTTATCACTCCTCTAGCGGGTTTTGCATTTTACACTGTCCAGAACTTGACTTTATTCAAAACTGCTCCCACAACCTCCCCTATATAGTTTTCAATGCTTTTAATACCTCACTCCTTGACCAAATTCTTGGTGACCCAACATTAGACACTATGCCAATTAATGGGCCGTTATGAGCTAAAGCTTCAGTGAAGAGCGTGGCAGCGCTATAACGGTGGAATGAAGATGCTTTCTCAAAGACAGGTGATGGTTTGAGAGAATGAGGGTCTGTGCAGTCGAGCATCCACGGTGCAGCTGGTCAACCCACCTCCTGAGTTCGCCGAAAAACATCTCCATCTGCTCGACCAGGGTATTGAATATTGTCACAAAATGCTGGAGTAACTCTGCGGGACAGACAGCATCTCTGAAGAGAAGGAATGGGTGAGAGTAGGGGGAGGGAGACGCAGAGATATGGAAGGGGAAGGTGAAAACGACAGATCAAAGCAGATGAAAGGCACCTCCAGCTGCTCGACGTGGATGTTCTCACAAGGTCATAACTGATAGGAGCAAAATTAGACCATTCTGCCTATCAAGTCTACTCCATCATTCAATCATAGCTGATCAATGTCTCCCTCCTAACCCCATTCTCCTGCCTCCTCCCCATAAACCCTGTCACACTACTACTCAAGAATCTATCTATCTCTGCCGTGGAAATATCCATTGACTTGGCGTCCACAGCTTTCGCACGTTAACTAATGAAGGCAAGTTAAGGATTGCTTCTCACCCGCCAGCAGGCCCGTTGTCCCGGCCACAGTCGGCGCCAGGGAGCGCGGGTGTGGGTGAGGAGCCGCAGGATGAGCGCCATGACCCAGGCCCCAGGCGGAGGTCAGGCCTCCAGTCCACCTCACTCCGGAACCCAGCGGCTTTACAATGGCATTCACTTATACACAGGGGAAAAACCTCCTTATTAGCACTTCTTTCTGCAAATTAAAAAAATGCTTTAAACAGTCCGAAAAACAAGCCATCGACTTAACTTCCCGGCCCTTCAATTAATTAGCTCCGACCAGAAACCCGTCCCAGCGGCAGTAAGTTCCGGGACGAGCTCCAGTAATAACGAGGATAAAATCAATGAACTGCGCTGCCGGAAATGTGCAATAATAACGAGTGCTGAAACGCTTCTGCTCCGATGACGGCACTTTCCACAACTGTCCCTCCGATATATCTTCCCCCTTTCCTTGATCATAGTTTTCTCACCATAGATATGAGTCATCTCATCTGTATGTCACGTATCTCTGTTCTCCATCCCTATACTTCTAACCCAAGCAAGGATAGATTTCCCTGATCTCCACGTTCCACCTTTTTAATCATCCTTTGCAATTTCCACAATTGGATCCAGCTTCCCTTCCTCCACAGCTTTGTATTTCAAAAGGGATTATTTCTATTGTGACTTTCTGAGCCACTTTCTTCTCTGATAATTATGTTACTGTTTATGCAACTACAGAAAATGCAACACTTATTATTTTACCTCATCCCTTCCCACCATCCAGTCAGCAGCAATTCATATACCAGAGTCGCTGCCTCAAAAAGGCAGTCAGCAAAACCAGAGACCCACACCAGCCTGGCCACACACTCATTTCACCACTGCCATCAGGAAGAAGGTACAGGAGCCTGAAAACCGTCCAGGTTCAGGAACAGCTTCTTACCTTCAGCCATTCAGCTATTAAATACTGCACTATTATTGTTTTGCTTTTGTGTGTACATTATTCTGTAAGTTTCAATGAGGTCCCCCCTCAACCTTCTAAACTTAGTGTACTGTGTTTACATATTCTGCTGTGCTGCTGCAAGTAAGAATTTCAATGTTCTATCTGGGACATATGAGAATAAAACACTCTTGACATTTTTCACTTTTTCCATTGCATTTGTGCTCCCAATCTGGTCTCCAAATGCAGATCACAAAACATCTCTATTCATTCAGCCAAAGCAGTCAACTGCCACGCATCATCCAAGAAATCCCCTTTACCTTTGTCCTAATCTCCCCCCCACCCACACACATCAATTTAAAACCAAAACCAACTCTGCAACTTAAAAATGGCAGGTTTTCACACTTCATCTCCTTAAATGGCTGTATCAAATTTTGGTGATAATGCAAAATTAGACACAAAATGCTGGAGTAACAGGCAGCATCTCTGGAGAGAAGGAATGGGTGACATTTCGGGTCAAGATCATTCTTCAGACTGGGATTTGGTGATACTGCATTTTGACATTTTAATGCCTTAAAGCCTCCACAAATACGTCTTTATTACTTAAATCATAAATTATAACCCAATGTTTATCTTTTGACAGGAAAAGTCTAATAAACTCAAAGTTAATATACATATCCGCACTGTGATCAAATGTTTCAGCTTTTATTCAGATTTGGTAAAATCTTTAAAGTACAGAATCTTGACAGGGTTTCTATGAAAGAAATAAGTTTGAAATAATACATTTATTAACTTAACATTACAAGATGCAGTGATTAGTGTAATTAAAGAACCATATTAATAAATTAAAGAGTTGATCTTGTGAGAGAGTACATAATGGCATTCTTCAATTATGCACATGCAAACTAAATAATTAAAGATATCAGATTATACCATTTTTGATAGTTTACACTGACAATTTACAAACATTTCCAGAGCCATCATCATTTCCTAAAATAATGTGGGTTGAATTAAGCAGAGATTTTTTTTGAGTTCTCCCAACAGATAACTTTATGTACTGCACACCCTACATAGAACTATAAAGCTGGAATCACTAAACAAATCAGATAGTGTAAATGGAAAAAAAATCCCCATTTCTTTCCTGCCTAGTGCATAAAGGGTTAAAGAAAAAGGCGGAACATTTTACACTGAACAAAACGTAACATTTCACTGTTTGAAACTGCCAAAGATTACCCATCAGGTTGGCGTTATGCCAAGTTATAATAAAGAAGCATATGTTACAAAAAGAAGTGCACAAAATAGTTGATACACATTTAGGTGTTTCAAAAAGTAACACTTAGGGAGGTAAAACTTTTCAAAAAGTGCATTACTTAAAGTTCGGTGCTTTCAAAATGCAGCATTTGAAAAACATCAATTAGCAGCATTTAAAAAAAACTATAGTGGTGGCCGAATAAATTGAGAAAAGGTCTCCACTATTTTAACCATCATATTTTATTTCAGGATTCATAAAGATGGGGAAAAAGTGGAATGGGGCAAAGCAGCATCTCATTAAGACAAATTCAATGTGCATTTAGGAATTCTCCTCCCCTTTGATAACACCAAGTCTCAGCGATAAATCAGATTACGTTATTTTATGCAATGAGACAAATATATTTATTTTTGATCTTTTCTATGATTATACTATTCAACATGTCTTTTTGTTTACTTTTCAATGATTACATTTCAGAGACACTATCTAAACAAAACAGATTGCATCATTACCAAGAATCGTCATTCAACTCTTCAAAAGGAATGAGGTGTTATCTCAAATTATTAAAATAAGCATATTTCAAACTCCAACCTAGATCAGATTGTCAAAGTCGATAATGGACCAGTCATAGAATAGACTGGAAAATTGCCTGAGAACATAAATATGCCAAGTTAGCTTTTATATCTGTTGGCATCTATCTTGCCTATTGAACTGGATAATTTACCTCTGGACAAAGAATGCTGGTTAAAACTACCCCACAAGGGTAAATGTTCAGAGAATTTGAAACTGTTGCTTCAAATTCCAGTTGCTTGACATGAAGAAACGGATCACAGATCACATTTTCAAAGACAAATTATGAACATTCAACTGTATTCAATATGGTGGTCTTGTAACAAGTTTGCAAATTCCACCAGGAATTTAAAACCTTTCCACAAAAAGTGCAACAGATCCAACAATGTAACTAAATTTGGTTTAACAAGATGATTGGGCTATTTGTAGCAAGTTTAAACTTAAAATCCATTTATTAATTTCACAATGAATGTAGCAAACCAAAGAATAAATATTTTATACCACAATGACGTGTCTGGGCCCGTCAGATCTACAATATTCAAAGACTGATCAAGACATTATGGAAAGCTGGAACTATCACCAACAACTAGATGCTTCATATTAAAATAATTTTCTAAGAAAATGCCCTAACGTACTCATCCTTCATTGCTTGGTTTGAAGATTCTTTGTACTGCAATGGGTTTTCTGTTCTTCAAATATGCAAATTAACAAAAATGAGTCTTCAGAATAGCATGACAATGATCAGATTCATAACTTTAAACTAGTCTGCACCTATCACGTGACATTTTAATCTATACCGAAACAAGGCTGGAAATATTCCTGCCTTAGTGCATATATTTGTTCTTACGCTCCACGATCTTTTACACGGTAGTGTTTCAAACTTCTCCAATTTAAACTAATCTTAAAGTTATAGGCCCAGATCTACAACTATTTGCCAATTTAAAGTTATGATTTACAAACCTTGCAGATTGACTTAGAAGATCTCTAGCTATTATAGAATAGCATTTTCTCCTTTGTCAATTATTGCACCAATGCCAGTGAGCAGGAAATAGAAACAAATGGCTGCATTAACATTTTGATTTCTTCTCAAACATTTTACAAATTGATACTTATTTGAGCTTTCTCTTACTTAAACCTGTAACGGTGAGAATACAGTTCTTATGATCCACCTAAATTGTGAATTTGTCTGCAATATTACAGATTAAATGCAACTACAAAAGCAAACTATGCTTAAAAAGAAAGTGCTCTGTAGGAAGTGTATATAAAATTGCAAACCTCAGTATTACAGCGGTTGGATTATACAGATCATCTAGATCAGAAGATCTAGGTGCACACTTTTCTACAGTTCACCTATTATTTATGCAACAACTATTTGGACTTACAGAAATTTGTCTTTATAACTGTTTTTATTATCAGTTTAAAAATTCAGTTATTTTTAACCTTGTATTCACATAATCCAAGTCTGAATACATTTTAATAGGATACTGGTTGACGTACTCCACTGTTAATATTTACATTATATTCCCACATAATTCAGTTTTGTCAACCATCAGGAATTAAATAATCAACACACAGTAAACTCCGCTTGATAATTCTTCACTTCGATCTGGTTTCAGTCTGGATGAGTTTGTCCTATTTGAGACTGTCTTCTCATTGTCAGCCGTGGACATCTTGGACATGTTGTAGAGTTGTCATAATAACAATCTCTGTAAATTAAACAAGAATATAACATGTTAAAGAAATTCACGTTACAACAAATTAACCTAAAAAATACCGATAGACTAAACACATTTCCTGGATTTGCATGCTACAAGCATGATAATTTGGACCTTGATGTTATAAGTGAAAATAAAGAAGCATCAGAAATAATGATGATTAATTTGTGTCAATGTTCCACTTGAGGCAGAAATATTAAAGTAACCAAAATAATTGTAATGTAGAAAATAACTACTAAAGGAGGACAGACCTCCAAAACCAAAAAAAACATTCTGCAGGTTTAAAGTATGCAACAATACTGCAAATCCCTTGACAATCGCTTTCCATAATGCTCAAAATTCAGGTTTGTTCCTCTTGATGAGCACGAACACATCAATCAGCTATTAAAGAGGAATGTAGGAATCAAGGGAATTATACAATAGTTAACATGAAAGTTAACATGAGAAATTGCTAGATTTTAGAGTGATGGAACAACTTTTTAAAAATTGATCCAAAGAAAAACAGTATTCTTTTGTAAGTAATATGCACCACCTGATGAATCAACAAGTGTTTTTGAAAAAGTGACTGAAGTAGGGTATAATGAATATTGGTGTAATATTTTTTGATGAAACATGATCTCTCAGAAAACACTTGATAAACTGAGAACATTTGAGACAATTGAAGACTATATTCTGCACTATGAATCTTTCTCTTTGCTCGACCAATTGTACTCATGTTTGGCTTGATTGTGTTTATGAATAGTATTATCTAAGTTGATTGGATAGCATGCAAAACAAAGCATTTCACCGTACCTCGGTATACATGACAATAACAATAAACCTATACCTAAAAGGACAGAAAATGCTGGAGTAACTCAGGAGAACATGGATGGGTGACGTATCAGGTCAAGACTCTTCCTCAGATTGAAGAAGGTCTCGACCAGAAACGTTGCATATCCATGTTCCCCAGAGATGCTGCCTGACCCGCTGTTATTCCAGAACGTTGTGTCTTTTTGTATATTAACCAGCATCTGTCGTTCCACGTTTCTACCACCTACACCTAGAGTTCATCTAATCATCAGTTAGCCGAGATTGATGTTAATGGAGTTCACTGTCCATCGCTGACAATAGACGATAGGTGCAGGAGTAGGCCATTCGGCCCTTAGAGCCAGCACCACCATTCAATGTGATCATGACTGATCATCCCCAATCAGTACCCCGTTCCTGCCTTCTCTCCATATCCTCCCTGACTCCACTATCTTTAAGAGCCCTAACTAGCTCTCTCTTGAAAGTATCCAGAGAACTGGCCTCCACCGTCCTCTGAGGCAGAGAATTCCACAGACTCACAACTCTCTGTGTGAAAAAGTGTTTCCTTGTCTCCGTTCTAATTGGCTTACCCCTTATTCTTAAACTGTGGCCGCTGGTTCTGGACTCCCCCCAACATCGGGAACATGTTTCCTGCCTCTAGCGTGTCCAAACCCTTAATAATCTTATATGTTTCAATAAGATTCCCTCTCATCCTTCTAAATTCCAGAGTATACATGCCCAGCCACTCCATTCTCTCAGCATATGGCAGTCCCGCCATCCTGGGAATTAACCTTGTAAACCTACGCTGCACTCCCACAATAGCAAGAATGTCCTTCTCCAAATTAGGGGACCAAAACTGCACACAATACTCCAGATGTGGTCTCACAAGGGCCCTGTACAACTGCAGAAGGACCTCTTTGCTCCTATACTTAACTCCTCTTGTTATGAAGGCCAAAATGCCATTCACTTTCTTCACTGCCTGCCGTACCTGCATGCTTACTTTCATTGACTGATGAACAAGGACCCCCAGATCCCGTTGTACTTCCCCTTTTCCAATTTGATACCATTTAGATAATAATCTGCCTTCCTGTTTTTGCTACCAAAGTGGATAACCTCACATTTATCCACATTAAACTGCATCTGCCATGCATCTGTCCACTCACCCAACCTATCCAAGTCACCCTGCATTCTCATAGCATCCTCCTCACAGTTCACACTGCCACTGATCTAAATCATTGATGTATATTGTAAATAGCTGCGGTCCCAGCACCGAGCCTTGTGGCACCCCACTAGTCACTGCCTGCCATTCTGAAAGGGACCCGCTAATCCCTACTCTTTGTTTCCTGTCTGCCAAACAATTTTCTATCCATGTCAGCACTCTACCCCCAAGACCATGTGCCTTAATTTTGCCCACTAATCTCCTATGTGGGATCTTATCAAATGCTTTCTGAAAGTGCAGGTACACTGCACCCACTGGCTCTCCCTTGTCCATTTTCCTAGTTACATCCTCAAAAAATTCCAGAAGATTAGTCAAGCATGATTTGCCCTTCGTAAATCCATGCTGGCTCTGACCGATCCTATTACTGCTATCCAAATGTGTCGCTATTTCATCTTTTATGATTGACTCCAGCATCTTCCCCACCACCGATGTCAGGCTAACTGGTCTATAATTCTCTTTTCTCTCTCCCGCCTTTCTTAAAAAGTGGGATAACATTAGCTACCCTCCAATCCACAGGAACTGATCCTGAATCTATAGAACATTGGAAAATGATCACCAATGCATCCACGATTTCTAGAGACACTTCCTTAAGATGGCTAGAGGAATGGCAGAACACAGTTGTAATGCTTGGACATGTTGAGTTATGGTCATTGGAAAAGTTGTATTTCCTGGTTCTAATATTTAGTATATATTTGGCCTGATAATTGAATAGATGGAAATGTAATAATGCTGTAATATTAATGCTCAGCTGAAGCTTACGCTTGTGGAGGTAGTCAACAATGAGCTCATGCCAATACTTTGTAACCGTCTCCTCTGTTTGTTAGGCCACTGTGCCAACTTTATCAGCATCT
>CM075978.1:157432399-157481643 GCA_038087875.1 Malacoraja senta | reverse complement strand
AATGCTCATATGTGTACCCAATCATTCCCTGGATCATTCTCGTAAACCTCCTCTGAACCCTTTCCAATGCCAGCACATCCTTCCTCACATACGGGGCCCAAAACTGCTCCTAGTACTCCTAATGCAGTCTACTCAGTGTCCCACAGAGCGTAAGCATTACATCCCTGCTTTTATATTCTAGTCCTCTCGTAATGAATGCTCACATTGCATTTGCCTTCCTTACTACTGATTCAACCTGCAAATTAAGCTTTTGGGAATCCTGCACTGGCACTCCCAAGTCCCTTTGCACCTCCTATTTCTGAATCTTTTCCCCATTTAGAAAATAGTCCAAGCCCTTATTCCTACTACCAAAGTGCATGACTGCACACTTTGCTACGCTGTATTCCATCTGTCACTTCTTTGCCGACTCTCCCAACCTGTCCAAATCCTTCTGCAGAATCCCTGTTTTCTTTACACTACCTGCCCCTCCACCTATCTTCGTATAATCTGCAAATTATTCATAAAGCCATCAATTCCATCATCCAAATCATTGACATATAATATAAAGAGTAGCAGATCCAACACTGACACCTGTGGAACACCATCAATCATCGGCAGCCAACCATAAAAGCCCCCCTTTATTCCCACTATTTGCCTACTGCCAATTAGCCAATCTTCTATCCAGGCTATATCTTCCCTCTATTACCATGGGCTCACATCTTGTTTTAGCAGCCTCATGTGTGGCACATTATCAAAGGCCTTCTGAAAATCCAAGCAAATTTCATCCATCGACTCTTCTTTCTCTATCCTATTTCCTTCCTCAAAGAATTCCAACTGGCAAGATCTCCCCATCACAAAGCCATGATAACTTCAGGCTGTTTTATCATGCGCTTTTAATTATGCTGAAACCATCCTTAATAATGGGCTCTAAAATCTTATCAGCCACTGAAGTCAGGCTAACCAGCCTATGGTTTCCCCTCTTTTGCCGAGCTCCCATCTTGAATAGAGTAACATTTGCAATTGTATTTGTACAGCCATTTAGGGAGTTAAGGATGCAGAAACAAAGACCCCTCTGTATGTTAATGCTGTTAAAGATCTTGCCATTATCTGTATGCTTGCCTCTTGCATTTGACCTCCCAAAGTCCAACACCTCATACTTGCTCGGAATAAATTCTATCTGCTATTTCTCCACACATTTCTATAGCGGATCTATATCCTGCCCTATACTTTGACAGTCTTCCCACTGTCCGCAACTCCACCAACTTCAGTTTTGGCTGCAAACGTACTCACCAACTCTTCTACATTTACGTCCAAGTCGTCTATAAATCTTGCAAACCCAAGTGTCAGCACAGATACCTGTGAAACTCTACTGGTCACAGACCTTCAGCCAGAATAATGGCCTTCCACCTTAACAACCGACTGACGAGGTGGAATCAGGCTGCTTCTGCCCACAACATTGCACTTGACCATAAGTTAAGGATCCAACCTTGTATATATCCATTCTCTAGGACAAACGATTGCCAATCTATCTCTTTTCTCCATCTACTCGGAAAAACATTTACCTGTGACCAGGGTCAGTTTCAGACAAAACTATTTCAGTGCTTGCTTTGGCTAAGTTGCCATCCTCATATTCTAGTCTATATAAAGTACTGAAGACAAACTTCCCGTATCTTCAATCTGCATCGGCTACCAGTTGTTCCACAAATTCAAATTTCCTCCAATCTCCACTACCAGTAAAGCTATTCCTCTCACCCAAACTGCTTGTGCATTTTCATCCCCATCCCACTTGAGTGGTGTGGGAGTGGGCAATCCTCTAATTTCTTCTACAAATTACTCACTGCACTTTCTTTAAAGACCCTTTTGAAAACCTTGATGATGAAACTTTTGGTCACCTCTCTATATTACTTTTTTAATTCGGGTTTACTCTTTGTACTACACATTGCTGGCAAAGTGCTGCAGTCTTTTTATACAAACATATAATTACACAATCCAAGCTGCAGTTGAAAACCATTGGAGATACAATATTTGATAACACCTTACTGAAATTAGTGCCAAGAAATGTGATTTGTTTCAGCAATATCTTTTTCTGCAGACCCAATAGTAAATGCTTCCATTTCCGTTACTTACCAAACACTTCTCGGAAAAGTACCACCTATGGCGCCACCCGGTGGTTAGGCCACTCAATATGAGAACCCTCGGCAGTCGGGGGTAGGGTCACGTGACTGGGTAATGGCAGGAAGGAGTTGTCACGGGGTTTAGGGGTGTGCCCTAGTATAAGTATAGATCCCCGGGTCAGCCTTCCCCCATTCGCGTGTGTGTTGATCTCTTTACTACATCAATAAAGATCTCTTTCATTCACCATGCGTGGCTTGCTTATTCGCCCGCCATACACCCTTTTTAAGTGTAATATTTAATGTCTCCTCCATTTGTTTTGTCAATAAATGTAATGCAAATTATTTATTGGAGCTACAGCCACAACTAACACTCATCTTTTTTCAGTAGGTCACAGAGCATCTTGCCACAGGCCCTCCATGATCTGAATAATATTTATAACATTTAATTCACCTTATTTAGTTACTCAAATCCGTCATGATTTTTAAACATTTCCAACCAACTTCCCAAGGAGAATATTACTCAAACTCAAGTTTGAGTAATATTCTCTTACTATTAGTCATCTCAAACCACTCTAATCCACTGTCTTTTCATTGATCCTGCCAAATTCTAAATATTTGAATGTATATTTCTGGATATCTCTGCTCCTATATCCTATTTAAACTGTACTGTTGAGTGTGAATAATAAGCATCTTAAGCTACCAATGATTAATTTCTCAGTTTTCTGTATTAAATTTCATGCTGCTCACTTCAATGTTTAAAATTGCATAGATTATAATATTTCAATGCACAATACCAACCTTCAATTCTTGTAGTTTAAGCCGAAGATGAATAAGTTTTACAACAGCATCTTTCTGCTTCTCAGAATGTTCAGGCAAGTCTAAGATAACTTGCTTCACTTCATCAATTGCACGCTTTAGATTTTCAATATCAAATGCCACAAACGATCCCTGCATAATTCAAAGACAGCAGAAAGCAAACACTTATCAAAGTGAAAATATTAAATTACTTGCATTTGGTGCCTCAGAATTAGAAGCCATCCATCAACTCTAAAAGTCTTGTACCGGTAATTATGCTATAATACAATATGTCCATTCCTAAGAAATCTAGTGTCATATAAAATTGCGTTAGGAAAATAATTGTGTCAATCGTGTAAAAGGGGGTTAAGAGCCAAAGAATATTAGACTCGCAATAACAAAGTTCCCTCCCCTGTCCCTTGTCCCCTGCAGGATTTTCAAAATAAAAGATCAGTTTTATAGCTTTGAGTTTATTTTTGTTCCAGCAAGCTAAAAGTACCAACAGCTATATTTAACATTGTGTAATACAGTATAAATGCACGTGTCAATAGAAGCGTTGCTTGTCAATTGCAATTATTCAGTGAAACTGACAAACTGCGTGAGGCAACAGAGTCCTACTACTGCGGGAGGTTATATAGAAACAATTTTATTTTTCTCTAGTGTCTTTTTGCAAGAAGCCTTTTCTGTTTGTCAATTTCTAAGGTAACTTTTAAATAGTTCTTTGTTTCCAGATTGAAATCAGCTCATATAATACAAATAGTGCTCCCCACTTTATCGTTCACGTTATATCCAATTCATGGTGCGGACACACACTTTAAAGCAGGGGTACCTGTACATTTATAGATTTTTCAAACCAACAGCTAGATGCAAATGTCAAACTTTAATCAACCCTGTAATCTCCCACTATAGGGGTGAAATTAGTGCACTCTGCACCAGATGCGCTCTTGCTGGAACAACTTGGACACCATTACTTGAACTTCATTAAGGAGTGGACCTTAGAGTGCATCAATCTTTTCCAGATAGGGAGCACTCGATTGATTTATTTCGCACACAGTTCTCTTGACATATACTGATACAGTCTGTGACGGCAGTGACATACTTATTTAGGTTGGCCGCTGAGTATTTGAATATGGACCAGTCCACTGACTCAATGCAGTCACATATGAACTCATCTGTTTCCTCTGACCAGCATTGTGGGACTTTCTATACTGCATCTTCACGCTTCAGTTTCCGCCTGTAAGCAAGGAGTGGGAGCACAACCTGATGTCAGCTTTTCTAAAGTGAGAGTGGGGAAGGAAGCAGTTGTGGAATGAAACCAAAAGAACAAGAGGAAACTTGCCGTCACAAACTCCACACAAGCAGCACCAGAGGCCAGGACATAACTTGCGTCATTTGAGCTGAGAGACAGCAGCTCTGCTAGCTGTGCCACTGTGCTGGGATAAACAAGAGTCAATAGATGTACTCAGAGCTTTGGTAAGATCCTGTATTAAATGGTTACCATGAAAAATAAAAAAACACATGATATAGGGTAGATAACATATTGGCACAGACAGAAGATTCACTAGCAAGCAAGAGACATAGAGGCACAACATGTCTTAATCTGTTGGCAATATGTAATATGCAGTACGTCAGAAATTTAATTCTGCGGCCTTAACCTTTTACTCTTTATACAAACGACTTGGATGAGGGAACAGGGGAATAGTTGTTCCATTTGCAGACAGCATGAAGATCGATTGGAAAATAAGTTGTGAAGAGAATAAGGTGGCTATAAAGGGATATAGATAGAAGAAAATGATCAAGCACATAGAATACAATGTCAGAATTGTTTATTTTTGCAGAAAATTAAAAAAATGGACACATTATCTAAATGGCAAGAGATTTCAGAACTATGAAATGCAGAGCAATTCCAAAAGTCGGTGCAAATAATTCAGAAAGTAAGCCAAATTATATCACTTCTTACCAGGTGGATGAAACAATGGTACTAGGTCATATTTGAGTTATATCAGGCATTGGTGAGAATTGGTATTGTTATTCAAGAAAGGATGCAGTTCGGAGGTTTATTACTCTAAATACATGGCATGGAGAAGTTGTCTTACAAAGAAAGGTTAGATATAAGAAACTTCTATCTGATCAAGTTCAGAAGAGTCATAGATTAATACAGCATGGAAACAGGCCTTTCGGCCAACTTGCCCATGACAATCAAAATGTTCCATCCACTGGTCTCACCAGTCCATGTTTGGACCATATCGCACTAATTTTTTGCTATCCATGTACCTTTCCAAATGTCTTCTAAATGATGTTTTAGTACCTGTCTTAATTACATGCCCTGGCAGCTTGTTCCATATACCCACCACTCTCCATGTGAAAAAGCTGCCCTCAGGTTCCTATCAAATCTTTCCGCTCTCACCTTAAACTAGAGTCCTCTGGTTCTTGATTCCCTTACTCTGCAGGTCTCCTAAAATGCAACACCTTGCACTTATCTGCATTAAACTCTATTAACCATTCCACAGCCCTTTTGCCCAACTGATCAAGACTCTGCTATAATTCTTGATAACCATCTTACTGTCTATACCACCCAGTTTGGTGTCATCTGCAAACGTACTAATCATGCCTTGTACATTCTCATCGAAACTGATGATATAAACCACAACCAGCAGTGGTCCCAACACCGCTCCAAGGCACACCACTAATCACAGGACTCCAGTCCGAAATACAACCTTCCACCATCACCCTCTGCTTCCTTCCATGAAGCCAATTCTCTATCCAGTCGTGTAGGAAGGAACCGCAGATGCTGGTTTATATTGAAGATAGACACAGAATGCTGGAGTAACTCAGCGGATCAGGCAGCATCTCTGGAGAAAAGGAATAGGCGTCATTTCGGGTCAGACTAAGAAGATTTCCGCACAAAACATCACCTATTCCTTTACTCCAGTGATGCTGCCTGACCCACTGAGTTACTCCAGCATTGTGTGTCTATCTTCTCTATCCAGTCAGATAGCTCTCCCTGGATCCCATACAATCTGACCTTTAAGAGTAGCCGATCATACGGAACCTTATCAAATGCCTTACTGAAGCCATCCCTCTAAACCATTCCTATCCATGTACCAGTCCAGGTGTCTTTTAAGTACTCTTTATAGTAGCTGCATAAACTACCTCCTTTAGCAGCTCGCTCCATATACCCACTATCCTCAAGATTTAATAGGAACCGAATGGGCTATATTTTCGCTTGGAAAATATAGCCCATTCGGTTCCTATTAAATGTTGTCCCTCACACCTTACACCCATGTTCTCTAGTTCTTGATTACCCCAAGTTGGGTAAAAGACTCGCCCCTCTACTCCAATCATGATTTTATACACCTCTACAAAATCACCCCCCTCAACCACCCATGAACATAAAGTGTGAAAATGAAATGGAGGAGTGGGGGTGAGGGAGTGGGGAGGACAAGACCTCTTGAGGGAGAATTTAAAGTTATTGGCTCACTTAAAAAATAAAGGGGCCATTATTTAATACAAATGAAGAAAATGTTTTCTTTGCTTCTTTGATGAATGGAATATTTTGATATTATTCATGGTTGATTTAGGTACTTCATTAGTTTACTTTAAACAGTGGTGATTAGCCAATGGTGATTATAAGATCTAAAGTTCGTGTTGCAAAGAAGCTATCCATGATCTTATTAAATGGCAGAGGAGACTTGAGATATCAAGTAGCCTATTCCTGCAGCCAAGTTGCATGTTTTTAAAATCACCAATTATTTTGGATCTAGTTTATCATTGATTCCTCTTCTGATACCAATGCTATTAATGGCATTAATCTGGATAGGTTGCCAAATAGATTGACTGAAATTCAAGGATTTGAGTTGTAAGGAGAGGCTGGATAGGCTTTTATCCCTGGAGTATAGAATGCCATGGGTGAGCTTATAGAGGTACACAAAATCATGAAAGGCATGGTCGTAGTCTTTTCCCCCCAAGTTCAGAACTACAGCGCATAGGTTTAAGGTGAGATGGGAAAATATTTAAAAGAGATCCAAAGGGCATTTTCTTCATTCAGTGAAGAATGTATATGGAATGAGTGTATATGGAACAAGTTGCCAGAGAAAGCTGGAGAGGTGGTTGCAATTAAGGCTGCTCTGATTAATCAGTTGTTCAAAATAAGTGATTCATGATTAACCACCCATGATTAATCGATTAAAGTGATTATATTTATCAGTTACCCCAAATATTTGTGAAGAGATTTCTAATGTACTATTCTTAATTTGGATGGAAAATAGATCATGCTTTACAGTTGCCATTCAAGACACAAAATATAATGTAGAGAATAGTTTCCTTAAAATACAATGCAGCAATTTAAATTCTAGTACTACTTACATTCAATGGAAGATTATACACAATAAATGTTTTGGACAAAGGAATCTCATTACATTTTGGTGACATCAAACATGACATAAAAATCATAAAATCAAGATCATTCAATATATTTGACAGCCCTGCGATAACAGGTTATGCTTAAATTTTCATTATTTCCCCAAAAGGTTTATAAAGTAACAATTTAGATTTAATCACGTATATCGGGAATTATTGCAAAATGCTGAGTGGATTATCTTCTTGTGTTACGAATGACCTGATTTAGGGAAATCCAACTTTTGGCAAATTCTCCTATACATTTTTATGGCATATTCAAGCTAATAATATAGTAATATTTCATGATAATCAATGATTTGAAACAGTACATATTCCATTTGTTCAATAATGCAGTGTATGCGTGATTAGTGAATGAAATGAAGGAATTAAAGCACGTGTATGTACAATGACAAGACATGGATTATGATAGAAAACAAGTTTCTGATTTGTGGAGGAATGAATTTATGGACAGTTGTCAGGAATGGACCCTTACATAGATATCAATGCTCACCACTGGTTTTGAGAAATGATCCTCTGCCAAGCCAAGATCCATAACTCTGTCTGCATATTCATTAGCCTTTCTACACAAGGAATCCACATGCAGTTCTGAAAGAAAAACAAATCATTAATGGAAATAGGAGCTACTGAAATTGACAAATACAGTGCCCTCCATAATGTTTGGGACAAAGACCCATCATTATTTATTTGCCTCTGTACTCCACAATTTGTGAGTTGTAATTTTTTTTTAAATCACGTGGTTAAAGTGCACATTGTCAGATTTTATTAAAGGCCATTTTTATACATTTTGGTTTCACCATTTAGAAATTACAGCAGTGTTTATACATAGTCCCCCCATTTCGGGGCACCATAATGTTTGGGACAAATGGTTTCACAGGCGTTTGTAATTGCTCAGGTGTATTTAAATGCTTCCTTAATGCAGGTATAAGAGAGACTTTCCATCACCTTTGGAAACTTTTATTGCTGTTTATCAACATGAGGACCAAAGTTGTGCCAATGAAAGTCAAATAAGCCATTATGAGACTGAGAAACAAGAATAAAACTGTTAGAGACATCAGCCAATCCTTAGGCTTACCAAAATCAACTGTTTGGAACATCATTAAGAAGAAAAAGAGCACTGGTGAGCTTACTAATCGCAAAGGGACTGGCAGGCCAAGGAAGACCTCCACAGCTAATAACAGAATAATTCCCAACACCTGTCCGCCAGATCAGAAACACTCTTCAGGAGTCAGGTGTGGATTTGTCAATGACCACTGTCTGCAGAAGACTTCATGAACAGAAATACAGAGGTTACACTGCAAGATGCAAACCACTGGTTAACTGCGAAAATAGGATGGCTAGGTTATAGTTTGCCAAGAAGTACTTGAAAGAGCTGGAAGTTCTGGAAAAAAGGTCTTGTGGACAGTTGAGACAAAGATTAACTTATATCAGAGTGATGGCAAGAGCAACGTATGGAGGAGAGATGGAGGAGGAACTGCCCAAGATCCAAAGCATACCATCTCATCTGTGAAACACAGTGGTGGGGGTGTTATGGCCTGGGCATGTATGGCTGCTGAAGGTACTGGCTCACTTATCTTCATTGATGATACAACTGCTGATGGTAGTAGCATAATGAATTCTGAAGTGTATAGACACATCCTATCTGTTCAAGTTCAAACAAATGCCTCAAAACTCAGTGTCAGCGGTTCATTCTACTACAAGACAATGATCCCAAACATACTACTAAAGCAACAAAGGAGTTGTTCAAAGCCAAAAAATGGTAAATTCTTGAGTGGCCAAGTCAATCACCCGATCTGAACCCAATTGAGCATGCCTTTTATATGCTGAAGAGAAAACTGAAGGGGACTAGCCCCCAAAACAAGCACAAGCTAAAGATGGCTGGCAGAGCATCACCAGAGAAGACACCCAGCAACTGTTGATGTCCATGAATCGCAGACTTCAAGCAGTCATTGCATGCAAAGGATATGCAACAAAATACTGAACAAGATTACTTTCATTTACATGACATTGCTGTGTCCCAAACATTATGGTGCCCTGAAATGGGGGGACTATGTATAAACAGTGCTGTAATTTCTACATGGTGAAACCAAAATGTATAAAAATGGCCTTTATTAAAATCCGGCAATGTGCACTTGAACCACATGTGCTTATTTTCTATTACAAATCTCAAATTGCGGAGTATATAGGCAAATAAATAAATGACGGTTCTTTGTCCCAAACATTATGGAGGGCACTGTAGATCCTTAAAACATTTAAAACATTTTAGAGCTTATCTTTAAAGCCTGTGCAGTTTTAAAGAATTTTGTGCAAATATAATTTCCCCGCAAACATTTGAAAATTATTTTCCATCAGCTTCATGCAAATTTCACTAGAGAAGATTCAATGCTGAAACAGCCTATTCATTGCTGAACTATTAATCGCCTAGAAAATAAGGAGGCAAACAAAATTTAATGTGAATAAGATCATAATTTTAATTTGAATTCATTTAACTCAAGTCTATCTGCCAAATTAAAATGATTGAAAGGGAACTGCTTTGTCAGTTTTTAACAAAGCTGAAAACTGCTTTGTTAGTTTACTTTGTTAGTAAAAGTAACTTTTTATAATTCATACATAATTTATTTTATCTCAAGTCTTCCTTAGGATCACGAGCTTTACGAAAGCTTTAGTTTTCTTTTTAGTTTAGCATGTGGCCCTTTGTTGCATCACATGCAACTATGATAGATGCAGAAAGTGAAACAACTCTGCAGGTTAATGGAACCTGCACATTTAAAAGCTTAACTTGACCATTATTCAAAAATGACGTTTAAACATTTTCATATCTTCTTCTGTTAATCACCAGCACAACCATTCCCCAGATTCATTGCAACCCGACTGCCTGAAATTCATCACCAATTTCCTCCACACATAGAGACAAAATAGCTACAACAAAATTAATCAGCAGAATATTGCTGGCAGATACAACAGGAAAACCACCATTGCAGAAGTTAGAAAAACCACCATTGCAGAAGCAACCACCAGTTTCAAAATCTCCATCATCTTCTATTGAAGTCGACACTGTATGTTCAAAATGTACAGATGGAAAAGTTTAGGAAGATCAAGCAGTGCCAATGTGAATTTTACTGGCTAAGTATCAGCACCAATGGGGAGAGAAATTGAAAAAAAAATCTACCTTGAAGATAGGAAATAGTGGAAAGTAATGAGGAATTAGTAATCTGCTTTAAATGAAGCAAAATTAATTGCAATTTTGTAACTAAACATGTCAATTTAGTTAGTCATTCATGCTACAGAAAGAACGTGTATCTAACTGGCTACAAATCATTACTGTACATAGCAAACATTACTAAATCAATTGTACTAAAAGATATGGATCAAAAAGATATGACTGGAGATTTATGGGCCTGTCCCACTTAGGCGACTGCCAGGGACTATTTTAATGGAATTCACCTACGACACCTGGAGACAACCTACGACAGCACCTACGATAACCTGTCGATTGTCACCGAAAAACTGTCGGCGAAGAACAGTTTAACATCTCATCCTTAAGATGGTACAGCACTCGATACTTCACAGGAACAGCAGTGTGTTCATGTACCTAGATTTCAATCTGCTCCCTCAGAAATGAGCTGATACCATATTAGTTAATACAATGTGCAGCCCAACCCCAGGTTACATTGAAGTTCCATTCCTGAGAGCTGTTCATCAGTCAGAAATGAACAAAAATGGTATGTGGGGGATGATCATACAAACATTTGTGAAAGGAGAGTGAATTGGCATGGAAAATGTGTCTGCCAGCCAGCCTTACTGCCTCAGTTGAATGAGTGAGTGAATCTGCTCAGTGTTTCCAGCTCAGCTCGCTCGACCCAGCCCAATTGTTGCAGCTCGGGATGGAGTGGTTGAGAAGAAAGCGTGGAAATACCCATCACCACCCAGCTGAAAATGTCTGCAGCTCAACAGTTGCCTGCAAACCCATCCCCATAAATCCTACCAATAACCTAGGGAAGGCCTTGAATCGCTTAGAAAATGATTCAAATATGGTCACGTGTAAAGAAAAAAACAAATAAACTGCAAGGCCTACTTGCATTTATGAATGATCCTTACGCATAAAACCATCCCCGAAAGCTTCAAAAATTTGTAATTTGGGCAAATATCTATCTAGCTACTGTCCTACAAAGTAGGTAGACACAAAATGCTGGAGTAACTCAGCGGGCCAGGCAGCATCTCTGGAGAGAAGGAATGGGTGACGTTTTGGGTCGAGACCACTTCTTCAGACTAGACTTAAGTAGCAATGTTATAGAAACAATTAATACTACCTGAAAATTCCAGATCTATCCTGCCTTTGACACATTAAGACTTTCTTCACTGTTGGGTTAATATCCTGGAACTCTACTTAACACCATTCTGACTGGTCCAAGGTTTAGTTTAGTTTAGGTTAGAGATACAGCGTGGAAACATGCCCTTTGGCACACCGAGTCCGCACCGACCAGCAATCCCCGCACATTAACACCATTCTACATGCACGAGGGACAATTTATACTTATACCAAGCCAATTAACCTACAAACCTGTACGTCTTTGGAGTGTGCGAGGAAAACGAAGATCTCGGAGAAAACCCACATGGTCACTGGGAGAACGTACAAACTCCGTAGTTAGGATCGAACCCGGTCTCTGGTGCTGCAAGCGCTGTAAGGCAGCAACTCTACCACTTTGCCACCGTGCATAAATTCAAAGTAGTAGCTGATTAGCTGCTTTGGCCAATTATACCACACCCTTGTGGAGGAAAAAGGATCCTGAAACCAAAACACAAGCAGCTGACTCTGCCTTTTCTCCTTTGGTTGTGAAAGAGTTCCTTTCCCGATAAGTGTTGATAACCCAAATTTTTCTCAAGTCTGAAATGAACAGAAACAACTGTGACAGGAGAGGGAGACGATGAAGCCTGCCTGCTTCACCGACACAGCGAGCGAGCTTGCTTGATGTTACCAGCTCTGTTTGGCTCAACGCAGCTGGAGTGTTGCTTCACAATCATATGTATGGATGTCCATGTCGAAACTCATAACCCCAGGAATGCCTGTGTTCTGCTTCATTCAAACAGGATAAGCGCAGAAACCAATAAATACTGAATTTTCTTCTTTGTCATCTCGCTGGTTAGAGCACCAAGGGTGGGTGAGTGCAAATCCACAATCAATGCAGCAGCACTGCACGTTGAGACTTGAACATATTGTAGGGACAGTTTTATCTTGTTATTTATAATGATATGCTTTTTTGAAACAATTACTGGTATAGACCACACAAAAGAAATGACTCCCTTTAAACGGAATTCTACTGAATTGATCGATTTTACCCAGGGTAAAAGTGGTATCACTATATGGTAAGCTTGAGGAAAAACTTTTTCACCCAGAAAGTTGTGAATCTGTGGAATTCTCTGCCACAGAAAGCAGTGGAGGCCAATTCACTGGATGTATTCAAGGAGTTAGATATACCGTATTTCCCAGCAATGAAGACGCACCTGCGTAGAAGACGCATCCCCAATTTAAGTTGCTAAATTTTGAGAAAAGGATGGCGGGACAGGATCAAGGGTTTGGTTTAGTCCAGGGGTCGGCAACATCGCCTGCGAGCCCCGGGACTGGCTGCAGTTCCCAGATCCCTCGCGTCCCCGGGACTGGCTATAGCACCCAGGACGCCTGCGGGGGAGAGGGGGGGGGAAGAGGGGGGGGGGGAGGGAGAGAGAGAGGGAGAGAGATACCTCTGCGCCCGGAGCGCCGCAGCAGCGGCGAGTGAGTGAGTTACCAGCATGATCCCCTACCCCCTCCTTCTAAAGGCTCCTGCCCTCCCCACAACTTTACCCCTGGCCAGACTCACCACACACTGTGAAAGGAACTCCTCCCCCCCCACCCGCACCCCAGCGATGCTGTCCTTTTATGGCCACTTCCCATCTGTTGCCAGCAATGAGGGATAGACTTGGCTATCTTTCTTGGCTAACAACCTAACCTTCGGCCTCCAAGACGCAGGTAAATTTTTGTGCCTTATTTTTGGGTAAAAAATTGCGTCTTCATTGCCAGGAAATATGGTAGCTCTTAGGGCTAACCAAGGGATATGGGGAAAAAGCAGGAACAGGGAACTGATTCTGTTTGATCAGCTATGATCATATTGAATGGCGGTGCTGGCTCGAAGGGTCGAATGGCCTACTCCTTCACCTACTTTCTATGTTTCTAAGCTCTTTGGACAGCAAGAGTATATTGTAGTAGCATGATCAATTTCACTTACTGCCAAATCTATTCCCCAATATTCACTAACGCTTAGGAAAGAATTACCTGTGGATTGTTAATAATTTAAATTTGGATTGCTGCATGCAAGGTACATAATGGAAGATCAATGGGAAACTAGGCCGCTATAACTCCCTATATTTCCAAACTCCACCGAGCTGACCTTTTACGGAGAGATCATGTTCGTCCTCATCACCTTCGGTCAATTTTTCACCTGGATCTTTATTGAAGGGATTGAGATGACCTTGTCGAAACCGTGCGAGTTTTTCATTGTATTCCATGTCAGTCTGACCTGAACCAAGCAGGATAATTTAAAAAAAAAATCTATAATCTGTAATTGAAAATTATTTTAATTCCTCATCATATATTAATTAAAATACAAAATAAATTTCACAAAGTGTCTTTTTTATTCCAGTTTTTAAATGCAATTTGTTTTTGAGCTTTAAATATTATTACTGAGAACTACTTTATATGATAAATACATTTTATGGCAAAAGTACAACTTAAAAAAAATAAATTGCAATGGAGATTAGGAACATGTGAAGGCAAAAAGTCACAAATTAATATGCACAGAATAAGCAAATGTACACTCTTTCCATGGTAAGTAAAATATAAATTATAATATACTGGAGAATATATGTATATATAATATATATTAGACATATCATAAGACTCCAAACTAAATTTAAGGGAGTACTTCATAACTTCCCTTCATTTTAAAACAGTAATTTTAATTAATATTTTCTAGACTGACTAAAACCAAGTATGTCACTGTTGAAAGTACAAAATGCGAGAACTACTGTCTACATCGGGGGACGTCAAAGATGCTGCAAATGTCACCATAAAGGAGAACATTTCAGATGGGACTCTCTGCAGAGTCACCCATCCCTGCTGGGCAGTGAAAGATTTCAATTGGCAAATGTTAGGGTTAGTCTTCAACACAGGCATTCTCATCCCATCTGAAGAAAGACCCCAACCCAAAACATCATCTGTCCATTTCCCTTCACAGATACTGCCTGACTTGTTGCGTTCTTCCAAGTTTGTATTTCGCTCAAGATTCCAGCATCTCCAGTCTCTCGCATCTCTATTTTTATCCCCTTTCCCATTATTATGACAGTCACTGTGATGGATGTTCAGGTTAAAAATGTACTTGGGTGTCTTGTTGCTCTTTATTGGTATGACTGTATGGCAAATCAAATTCCTCGTATGTTGCATAACATACTTGGCTAATAAAGTACTATTATGATTATTATTATGGTTATATCCTAACTTTATTAGACAACCCAAATCCTCCTACACCAATGCATCACCTCACAACTCTCAGGATTAAATTCCATTTTCTATTGCCCTGCCAATTTGCAGATCATTGTTACTCTGTAGCCAAATTGCCATCAACAATTTTCGCATAATCTGCAAATTTACAAATCACAATATAAAATCATTGTGCAGAAAATTGAGTCTCTTGCCCAGAGTAGGTGAATTGAGGA
The DNA here is from genome assembly GCA_038087875.1 of Malacoraja senta. Lineage (NCBI taxonomy): Eukaryota > Metazoa > Chordata > Chondrichthyes > Rajiformes > Rajidae > Malacoraja > Malacoraja senta. Next base: position 157,466,593 of record CM075978.1, on the reverse strand, counting down.
TCAGAGGACATAGGTTTAAGGTGAAGGGTGTCAAGGGTTATGGGGAGAAGGCAGGAGATTGGGGGGAGGTTTTTAAGTTGAAGTGGAAAAGATTTAATAGGAATCTGATGAGTAACATAAAGGGTGGTTGGTGTATGGAACAAGCTGCCAGTGGAGGTTGTTGAGGCAGGGACTATTCCAACATTTAAGAAACAGTTCGACAGATACATGGATATGACAGGTTTGGAGGGATATGGACCAAACACGGGCAGGTGGGACGAGTGTAGCTGGGCCATGTTGGCTGGTGTGGGCAAGTTGGGACGAAGAGCCTGTTTCCATGCTGTACCACTCTATGACAATATACAAAACTTGAGATTTTAATTAAACCATTTTAGCTTAATTGGTGTATACCAATCACCTTAATTGTTTTCATGTTAAGGTTAAAAACTTAACGATTGCCTCTGTGTACCACCCCCACACAGTTCAAAGAACTTTCTGAACTTACAGTACTTCAATATGGAGGTGTGGCTAAGTATGGGCTTCTTTAATAACGATTTTTAAAGCAACATCCAAGATTAGTGACTCAAAGTATTATGTCAGCCATGATCATATTGAATGGCGGTGCAGGCTCGAAGGGCCGAATGGCCTACTCCTGCACCTATTTTCTATGTTTCTATGTGACTTAAGTTTAAAATGTCCCATATTCTACGTCGGCTCAGCACAATTAAAACAATTTTCGCTGTTATGACAGCACAAAAATGTTTTAAAAATCGGACACTAAGTACATTCTGTTCTAAATCTGAAGCGTTAGATATCAAATTTAACTTGCTCCATCTGTATAAATACTGCGATTTAAGATCACGCCAATCCCCCCATAATCAAGGAAACATGAATGCAGCTAAATCTACGTAAAAGTAAACTAGTGCTTTAGGTCGATTAGGGCTTTAATAGGCTAAGAACCAATTCTCATTTACCTTCACTCAATTTTCAGGACATTTCATATTTGCAGTTAAAAACGTTTAAATTCTTCAATTGACAGTGATGGTAGAAACTAAAATTAGCATTGCAGAACAACGACCCGTGTGGGCAGCACACAAATGTGATCTGAAATCTTCAAAGGAGTGGCACGTAAATAATAGAATGGGGTTACGTTTAACGTAATCTATAACAACCCCCTGATTATGAACCATATACGTTCTTTTCGCATCAAGGCAACGCTTGCATCGTTTTTGGATCGCGGTGTTGCCACGATCAGTGACAACTAGAAAGATTTAAATGATGGGAGGGAGCAGGATACTAGGACAGTGTAGGAAGGAACTGCAGATGCAGGTTTACACTGAAGAGAGACAAATATGCTGGAGTAACTCAGCGGGACAGACCATCTCTGGAGAGAAGGAATGGGTCTGAAGAAGGGTCTCGACCCGAAACGTCACCCATTCCGTCTCCCCAGAGACGCTGCCTGTCCCGCTGAGTTGCTCCAGCATTTTATGTCGTATCTTCGAGGATAGACTCAATCACCGGGAGGGACTGCGGCACGGAAAAGCGCTAGGAAAAGCAAGCAGACACACACTGTACCTCATCGTGACGGTCTGGGTGGCGGAGAAACCAGCGGGAGGGGCAAATCAGACAGCGTGATGTGTGTGGTCGAGCCAGTACCACAACATAGTGACCCCTCGATATGAACAGGTCCAAGCCGCGGTGGGGCGAGCGGCCCGGCGTTAAAGCACCGACATGGATGCACGCAGCCTGCACGGCGTAACCGCGCTGTACGGCGGGATACTGGCGGACTAGCTGCCTGCAGCCGCGCCAACCGCATCCCGACCAACAACCCGCCAGCGGCGTCGACCATCTCGTCAGCCTTAAGAGAGACGTTATCAGTTTTAGTTTAGTTTATTGTCACGATTACCAAGGTACAGTGTAAAAGGTTTTGTTGCGTGCTATCCAGTCAGTCTGAAGAAAGACACAAAATGCTGGAGTAACGCTACGCCCCTGTGATTCCAGTCTGAAGAAGGGTCTCCACCTGAAATGTCACCCACTCCTTCTCTCCTGATGCTGCCTGTCCCGCTGAGTTACTACAGCACTTCAGCGGAAAGACAATACAAAATTACAATCGAGCCACTCACAGTGTACAGATACACGATAAGGGAATAACATTTAGTACTAGACAAAGCAGGCAAAGTCTGATCAAAGATAGTCTGAGGGTCCCCAATGAGGTAGATAGTAGTTCATGACCTCTGTGATTGTGGAAGGATGGTTCAGTTGCCTGATAATATCCCTGAAAGAAACTTCCAGAATATGGAGGTGTACGTTTTCACACTTCTATACCTTTTGCCCGATGGGAGAAGGTAGTTGCCAGGGTGAGACTGGTCCTTAATTATGCTGCTGGCTTTGCCGAGACCGTGTGAGGTATAAATGGAGTCAATGGAAGGGAGGTTGGTTTGTGTGATGGTCTGGGATGTGTCCACAACTCGCTGCAATTTCTTCGGGTCTTGGATGGAACAGTTTCCAAACCAAGCTGTGATGCATCCCGATAAAATGCTTTCTATGGCGCATCTGTAGAAGTTAGTGAGAGTTGTGGGGGACATGCCTAAGCCTTCTAAGGAAGTAGAGTCGTTGGTGTGCTATAGACGGTGAGGAGGTCGGGTTGTCGAGGAGGTCAGGTTACGTTCATAAGTTGTAGGAGTACAATTAGGCCATTCAGCCCATCGCGTCTACTCCGCCATTCAATCTCTGCCTCCTAGTTCCATTTTCCTACCTTCTCCCCATAACCCTTGACACCCATTCTAATCAAGAATTTGTCTATCTCTGCCTTAAAAATAACCACTGACTTGGCCTCCCTGTGGAGGCAATGAGTTCCACAGATTAACTACCCTCTGACTAAAGAAATTCCTCCTCACCTCCTTTCTAAAAGAGCACCCTTTAATTCTGAGGCTATGACCTCTGGTCCTAGACTCTCCCAATAGTGGAAACATCCTTTCCACATCCACTCTATCTATGCCTTTCATTATTCTGTAAGTTTCAATGAGGTCCCCCCTCAACCTTCTAAACTCCATCGAGTAGAGGCCCAGAGCTGTCAAATGCTCATCATATGCTAACCCACTCATTCCGGGAATAATTATTGTAAACCTCTGGACCCTCCAGAGGCAGCACATCCTTCCTCAGATATGGGGCCCAAATTTGCTCACAGTACTCCAAATGCGGCCTGACTAGCGCTTTTCAGAACCTCAGCATTACATCTCTGTCTTTGTATTCTAGTCCCCTTGATATAAATACTAGCATTGAATTTGCCTTCCTTACTACTGATTAGACTTGCAATTTAACTTTTTGGGAGTCCTGTACTAGCACTCACTTTGCAGGTGTGGGAGATTGCAACCTTCACGTGGTCCACCCTGTTTTGATGAATGCAATCAACCTGGCGTGCACAATCAAATAAGATCAAATAGAACAAGTTGTCCTACAACTTTAGGTTGTGCACGCCATACGCAAGAAGACGCTCTTTGCACCTCCGATTTCTGGATTCTCTCATAGAAACATAGAAAATAGGTGCCGGTGGAGGCCATTCGGCCCTTCGAGCCAGCACCGCCATTCATTGTGATCATGGCTGATCGTCCCCAATCAATAACCTGTGCCTGCCTTCTCCCCATATCCCTTGATTCCACTAGCCCCTAGAGCTCTATCTAGCTCCCTCTTAAATCCATCCAGTGATTTTGCCTCTACTGCCCTCTGTGGCAGGGAATTCCACAAATTCACAACTCTCTAGGTGAAAACATTTTTTCTCACCTCAGTCTTAAATGGCCTCCCCTTTATTCTGTGGCCCCTGGTTCTGGACTCGCCCAACATTGGGAACATTTTTCCTGCATCTAGCTTGTCCAGTCCTTTTTATAATTTTATATGTTTCTACAAGATCCCCCCCTCATCCTTATAAACTCCAGTGAATACAAGCCTAGTCTTTTCAATCTTTCCTCATATTACAGTCCCGCCATCGCAGGGATCAATCTCGTGAACCTACGCTGCACTGCCTCAATCACAAGGATGTCCTTCCTCAAATTAGGAGAGCAAAACTGCACACAATACTCCAGATGTGGTCTTACCAGAGCCTAATACAGCTGCAGAAGAACCTCTTTACTCCTATACTGAAATCCTCTTGTTATGAAGGCCAACATTCCATTAGCTTTCTTCACTGCCTGTTGTACCTGTAAGCCAACTTTCAGTGACTTGTGTACAAGGACAGCCAGGTCTCTGTACCTCCCCCTTACCTAACCTAACCCCATTGAGATAATAATCTGCCCCCTTGTTTTTGCCGCCAAACTGGATAACCTCACATTTATCTATATTATACTGCATCTGCCACGTATCTGCCCACTCACTCAACCTGTCCAGGTCACTCTGCAACCTCCTAACATCCTCTTTGCAGTTCACACTGCCACCCAGCTTTGTGTCATCCGCAAACTTGCTAGTGTTGCTCCTAATTCCCTCTTCCAAATCACTAATCTATATGGTAAACAGTTGCGGCCCCAACACCGAGCCTTGCGGCACTCCACTCGCGACTGCCTGCCATTCTGAAAAGGATCCGTTCACTCCTACTCTTTGCTTCCGGTCTGCCAACCAATTTTCTATCCACGTCAACACCCTACCCCCAATACCATGTGCTCCAATTTTAGTCACCAGTCTCCCGTGCGGGACCTTATCAAAGGCTTTCTGAAAGTCTAGATACACTACATCCACTGGCTCCCCTTCATCCATTTTACTTGTCACATCCTCAAAAAATTCCAGAAGATTAGTCAAGTATGATTTTCCTTTCATAGATCCATGCTGACTTGGACTAATCCTTTTACTGCTATCCAAATGCCCCATTATTACCTCTTTAATAATTTACTCCAGCATCTTTCCCACCACCGGTCGGGCTAACTGGTCTGTAATTCCCTGTTTTCTCTCTCGCTCCTTTCTTGAAAAGTGGGTTAACATTAGCTATCTTCCAATCCCCAGGAACTGATCCTGAATCTATTGAACATTGGAAAATGATCACCAATGCGTCCACTATTTCTGGAGCCACCTCCCTGAGGACCCTGGGATACAGACCATCAGGCCCAGGGGATTTATCATCCTTCAGTCCCATTAGCCTACCCAATACTATTTCTCGCCTAATGAAAATTTCTTTCAGTTCCTCTACCCCCTTATTCTTGCTAGGATCCCTTTCCAGTCTACCTTGGCCAGCTCCTCCCTCTTGCCTTCATAGTCCCCGTTGTTCAACTCTCCATTTAGAAAATAATCTACACCTTTATTCTTATTATCTAAATGCATCACTTTGCTACACTGAATTGTATCTGCCACTTCTCTGCCCATTCTCCTAACCTGTTCAGATTCTTCTGCAGAGTCCTTGCTTCCTATACACTGCCTGCCCCTCCACCTCTTAGCATCATCTGCAAACTTGGCAACAAAGCCTTCATCAAGGAGGTCGTGCTGGCGGTCGATGAGGGTGCCTGTGGTCGAGGTCGGGCCAGCGGTTGTTGAGGAGGTTGGGTCAGCGGTCGATGATGGCTCTATCGACCTTTCTCTTCTAGTTCTAACAAATTATCACTGACCTGAAATGTTAGGTCTGCCTCTCTTTCCACTTATACTGCCTGATTGGGTATTTTCTGTGTATGATGTGTCCTGAGTCTCAACCCAACTCCCCTATATATTGTCAACATCTAATCATCTGATTGCCAGTAAAATTAAAGGGCATCCATGACAGGTATTCTTGTAGCCATTGTGTTGTACCAGCAGGGGCGCCGTTCGATTGGCAGCCCTGCCAACAGTCTGTTTGTTTTTTTTGTCTTTAAAACATTTTTTAGTGTGTGTTAAAAGTTTGTGTAAATGTTCTCCGGTTTGTTTTATGTGGGGGATGGGGGAGGGGTCAAGGGGAAACTTTTCAGTTTCTTACCTTGCCGGTGATACGATTAATTTTCGGATCGCATTCTCCAGTCGCTCTGCGATGGAGCTGGAGGCCTCATCGGACTGACCGTGGGCCCCACCACGGGGCATGAACTTATATCGGAATCAATCCCATGCCTGGGCTCGCTCCAACCGTGGCCTGCGGTCTTTACATCGGGAGCTGGCAGTCTCGGGAGAGGCCCTAGATGTCGGAAGCTCCAATGTCGTGGAAGGTTCGACTCGCCTCAACATGGAAGGCCCACCGCCGGCTACGGGAGCCACAATCATCCCGTCAACGGAGGGCTCGAGGCCCCCGACCGCAGGAGATTGAACAGTTTTTCGCCTTCCATCACAGAGAGGAATGTGGAGTCTCTGTGATGGATGTTTATGTTAAAATGTGTTTTGTGTGTTCCGTTGCTTTCTATTTATATGACTGACTTGGCAAATGAAATTCCTCATATGTTGCAAAACATACTTGGCTAATAAAGTATTATTGTGATTGTGATTGCTATCACAATTATCCCATGTTCAACAAGCCAATTTAAAATACTAGAGCAGGAACTCTGTTTAAAGCACAGTCCACTAAAATTGCATGTGACAGTATGCAGTATAGTGACCCAACTCACAATAACCATGTCAAGGTTCATGTCAGAGTTTCAAGAGCAAATTCAAATATGGGACCAAATGTTAATTTATCTAAGTCTGTTGATGATATAAAGCTGGATGGCAATTTGGGTTGTGAGAAGGATAGAGAAATGGTTCAAAGGAAGATAAACAGTTCAGGTGCATGGAAAGGATATAGCAGAAATATAATGTGGCAAGATATAAAGGAATTTTTAAAGAAAAAATGAAATTAAACAAAAATATTTAGAGATCAAAAGATGTTGATATTCAGAAGCACGTGGATTATCTGATTATATAAATCATCTAATAGTAATGGACAATGCTGGAGTAACTCAGTGGATCAGGCAGCATCTCTGGAGAAAAAGGATCAGTGATGTTTCAAATTGGAACACTTCTTCGGACTGAGTGTAGAAGGAGGAGGTGGCGGTGGGATCTGGAGGTAGAAAAAGGCCAGAATTAATCAGGGCCGGCTCCAGATGACCAAGGAAGGGTGGAGCCCATAATGGTCCATTGTTGGCTAGGGAAGAGGTGATAACGAACGGATACAGGGATGCGAACAGTGGAACTAGTAGGACGACTAGTGTGAGGGAGGAGAGAGGGAATGCAGGGGTTATTTGAAATTAGAGAAATCAACGTTGATACCGCTGGGTTGTAAGCTGCCCAAGTGAAATATGGAAGGAGCTGCAGATGCTGGTTTACATCGAAGACAGACACAAAATGCTGGAGTAACTCAGTGGGTTAGGCAGCATCTCTGGAAAAAAACGAGTAGGTGACATTTTGGGTTGAGACCATTCTTCAAACTGAGAGTCAGGGGAGAGGGGAACTAGAGGTATGAAAATCTACAGAACAAATTAGAGCCAGCACTGATGACCCGGGAGAGGTAGAGCCCACAATGGTCCATAATTGGCTGTGGAAGAGGCGATAATGAAGGGATACAAGCAATGAAACTAACAAGACGACTAGGATGGGGGAGGAATGGAAAGAGACGAAATGCAAGGGTTACTTGAAATTAGAGAAATCGTTATTCATACCACTGGGTTGTAGGCTGCCCGAAAAATGAGGTGCTGTTCCTTCAAATTTGCATGTGGCTTCACTCTATGCCAGTGAAGGAGGCCCAGGATAAGTGTAACATCTGTCCATTCACACCCTCCCTGCTCCCCCTCACAATCATCCAGGGATCTAAACAGCCTTTCCACGTGTAGTAGAGGTTCACCTGCATAGTTATCCAGGCCATAGCTCCCTGAAAGTGGCAACACAAGTAGATAAAGCGATAAAGATATTTGGTATGGTACACAAAAATGCTGGAGAAACTCAGCGGGTGCAGCAGCATCTATGGAGCGAAGGAAATAGGTAACGTTTCGGGCCGAAACCCTTCTTCAGATACTTGCCTTCATCTGTCAGGGCAAGTTAGGAAATTATGTGTAGGAACAGCAGATGCTGGTTTACACTGAAGATAAACACAAAATGCTGGAGTAACTCAGCGGGTCAAGCAATATCTCTGGAGAAAAGGAATAGGTGACGTTTTTGGTGTCTAACTGAAATGTCCCCTATTCATTTTCAGTCAGGAAATCATGTTGTGGTATCATAAAAGTTTGGTAAGGCCACATTGAAGTATTGTGTGCAGTGCTGGTCGTTCCATTACAGGAAGAATGCGGAGGCTTTGGAGAGGGTGCAGAAGAGGTTTTACATGATTGCTGGCTGGATTAGAGGTTATTAACTAAAAGGAAAGTTTGGACAAAATTAAATTGTTTACTCTGGAGCCCAGTGGCTGAAGAGATACCTGATATAAGTATATTACATTATGAGAAGTACAGAGAGGGTAGTGAGTACCTTTATCCCAGGGTGAAAATGTTAAATGATCTTAGAGTCTTGGAGAGGGGAAACTTTAAAGATGTGTGGGTTTTTTCTTTAGAGAATGGCGGGTGCCAGAAACATGTTGCCGTGGAAGCAAATACATCAGTGAGGTTTGAGGTTTTTAATAGGCTCATGGATACGCAGGGAATGGAGGGATATGGATCGTGTGCAGACGGATTAGTTCAACTTGTCATCATGTTTGGCACAGACATTGTGGACAATGGGCCGGTTCCTGTGCACTATTGTTCTGTTTTATTTTCGACAACCTGGTCTCCTGCATTGGTAGTAATGTGATGTGGCCTCCTTTACGTTGGTGAAACCACGCGTACATTAGCTGAATATTTCGCAGAACACCTGCGATCTGTCTACAATTGCTATTTCAAGCTTCTGGTTGCATATCATTTTAACTGTCCCATTCCCACGCAAATCATGTTCTTTGCATTTTCTATTGGTATAGGGAGGCCAAATGCAAGTTGGAACAACATCTTGTATTCCACTTGTGTTTCTTACAACCCAATGGTATATACATTTTTTGCTCTCGTCCTCTCACCTGTCCACCTAATTTGCTCCTTCCTTGTTCATTTCTTTCATCCACCCACCTCTCACCTGGTTTCACCTGGCCAACATCCCTTCCCCATCTGGTATTGGTGTTGATTTATTATTGTCAAGGATATGGAGATACAATGAAAAGTTTTGTTCTGGCTCCACTATCACCTACCAGCCTCTGTCCCACTCACCTTCCCCACCTGCTTCCATCTACCCTTCATTCACTATCTAGTCTGTGGTGCCACTTATCACCTACCAGCCCCTACTGCACCCTCCTACATACTGCTATATGCTGGCAATCTTTCCTGTTTCTTTAGTCCTATTGCAGGATCTTGACTAAAAATGTCAACTTGCATCCTTTGTCTCCATAGATGTTTCTTGACACGCTAAAAGCTCAACCAGGGTTGTGTTTGTCCTACCCTTCTGTTCAAGAATTTTGTGATATTGAACTTGCTTGTTGACCAGTCTTGATCTCAGAATAATTACCACAAACATCATAAAGGCAAGGAAGTCTGTATTTAATCTGATCTGTTACCTTAGTCTTGTTTTGTTTAGATGACAAACAAGTATATTTTTATCCAGATTGCAGAATATCTCAGTTGCATGAGCATAGATTGAAAGGGCTAGCAAAGTATCAAAGTAGTAGTTTGTTAGTAGATTTTTATGGATGTACAAAAGAAATGGATTGAAACATGCTTGAAATGGATTGAAACTGGTTTGCAGCTTGGTCGAGAACCTTTGTTCCCATCCTCAAGGGTCAACTCAAACATTAAAATTTAGACATCGGGGTCAGAATCCAGTGGAAGAGAACAAATGTCTTGAGAGGATTTTACATCTGATCCCTTAGATGGTGCAACCCATTACATTGGACTCAGCAACTGAGTAAAACTAAAAGTGGAGGTAATGTTTTAAATATATATATATATTTCCTGGAGTTTATGCTGTTTTAATGAAAATTTAATCTTCTTTTTCAATTTAATTGTTTAAGCCTAGTGGAACTCTTTTTAAATGACCAAGTATCAGAATAATTTAAAGACAGTTGATAGTAGTGAGCTGTCAAATAATGAAAAAGGACACAAAGTCCTGGAGTAACTCAGTGGGTCAGGCATCAAACTGTTTTGCTTCATTTATATTTGAAGGATAATTGTTGGCAGGGATACTGGGGAGAATAACTTACTCTTAAATTATGCTCTGGGATTGTTTAAACCAACTGAGAAGAGATGAGGCACTATTAATAAATTTAATTTGTCAGCCTTGGCTGCAGTCTCTGGAGTGAAGCCGGAACTCTGACTGTTCTGATTTAAAGAAGAATGCTACTATTTAGCCATGGTTGATAGAAATGTGGCTGAAGTTGTGCAGTGTGAAGATTGAAAACATGGGCACAGGTCTAGAAAGCAGAGATAAGTGATAGTTGGCAAGGGAAAGAGAGGAGTATGGAAGAACAGAATTGAAAGAGGGAATACAACTTGTAAAGTGGAAGCTGTTTATTATGTTGTAGAACACTCATTCTGGCTAAAGTGTTGAATTCAGTCAATAATAGCTAATGGAGGGATGGAGATTATAGTTAGTGTGGGTGTGATGCCCATTTAAGGTTTAGACATGATTATGTGGGAGATAATTTGTAATAGGTTGCGAATACATGTAACTAGAGAATAAAACTTCACACTTTTTTCAAAATGGTGCAATTGTAATTTTAAGCATTTGTATTATGTGTTATATGCTCCACAGTCTGGAGTATTGGAACAGTAATGAGAATGTACATTTTAGTGCCATGTCTCTCTAGTCTGGTCTACTGCTCTAGTACAAGTGAAACACTGAAAAATTGTCACCTTACCTCGTTATAATGATGATTTCTTTCAATTTGAATAAATGGGAACATTTGTAAATTACATGGATTGGCATTAAATGCACAACATCAGAAACTGTTTCACAGCAATAATTTATTAAATATTCAAAAAATAAACTGGCGAACAGTATAAAATAAAATCAGGAATTCATGTTATTTAAATAAAAAGTTATAGAGTTTTGAATATCTAGAACTTATACAGAGTTGGTTGCTGATCAATACTGAGTGTAAAGAGGATAACAGGATAAGGCTACCAGAAGCAAGTAATCTTTTACTGAGCTAACTTGTAGCAAAGACAAGTAAAAGCCTGATAAGTGAAGATCTAGGGAAAAATGTTTTCACGTCCTCTCAGTGGACAATGAAAGATTTGCAATTCATTTTGGACCATGTGCTTCAGATTCTTCTTCATCATCCTCATACATCTCCCCTTCTTCATCTGCGGTAGCATCTTGGTACTGTTGGTATTCAGATACCAGATCATTCATGTTACTCTCTGCTTCAGTAAACTCCATCTCATCCATACCTTCACCAGTGTACCAGTGCAAGAATGCCTTCCTGCGGAACATAGCTGTGAACTGCTCTGAGATCCGCTTGAAAAGCTCCTGGATAGCAGTACTATTTCCAATGAATGTGGAGGACATCTTGAGTCCACGGGGTGGAATATCACAGACAGCTACTTTAACGTTGTTGGGAATCCATTCCACAAAGTAGCTACTGTTCTTACTCTGAATAGCCAACATCTGCTCATCAACTTCCTTCATGGACATCTTACCCCTGAAAACTGTGGCCACTGTCAAGTATCTACCATGACGGGGATCACAAGCTGCCATCATATTTTTGGCATCAAACATCTGCTGAGTGAGTTCTGGAACAGTTAATGCCCGATACTGTTGGCTTCCTCGGGCAGTAAGAGGTGCAAATCCTGGCATAAAGAAGTGGAGACGAGGGAAAGGTACCATGTTCACTGCAAGCTTTCTCAAATCGGCATTGAGCTGTCCTGGAAATCGCAGAGAAGTAGTGACGCCACTCATGGTAGCCGACACCAAATGATTGAGATCTCCATAGGTGGGTGTTGCAAGTTTGAGGGTCCGGAAGCAGATATCATACAGGGCTTCATTATCTATGCAGTAGGTTTCATCTGTGTTTTCTACAAGCTGATGGATGGAGAGGGTGGCATTGTATGGTTCTACCACTGTGTCAGAAACTTTTGGAGAAGGAACAACGCTGAAAGTATTCATGATTCGGTCAGGATATTCCTCTCGTACTTTGCTAATAAGCAGGGTTCCCATGCCAGATCCAGTACCTCCACCCAGAGAGTGAGTAAGCTGAAAGCCTTGCAAACAGTCACAATTTTCACATTCTTTTCTCACCACATCAAGGACAGAGTCTACCAGCTCTGCACCTTCTGTGTAATGACCCTTTGCCCAGTTGTTTCCAGCTCCACTTTGCCCTATAATGAAAAAAATAAATAAGTAAATGAGGAAGACTTAAATATTAGAGGTGTAAATGTTCAGAAATAATCATGGCAATTCCATATTCTGGAACGAAATTCCCGAAAGCAGTAATAACTTAATTAAAACCACTTAAATATTTTTGTGATAGGTTTTTCTTTAGATGAAATCCCTGTTTATCAGCTCAGTGACTGCAATATAACTATTGCCAATCAAACAAGAAAATGTTAAAGTTGGCATTTTACTCTGCTGATTATATAATCACAATTCTAAATTATTTTCTGACAACTATAATTTTATGAATACAATAATATGAAGAATATTTGATGCATATCATTCTTAAGATCTGCAAGAAGTAAAAAAATAAGTGTAGGCTTCAACTGATACATGATTATACAGATTATAGAGGGTGTTTGTTCATTCAATCCTCATTTTACCCATAGGAATTTATAATGATGCAAAATAATCCTATGTCCATGTTTATATTGATAATTAGCTATATAAAATTGTTACTTGTCAATTGTGGTAGAGCACCACTGACTGAGAACCATCATCATTATGTTAAATGTAAAGGCAGAATATTTCCAGAGATGAAACGTTATTATGTTAGCCAATTTATCACATTTCACATGTGCAGCAAGTCGAAATGATCCAAAAAGGAGAATAAGAAATACTTAAACAGGTTTTAAATATTTAAACCAAAGTAAAAAATGTTGTAAGTTAAGAGACACATTCCAAGGGTAAAAAATGCAAGACATATGGGAATGGTTAGAAAACTGTCTGCCAGGAATGGCATAGGGAAGAGCAGATAGTTGGAAGTGCTGTCCCCAAATCTGGAATGGGCAGGAATGAGCTAGAAAAATACAAGTATGAAAGCAGAACTTGTTAGATCAAATTTTAATACAAAAATATACACAAGTTTGAGACATTTTATAAAAGTGTATATAATTCTTTAAATTGTCATGGATATTTTCTCAACTAAAGAGATGTGTTTTGTATTGCCATCTCTCTCAAACTGACAATTGAACTAGCAAAGACAGTACAGAAATTGCTTCTCGGAGACACCCTTAACGGTGCAATTCATGCTAAAGTATACGTTTTCACAGACACAAGGAGTTGAAGCAAAAGTGGGCAACAATTTATTCTACTTTCCAGCGAGAGGGAAGGGAACGAGCGAGCAGCAGAGGAGCCAAGTGGAACACTGCTTTGCCGGCAGCTCTACATTTTTTAAAAATTAACCTTCTGGGAGTGTACCCATTACTTGTAAACCAGAAATGAGCAGCAACAATCCCTACTTTTGTCATGAGAATTCATATTTTTAAATGAGGATTTGAATATAAAACCATCAACCATTTCATTTGCAAATGCAAAAGATCCAATATTAGTTTTAAGCAGCCCGTTCCAGAAGCCTGAGAAATCACCTGTGGTCTCAATGAAAATATATTCAAAACCTTAATCTGTTAGATTACATGTCATTGGACTCTTTTGCCATTATTTTCCTACATGTAGAAACAGATAAATTTCTAACATTAAAAAATGAAAATTAATTGTGCTAAGCTGGAGGTATGTTTTGAAAATTGGATATAATTTTGACTTTGCATTTTGGCTCTGACTGATTTCTACATACCAAAAATAAAATTGTCTGGTCTGAAGAGATGTCCGAAGGGCCCTGATCGAACACTGTCCATTGTGCCTGGTTCCAGATCCACTAGGATGGCTCTGGGTACATATTTGAGAGCTGCAGAGAGAACAAATATCAATAATCCGTAAATCAGAATTTTGCTCAAATGAAGTAAAATTCTGGCGCAAGGGAGCAATTATTTCAAACTCGCCCATTCTAAAATTGGTAATCTGTAATCCACATTTTCTCAGCTCTGTCCCCATTGTCTCAAGTATTTTGTCTTTTTCACCATGCCATACTCTCCATTTATGGATGTGCTATTCCAAGGTAATTTGAGATAGTTTAACACAATTAAAATAATGCTAAATATCCAGCAGCATATTGGAAAGATCAAGTTATTCTGGAAGTATGAATGAGGCAATGCCAAGCTGTTATTTCAAGTTTTGATTTGGAAGAATCAACTTTTTTTAGGATCTGATTCATAATTCAGTGGTTGGATGTTTGTACAAGTTTAATACTGTATTTAATTCCTATTCCACCCATTTCCCAAAACATGGCTAGTAGGTTAATTGGCCACTGTAAATTGTTCCAAGTATGTAGGCAAGTTGAAGAATGTAGGGGAATTGATAGGAAGATATGAAATAAATGTAGGATTACAGTCATGGATCATTGATGGTCAGCATGGACTTGAGTGCCAAAGAGCCTGTTTCTGTACTGTATGACTTTATGCCTTTGATCATTATTTCAACCAAATGCTGTGCACTTAGAAATCCTGGATAATACAGACTATCTGTCACAAATGTCTGTATAAATGCTAATTACACCCAACACTAAATTTCAACTTCATGTAGGTTTACTTTACTTACAAGAAGCTTCATTGTAGTAGACACTAATCCTCTCCAGCTGCAGGTCTGAGTCACCCACATAATTCCCACTCGGGTCAATCCCATGCTCATCACTGATGACTTCCCAAAACTAATACAAAAAAGAGGAAATGCATAATATTCAGATAGACTGATTTGTAGCAGATTTACAATAATTTACACAAATTCTATTATTTTGATTTTGCTCAACTCCGGTATCCCCATTTTATTAATATTTTGTCTGTGCTGAAAATTAAAGAATATTTGATTTTTTTTTATCAAAGTCATAGATTGAGTATATTAAAAGCCAGTGAAATTAATCTTTGTTTTGTTTTGCAAGCATAATGCATATCTTAACATATATCTAATACTGATGATACTGTATTAAAAATGTGCTACTTTTGAAATGGATCTGAAAGATGAAACTTTAAAAATAAAGCATGATACAATTTATTTGGAGGTAACCTATTCCCCCACTCGAGGCTCCATAATTAAATCAGTAAAAATTGGAAGCCTTTAAATCAGCAGATTAAGGGAAGTTTACATAACCACTTCTGGATTTCTCAAATTAGGACAAAGTGTAGAATTGCTGCTTATTTTAAAGCTGCTTAGGGAATAGAAACATAGAAACATAGAAACATAGAAAATAGGATAGATAACTGTTGGCTCAACAAATGCAGACACAAGGAAATGCAGATGCTGGTTTACCATAAAAGATACTGCATTGGAGTAACTCAGCAGGTCACGCAGCATCTCGGACGAATATGGATAGGTGACGTTTCGGATCAGCACCCTTCTGACATTGTGGGCGAGTGGAAAAGAAAGGTGGAAGAGAGATGGGGGCGGGACTGGCAAGTGATAGTTGGATGGTTGATTGGGCTTTTGATTGGCAGATGGTTGGACTAAGGCCAGAGATGAAAAGACAAAAACTGAGATAACGAGGGGACAAGGGAAGGAGAGAAATCAGTGCAAAGCTAGGTGGGGCAGAGAAGGTGGAGATAATGGGTTGGGGGGTAATTGTTTGTCAGTTAGTTACCCAAAATTAAATAATTCAATATTCACACCATTCAATTGTAGGATACTCTGGCAGAGTATGTGGTGCTGAATACGAGCACCTCAAATTCCACTTAAGTAACTTACATCCCAATGGTACGAACATTGAATTCTCTGTTCTTAAGTAACTTCAAACCCCTCCCCCTTCTCTCCTCCCCCTCCCCCCTTATGCCCCACCTGGACTCACACATAATTTTCCTCTGTCTCTCCCCTTCCATGTACATTCCTTCCTCTAGCTTCACAAATCGCAACTCTTCAATCCTTTTGTCGCATACCTTGTCTTTTCATCTGTGGCCTTTGTCCCCCTCCCTCCCCCTCACCTGTATTCATTTATTGCTTGTCAGGCTTTGTCCTACCCCTCCTCTCTTCCAGCTTTATTTAGTCCCTCCCCTGGCTCCCCCATCCACTATCAGCCCGAAGGGTCCGACCCAAAATGTTCTCCAGAGATGCTGCCTGACCCACTGAGTTACTCCAGCACTGTTTGTTTGTGTAAATCAGCATCTGTAGTTCCATGTTTCTACTTCATTTTACTCCAAGTCTGCTGCTAAGTGAGTTGTTTGCTGGTTTAAATGAAGATTATAGATATACATTGCATTCTCTAGGGTTAGTTAATTAAGTAGAAACCCTCAGCTGTGTAATAAATCAGAATCTCCCACTGTCTCATTCATCATCAAACTCGCCTGCATTTCAGCACCAGCTGGCAGACATGGGACTGCTTTAATTTCTTCTTGTATGGTCTCAGGAGTAAAAAGGATGTAATCTAACACCTTTGGCCCCTTCTAGTTCTGCCATTCATCTAGACCCAGATGGTTCCCAGTTTCTAAAGGATTCATATTTAATCTTTTTGAAAGCAGCAGATGTGACGTTAAAACAATTCTAGCTTGTAAATTTCATCAATTTTCCTTTAAGCATAAATTCAATCTTTTCTAAAACTAGAATTATTTGGCACAGTGGACTTTCCATACAGCCTTAAAGTTCAAATCTAGTTATCCCAAGACAATAAGTTACCACTTGCTATAAAACTGATAAGATTATGTTTCTGGTCAATACAGTGCCCACCAAAATGTTTGGGACCTAGACCCACCATTAATTTATTTGCCTCTGTACTCCATAATTTGAGATTTGTAATAGAAAAAAAATCACATGTGGTTAAAGTGCATTGTCAGATTTTAATAAAGGCCATTTTTATACATTTTGGTTTCACCATGTGGAAATTACAGCAGTGTTTATACATAGTCCCCCCCATTTCTGGGCACCATAATTTTTGGGACACATGGCTTCATAGGTGTTTGTAATTGCTCAGGTGTGTTTAAATGCCTCCTTAATGCAAGTATAAGAGAGCTCTCCGCACCTAGTCTTTCCATACCGTTGGAAACTTTTATTGCTGTTTATCAACATGAGGACCAACGTTGTGCCAATGAAAGTCAAATAACCCATTATGAGACTGAGAAACAAGAATAAAACTGTTAGAGACATCAGCCAAACCTTAGGCTTACCAAAATCAACTGTTTGGAACATCATTAAGAAAGTGGTGAGCTTACTAATCGCAAAGGGACTGGGAGGCCAAGGAAGACCTCCACAGCTGATGACAGAAGAATTCTCTCTATAATAAAGAAAAATCCCCAAACACCTGTCCGACAGATCAGAAACACTCTTCAGGAGTCAGGTGTGGATTTGTCAATGACCATTGTCCGCAGAAGACTTCATGAACAGAAATACAGAGGCTACACTGCAAGATGCAAACAACTGGTTAGCCGTAAAAATAGGATGGCCAGGTTACAGTTTGCCAAGAAGTACTTAAAAGAGCAACCACAGTTCTGGAAAATAGTATTGTGGACAGATGAGACGAAGATTAACATATCAGAGTGATGGCAAGAGCAAAGTATGGAGTAGAAAAGGAACTGTCCAAGATCCAAAGCATACCAACTGTCCAAGATCCAAAGCATACCACTTCATCTGTGAAACACGGTGGTGGGAGTGTTATGACCTGGGCATGTATGGCTGCTGAAGGTATTGGCTCACTTAATGTCATTGATGATACAACTGCTCATGGTAGTAACATAATGAATTCTGAAGTGTATAGACACATCCTATCTGCTCGTTCAAACAAATGCCTCAAAACTCAATGGCCGGCAGTTCATTCTACAGCAAGACAATGATCCCAAACATACTGCTAAAGCAACATAGGAGTTTTTCAAAGCCAAAAAATGATCAATTCTTGAGTGGCCAAGTCAATCACCCAATCTGAACCCAATTGAGCATGCCTTTTATATGCTGAAGAGAAAACTGAAGGGGATTAGCCCCCAACACAAGCATAAGCTAAAGATGGCTGCAATACAGGCCTGGCAGAGCATCACCAGAGAAGACACCCAGCAACTGGTGATGTCCATGAATCGCAGACTTCAAGCAGCCATTGCATGCAATGGATATGCAACAAAATACTAAGCATGACTACTTTCATTTACATGACACTGCTGTGTCCCAAACATTATGGTGCCTCGAAATGAGGGGACTATATATAAACACTGGTGTAATTTCTACATGGTGAAACCAAAATGTATAAAAATGGCCTTTATTAAAATCTGACAATGTGCACTTTAACCACATGTGATTTTTTTTTCTATAACAAATCTCAAATTGTGGAGTACAAAGGCAATGGTGGGTCTTTGTCCCAAACATTATGGAGGGCATTGTATGTAGCTGTCATGCAAAACCTTCTGCATCTTGGCCAGACGTCACCGATATTGTTAGTACTGAAAATGGTACTGAAAACGCTCCATTTATTGCCCATCCCCAATTGCAAAAGGTGAGCTGCTTTCAAACCACTATAGTATTGTGAAGGTACAGTACTATTAGTTGGGCAGTTCTAGGATTTTTACATTTTTTGGCAAGGATTCTCAACATTAGTGGCAAGGATATATTTATAAATCAGGATGATATGTAACTTGAAGGCAGTGAATATCCCAAGCATCTGTTCCCCTTTCATAAATGTAAATGATGCTAATTACCATCTTCTTACATATGAGCTATTTGGTAGATTTTTATCACCTGTGTGACAAAGTAAACAATATAAAGAATGACACAAAATGCTGGAATAACTCAGCGGGACAGGCAGGATCTCTGGAGTGAAGTATTGGGTGACGTCTCAGGTCGAGACCCTTCTTCAGACTCAAGAAGGGTCTCGACCCGAAATGTCACCCATTCCTTCTCTCCAGAGATGCTGCCTGTCCCGCTGAGTTACTAAAGCATTTTGTGCCTACCTTCGATTTAAACCAGCTTCTGCAGTTCTTTTCTACAAATATAAAGAATTATATGAATTTAATGCTGAAGTATTAATTACTATCAAAACACTAATCTCTGGTTTCCCTTTTCTGTATCTCTCCGTCTGATTCATTTTGGTCCACCCACATTCCCATTACTCTCCTCCAGCCTCCCCTCACTATTTTTTGTTTCCATCCCCATCCTGATTCCATTCACCTACTCGCACACTTCAGGCACTATCCCCTCCGCCATTTAATTGGCCCCTCGCCTAGGGCGATGCAGCGGTAGAGTTGCTGCCTTACAGCGCCGGAGACCCAGGTTCGATCCCGACTACGGGTGCTGTCTGTACTGAGTTTGTACATTCTCCTCTTGACCTCATGGGTTTTCTCCGAGATCTTCCGTTTCCTCCCTCACTTCAAACACGTACAGGTACGTAGGTTAATTGGCCTGGTGTGTGTTAATTACTCCTAGTGTGTATAGGATATTGTTAATGTGCGGGGATCGCTGGTCAGTGTGGACTCGGTGGGCCGAAGGGCCTGTTTCCGCGCGGTATCTCTAAAACTCAAAAGTTCACTGCTCCCTTAAATGATTCACATTATCACCTTAAAAACACAAAGTGCTGGAGTAAGTCAGCGGATCAGGCAGCATCTCTGGAGGTGACGTTTCGGGGTCGAAACATGGATACGTCACCTATCCATGTTTTCCAAAAATCCTGCCTGATCTGCTGAGTTACTACAGAACGTTGTCTTTATTCGTAAACCAGCATCTGCAGTTTCTCAATTTCCTAATTATCATCTTACTTATTACATTCCAGCATTTGTAGCCTTTTGTGTTGGTTTATCACCCAGACTCCCTACCCCCTATCTCCATCTGCCCTTTTTATCCTTATATGCTTCTAACTATCGACTCCCAACTCTTTTCCCCCACCTTGCTCTAGTGGTCCATCCTCCCTCACCCCTCCTGTCTACTTATGACCTACAGCAGCTCTCATCGCACCCCTTCTCTATGTTCCCTCTCCCTCTTCAGTCCTGAATCAAGTTCTTGGCCCGAAACATTAACCATTCCTCTCCCGCACACCCCACAACTGCTCGACCAGATTTCCACTTTAAAAAATATATTTTTTAACCCTTTCTGTTAAAAGGATATATCCAGTAGCCAAATTGAGTGCACTTATTTTTATAAATGTACACAAGAAACTGGAATCTGGACCAAAAAACAACCTGCTGGAAGAACTCAGTAGGTCAGTCAGCATCTATCCCTAATCAACAACTAGAGTGCATAGGTTTAAGAAACATAGGAGGTGCAAGAATAGGACATTTGGCCCTTCAGCCATGATCATTTTGATCTATTCAAAATGATCATGGCTGATCATCCAAAATCAGTACCCCCTTCCTGCTTGTTTAAGAAGGAACTGCAGATGCTGGAAGGTAGACAAAAGTGTTGGAGAAACTCAGCGGGTGCAGCAGCATCTATGTCCCTTGATTTTGCTCGCCCTAAGAGCTATATCTATCTCTTGAAAACATCTGGTGGGAGAGAAAATATTTAATAAGAACCTAAAGGGCAACTTTTTCCAGAAGGTACTGTGCATATGGAACGAACTGCCAGAGGAAGTAGTTGAGACAGGTACAATAACAACATTTAAAAAACATTTGGACAGGTACATGGATAGGAAAGATTTAATAGGATTTGGGCCAAATGCAGACAAATTGGACTAGCTTAGATGGGCATTTTGCTTGCCATAGATGAGGTGGGTTGAAGAGCGTGATTCCGTGATGTATGTCTATCTGTGGAGGGAAACAGACAGTCGTTTTTTTTCACATCGAGACCCCGTCTCTGAATTCCTATAAATGGGATCTGCTCTGGTATAAGCAAAGCATTTTAGACAGGCTAACATCAGCATTATGCATTGAAATACTTCTCAGCTGAATAGTTCTTCCTTTATATTCTACAGCACTCACACAGCCACGGTATTTTGAAATGTATTAAAACTGCCCATTGCACATTTCATAGTATATTTAATATACCAGAAACTGCCACTCCTATTGCAATCCTACTAATAGTTTTCAGATTGTGAAATGGTAATTAAAATTATAAATTGATGAAAATGCGTTTTGAGTCATTCAGAGTTTGAAAACCTAAACGCAAAATGATTGCTTTTATTCTGGGTTGTTTGTGCAATTTTTTATTTCAGATTACTAGTGACCTGCAATAAGAAATTACTTGCAGTTTATTCTACAAATACAGCGGAATACTAGACCCATTTTATCCATAGCTGCGCCACACCGGAAAATATCACGTCATTCTGATCGATGTACGCATCTCTAGAGAAAGATGGGGGGTCATTTGCGTTCAATTACTCTGGATGCATTAAAGACAGCCACGCCCATGTTTGATCCCGATCCTTTTCGATGGTGAGTGAGATTGGCGAAATAAGACCCCAGACAACTTATTGTCAGCCTCCTCACGTACCCGCCTGTGTCGTTCTCCATTGAATCCCAGTAACCGATCGGTTTAAAATGTATACTTTGTCCCAATCCTTGCCCATTGATTGCTCGTCAGATTGTAGGCTACTTTCTTTTCACCTACTTTTGTCATGGAGCGCCAAGATATAACAATTCCTTCACTTGTTGTTTTTTTTAACCGCTTTAAAAACGGCAGAATAAAGATGGCCATCATTTCTATCGATGTCCATGAATAATAGGTCGTGATTTCCCGGGCCCATGAATTGACATTTAATCAGATTGCCCACGTGCATTCCTATTTCACTCATACCATTGTCGCTTTGTAAAACTTGATTTATTTGGCAAGATTAAGAGATTCTCCAGATAACAGATTTGTGCTTCGCCTAAATCTATTCAAATAATCACCCTTCAATTGCACGGAATGTCCACAGGAATTACTTAGTAAGTTATCGCTTATGTTGCAAGTTTACTGAATCAGTGAAGAATTCTCAAATATATATATACACACACACACATGCAGTGTATATGTATATAGTATATATATTTTCCACCCAATGGGGGGAGAAGATGGCAATGCCCGCCTCCTAGGTTATTCATATTAGAGATTGCGCCGTTAATATGACACTGATTTCATAGTTTCTCCAGCATTTTTATCTACCTTCGATTTTCCAACATCTGCAGTTCCTACTTAAACAACTGAGTTCATAACTAAAGCTTTGTCTCGTTATTATTAAAGTCGTGGCTCCACCCCGTATGCGCTGATTTCATGCAAATCCATGGGTGCCTGCGGCGGTGCTGTGCTCGGCCTGTGCGGCACATCTGAGCTAATCGCTTTCTCCCTCTTGTATCTGCAGTCTTGGGCGTGGCTGTCTGCAGAGCTTTGCATCCCTGCGAGAAGCAGCCAACAGGCGCAGACACCAGGACAAACCTTCCCGACGCCACTTAATAATCTAACAAAGACTAATCATGTGAGTTTACAGGATGGATCAGGAGCTGCATAAGTGAGAGGAAAACAATGTATTTCACAACACCATTCCGTTTACAAATTGCAGAATATTTGCAGGTTAAACGCACTTTACAGTAAGACAATGATTATGCAGAAATAATTATCTAAATGCAAGTGCATTTTCTTCAGAGAATCTGTTATTGAACATACATTGCGATTATAAGTATATAACCCCGCACGTTTTGCAGCAAATAATTTACCTTGGCACCGATCTGATTGCCACATTGGCCTGCCTGGATGTGCACGATTTCTCTCATTGTCGCGCTGTTTACCTCTGACTACAACTGCTCAGACCCTTCAGCCGCGATTCTGGTTGGAGAAGGTAGTGGGATGGTGCCGTCTACTCTTTTATACCAGTTCACTGGATCAGCTGATCAATGCCACAAGCAGGTGATTTCAGAGATAGATTGTGTCAGTCTCCTGGGAGAAAAAAACTCGGCGGCCAATACCGAGCTGAGGAAGCCTGCAACATCCCTGCAAGGCTGCAACGCCAGGATCGCCTGCCACAAAACCCATCGCCATTGCTGCAAACACTGACTCCCCATTGTCTTTTCCGTATTAGAAACAAAAGGACGATCGCAGGAGCGATACCGAGCTGCACATTTAATGAAGGATTCGACCACTGACACCAGTGCCACAATTTCTGTAGAATTGCACAGTTGCATGTATTTAAAACATTCTAACGGAACTGTACAGAAATCTGAAGAAGAACACAAAATACAGATGTCGCATTTCGGTCATTTGTTGAATAACGCTTTAACCTTACCAACACAGTTGAAGGTCATGAAATAACGTGGGACAGCGCCACTTAAACGAAATTACAGCTGGAAGCGATATACAGAATAAGAAAGGGCTTAGACAAAACTAGGATGCTCTACATTTACAAAAGGAGCATATATATTTCTGTCTGTAAACAGGGATAACGCTTATTTTCCGGTTTGTTTTGAATTTCACAGTGGTAATAAAAATCAAATCAAAAATTACAATGCACGAACCAACCTCCTTTTCAACTATTCCCTTTCAGCAAAGGGTTAGTCACACTTTTTCTCACGATGACTTACTTTGCTCAACCTAAGAAATCAATCAATTTTACATAAAATATTTCACTCAAATTGTTCATACATTTCCATCAGACAATGTGATTTTGATTGTTATTCTCAAAATGAAATATAGAATTAGTTTTTTAATCCATTTATTTTGCTGAGGCATACATGTGGATAGAGTATTGTGGGTTTGGTTAGGCAGATTAATAGTGTGATCTTGTGGTCATTTTGCTTTGGGTCGTAGGAAATGCAAGCTAAACATGACTGAGTACACAATATCTGGTGGGGAATATGAATGGATGAATGCTAAAGCAGTGATGGTGCTCTTTATTATCCATGAGATCCACATGCACTTACCAAGACACCAAACCACACATCCACATCCCATAGGCCAAAAACTATTCAACCACGCACAACAAGACCTTCATTCACACACTTCCTTTCTCTTATTGAAAAAGCGAGTGCATAAACCAGACCAGCTGGGGTAAACTTATGGGGTACAAACTGATAACAAATGCAGCAAATCTGGAAACACTCAGCAGAACAGGCTTCACCTTTGCAGAAAGACATAGTCAATGTAGGTAATCAACCTGAACCATTGACTTTCTTGTGTAGAAAGAAACTGCAGATGCTGGTTTACACTGAAAAAGGACACAAAATGCTGGAGTAACTCAGCAACAGGAAACATCTCTGGATAGAAGAAATGGGTGATGTTTCAGGTTGAGACCCTTTTTCAGACAGAGTCAGGGGAGAGGGAGAGGGAAACACACAGATAAGGAAGGATAAGGTATGAAAACGTGAAATCAAAAGAGTATGTAGCTCAACATAGCAGAGATAATGATAATGGCTCTTACCAAATCTAACTCTCATACATTTTACTCAAGGCACAAGCTATTCTGATTTACCAGTTACTCTGATGTAAGTTTGTACTCTTAATTGCTTCATTCCATTCATGATTATCCTTTTGGTATGCCTTTTTTCCATTCAGATGGCCAAGAATTCAAACAAAGCAGAGTCTTGGATAGAAAATTGGTCGGCATTGACATGGATAGAAAATTGGTCGGCAGACAGGAAACAAAGAGTAGGGATTAACGGGTCCCTTTCAGAATGGCAGGCAGTGACTAGTGGGGTACCGCAAGGCTCGGTGCTGGGACCACAGCTATTTACAATATACATCAATGATTTAGATGAAGGGATTCAAAGTAACTAGCAAATTTGCAGATGACACAAAGCTGGGTGCCAATGTGAACTGTGAGGAGGATGCTATGAGAATGCAGGGTTACTTGGACAGGCTTTGGTAGCAAAACAGGAAGGCAGATTATTATCTAAATGGTGTCAAGTTGGGAAAAGGGGAAGTACAACGGGATTTGTGGGTCCTTGTTCATCAGTCAATGAAAGTAAGCATGCAGGTACAGCAGGCAATGTAGAAAGCGAATGGCATGTTGGCCATAACAAGAGGAGTTGAGTATAGGAGCAAAGAGGTCCATCTGCAGTTGTACAGGGCACTAGTGAGACCACACCTGGAGTATTGTGTGCAGTTTTGATCCCCTAATTTGAGGAAGGACATTCTTGCTATTGAGGGAGTGCAGCATAGGTTCACAAGGTTAATTTCCGGGATGGTGGGACTGTCATATGCTGAGAGAATGGAGCGGCTGGGCTTGTACACTCTGGAGTTTAGAAGGATGAGAGGGAATCTCATTGAAACATATAAGATTATTAAGGGTTTGGACACGCTAGAGGCAGGAAACATGTTCCCGATGTTGGGTGAGTCCAGAACCAGGGGCCACAGTTTAAGAATAAGGGGCAAGGCATTTAGAACGGAGATGAGGAAACACTTTTTCATACAGAGAGTTGTGAGTCTGTGGAATTCTCTGCCTCAGAGGGTGGTGGAGGCCGGTTCTCTGGATACTTTCAAGAGAGAGCTAGATAGGGCTGTTAAAAATAGCAGAGTCAGGGGATATGGGGTGAAGGCAGGAACAGGGTACCGATTGGGGATGATCAGCCGCGATCAAATTGAATGGTGGTGCTGGCCCGAAGAGCCAAATGACCTACTCTTGCACCTATTGTCTATTGTATTTTGAGCATGACACTGATGAAGAAGGCATCCTGTCACTTTATTTGATACTTGTAGTCACCACCAGAGAATGAGATGCTTGGTTGTCTGGTCTGTCTGCAAGAGCATGTGGAATATCAAACAGCATCAGAAGTCCAACTCTGAAGTTGGATGTGGTTTTGTGAAGTCACTTCAGCTGGGAAGTGATGGATAGCTCTTCTGGGCTCAGTCACGGTGCAGTATCTATTGGCAAATGCCTCAGATTCTATTGCAGAAATAAGGGCAAGAACCCAACATCTGAATGCTGCAATTTTAGCCTGCAGCCATGTAACTTCATTCTGCTGCATAAATGGCTTTAAGTACTATCCAATTGGGCTTTCCAGATGTCACAATAATACAGCAATCTGATCTCCAATTGATTACTGTGTTGAGTTACCTGTCTCTTCTGAGGAATGGCAATAGCTCTGTGGCACAACAATCAGTTATTCTATCTTGGAGTGGCAACATTTGTGATCCTACCATTATCATTGCACCTTTGTACTTGTCTGTTGCTCGACAGTAAGGCCTGGTTGTGTCGGAATAACTTACGCGAGACGTGAGTGACGATCAAACTGTAGCTACTTTATTAGCAATAACTTGTCAGATGAGGAGGACAGTCAAGCAAGAGACTGTTCTGTAGAGTCACCACATACAGTATTTTTATGTCATTTTTGGTAGCATAAAAGCAAGGTTTACAGGGTTAACTATTATGATCCAGCATTCTGTAATTTTTCATTGAGAAACAGGCTTCATTATCTATGTAGGATGGTTAGGGTGTCTAGTTGTAACCTTGCATTCACAAGCTCTCCTTTGTTACTGTGTTCATGGGCCACCTGTACCAGACATATTTAGCATAGCTCTGAAGGGTGCATTGACTGGAGTAAAGTTCAATTCCCACAGAATGAACTTGTTAAAAGCCTGTGTTAAAAGACAAAATGGAAGAACAACTCAGTTCTTCCCACAGTTGGTGTTTCAGTGGCTGCAAAATGTATTGATCCTTTTGTTGTGACCTCCCAATTTCTCTACATTCTGGAAGTCCCTGTAGATGGAAAATAGCAGTAATCTCCCTATTTACGAAAGAAGGGAGATGGAAAGCAAGGATATCTAGGTCAGCTGACCTTAAGGGGCTGTCCCACTGCAGCGACCTAATCTGCGAGTTTAGACGTGTTTGCCCTCGACTCAAACTCGCAGCATGGTCGACACGTGGTCCTAGGAGGTCCTATGAGGTCACTGGAACACTCCTTTATGCTCGAGGGAAATTCCCGAATACTCGTTGCGGAAATGTTTTCAGCATGTTGAAAAACTTTCCGCGAGTAAAATTTGGTCAGCATTGTTCTTTTAAACTCGTAGTGCAGTGGAGTGGGGTCGCTATTTAGTTACAGGCAGTCGAGGGCAGCCGTAGGCAATCTCTTTTGCTGACCGGGCATTTTTGATTGGCTCATTGGAGTGTTCAGGACCAAGGAAAACCGACCGGTAGGTAAAGTGCCCGCTAAACATTGTCTGACTTCTTAAAAGTGTCTCCCCCCCCTCTCCCCCCCTCTCCCCCCCTCTCCCCCCTCTCTCCCCCCCTTCTCCCCCCCTTCTCCCCCCTCCCTTCTCCCCCCCCTTCTCCCCCCCTTCTCTCCCCCCCTTCTCTCCCCCCCTTCTCCCCCCATTCTACCCCCCCCCAACCCCTCCGCACTGTCTAAAGGACTTACCATGCACTGTGGCAGCCATCATTTACCTTCCTCTTCATCGCGGGTGTGAATTTCAGACAGCGCTTCCCCGCTTTCCCTGGCCCCTGCCTTTGCGATGTGTTTGTGTGTGCGGTCGGTCAATCCAGCTCACGGTTTCAACGTGGATAGTCGATCCAGCTCGAGGTTTTCCAGGCGAGTGCCCTCGAGCTTGAAGGTCAAAGACACTCTTCTTAACTCGCGGATTAGGTCGCCGCAGTGGGACAACCCCTGAACATATCTCATTAGGAAACTGCTGGAATTTATTTAAAAATATAATAGTAATAGAACATTTACTAAATCATACAAGATCATAATCCAATCAGCAATATAAATAAAGTTTTATCAAAGGGAAATTTTGTTTGATACGTTTTTAGAATGTTTTCAGGATGTACCAAGCTGGGTGAATATAAAGTTTGATAATTTATGTACAATTTATGTTTTTGTATGTTACCTGAGACTATGTGCCTGAGATGCTGCTGCAAGCAAGATTTTCAATGTACCTGTGTGTCACCATACATGTTGTGACAGCGCGCCCTCTCTAAGATGCCACTCGGATCCTTGTCACTGGCAGACTGGCCAGGAGAGGCCAATCCCCAGCATCATTGGTAACAGCTGGGTCCAATTAGCTGATATTGTATTGGCCCACGTGAACCTTGACAACCTACACCTTATAAAACCCAGGCATCAGTGGGAGAGGTTCATGTTCCACTTCCGCTTGGATAAACCAAGACCACCAGTGCCACAGTGTGGTCAAATCTGAGCTGCCAAGAAGCGCCTTAAACAACCAACGCCTCCACTGAGGCCAAGACGGAGTGCCCGGGGCAAACCTGACACTGTCAGTGCCTCTTACCTGCCCACAGGCAACGAGGGACTGCACCCGCTCAAAGATTGAGCCGCCAGGATAAACTGAGACCGCCAGCATCACCTCTTCAAGCCTGAAGCTGAACTGCCAGGACAAGCCTGTTATTTATGGCCCTTGTGATAATAAAGACCTTATGCCATGTCAGGTTAAACACTGTTTATTCAAGACAAACAAGTACAAGCTCTCACTTGGGAGTGTACTCCAAACTGCGGAACATATCGGCGTGTGACACTAATAAACTAGTAGGCGTAACTACAAAGCATGACTCATAACGTGAGCCTCGAATCTACATCCCCCCTCTTAAAGAATTAACAACACTGCATACCCATAATTAAGCAAAGCAAATATCACAACCGATGACAAACATATGTAAAGTCAAACATACTCTGGATACTTCACGACCGGCCTGCAAACATGACCGGAGCATGTACGATAGAGGCCATCTCCATTCTTTTTCTTCGGAGACAGAGCTGGTGATATCACCGCCTTGAGGGAGTGGACCAACACCTCAGAGGTCGAATTAGGAGGCGGTGGCGGAGGCGAGGATGGGACAGACAAAGGAGCTGTCACAGGCATGAATCGTTGCATCGGCAAGAGCACGTGAGGGTCACCCGATGCAGATTGAAATGAATTTGTACGGTCAGGATAGTAAGGGGGAGGGATTGGCTCCTTCACAGGCAGGAGATGTATGTTTCGTCGGCAGGTGCCGCCATCGGCACTAACAATGTACGAGCGCGGGTCTGAAGCTAGATCAGAAATCACCCCAATACGGTCGTGGCCTTTGTCAGTCTGTAAGCGGACCACCTGTCCTTTGGTCAATGGTGGCAGAGGCCTGCTCGTCTTGTCGAACCATTTTTTCTGAATGTCACGCTTCTGTTGCAACCTGGATCGAATCTCCTCAGGTGGAAAGACATGCGGGATTTGTTCCGCAATGGGCAACGGGGTACGGGTCTGCCTTGACAATAATCGTTGAGCAGGTGAACGAAAGGCAGGGTCACGGGAAATGTTACGCAAGTTGAGCAAATCCAGCAAAATGTCAGATTTGGCCCTGTGAGTTGTTTTGCACTCTGGACAGCCCGTTCAGCCAGCCCGTTAGACTGTGGATACTCAGGGCTGCTGGTAATGTGGTGAAAATTCCATCGTCTTGCAAACTCTCTGAATTATTGACTGGTGAACTGGCTGCCATTGTCAGTCAACAGCTTGCCTGGAGATCCATGGATTGAAAAATGACGAGATAATTTCGAAATCACACTGCTGGAAGTGGGGTTGCTGAGAAAATCAATGTCGAACCACCCTGAATACGAATCCACTAGCACCAGGTAGTGCTTGCCGTGCCACTCAAATAAATCAGCTGCTACTGTAGACCATGGGAGCACAGGTACAGGATGTGGTAGAAGTGGTTGCATTTGTTGATGAGGCGCCAGGCTATTGCACACAGCACAAGCTGCCACATTGTCGTTAATGTATTCGGCCAAACCAGGCCAGTAAAACATGCTTTTCGCCCATGAAGCAGTGGCTTCAGCGCCTGGGTGTCCTGCGTGGACAGCGTCAAAATACTGGTGGTGTAATGAGGCAGGTGGTGTACTGAGGCATTTCGCTAAATGATTTTTTTAATTACAGAGCCTGCAGGTCTTTCCAAATGCCGGACACTGATTACAAACCGCAGCGTGTGAACTTCCGCAATTAAAGCAATTAGTAATCCATCTTGGGCTGCTGGCCCCTGAAACCGTCGAGTAGTAATTTGACTAGACACGCTGGCTGCATTGACTTCACGAACAGAAGCAGTTAGCGTTTTAATGTGGGCATTGGTAAACTCAGCTATGCGACAGCGATTTTCAACAGCTTCTAAGGTCAGGCCCACTTCACGCAACAATTCTTCACGTAGTTTATCATTCAATATGCCATGTATCAATCTGTCTCTTATCAAACTAGATTCGATCTCTCTAAACTAGCAACCTGCTTCAATGCACTGACGTAAAGCTCGACCGG
The DNA here is from genome assembly GCA_038087875.1 of Malacoraja senta. Classification (NCBI taxonomy): domain Eukaryota; kingdom Metazoa; phylum Chordata; class Chondrichthyes; order Rajiformes; family Rajidae; genus Malacoraja; species Malacoraja senta. Next base: position 157,436,413 of record CM075978.1, on the reverse strand, counting down.
TTCTGCTTGCTTCTGGCACATTGAGAAAAATGTATGTCTTTCAATGCTCACATTAATTTGTAACTCACAAAGCTGTCGGAATTTGTGTAGGAGGCACTCAGGATCTCGGATGGACTCTGCTGGAATCTGTACACCATTAGCATCTACACCAGCATAGTGAAATCTTCTGGCACGTCGTGCAGCTTCAGTGCCTGCCAAGTGAAGGAGAATCGAGGCACGAAGAGCGGGTGCTGCATTCGGATAAGCTGCATCAATGTAGATTGAGAAATCCTCCTCGAACACACGCCATCGTTCAGCTAGATCAGCATCAAACACCAAGACATCGGGCTTTCTGAGAGCAGCAGCCATAGTTGTAGTTAAAAAAATAAACTAAGATAAAAACAATATAATCAATCGGAGGTTGAGATCGTCCACTTCTGACACCATGTTAGTTATGGCCCTAGTGATAATAAAGACCTCATGCCATGTCAGGTTAAACACTGTTTATTCAAGACAAACAAGTACAAGCTCTCACTTGGGAGTGTACTTCAAACTGCGGAGCATATAATAAACTAGTAGGCGTAACTACAAAGCATGACTCAACATGAGCCTCTAATCTACAAAGCCTGAGACCTTCAGTGCCTCCACTTGATGCAAGGGTGTACTGCAGGGAGAAGCCTGAGATCACTATGCCTCCTCCTTCGAGACCTAGACTGAGTTGCCGGAACAAGCCTGAGGTCACCATTGGACCTGGACTTTCTTGTCACTATAAATAAGCGATATCATGTCAGTTCACCCTACTGCGAGTGTCGGTGTGGTCATTGTCAAATGCAATGTGCATATGATGATAAATGCAATGTAACTTGTTAATGCCACACCTTACTGAATGCCTTTCAGTTACATGACATATTTTTAAGCTCCCCCTTCAGGCTTCTGTAACTTCCTCCAGTCAGTCGGAGCGAGAGGAGGGGGATGGTGGGTATCCTTGATGATAGATGCAGCCTTCCTGATGCAGTGCCTCATGTATGTGTCTTTGATAGAGTGGAGAACTGTGCCTGTGATGGAGAGGGCTGAGTCCACCACTCCAATTGCATTATTGTGCATTAAAATTACTGTACTACTGTATAGTGGTAGAAAGTTCTTGAATTTGAGGGTGATGATGAATATAGAACAGTGCAGCACAGGTGTAGCGGAAGATTTTTATATCGTTCAAGAGATTACTCCCTCTAGCCGCTAAATGGACTACATGGTTAAGGGGAACGGGCTCTCCCAGCACTGCAGCTCCCAATGGACTGCTCCACTATATCTTCCCTTCATAATGGGTGCTATGCCTCTAAATGAGTCAAACAAATGGCTCTTCTTTAAACTGCCCCTCTGCTGCTCTGCTCTACCTCCAGAAAACTGACTACTGGAATTAGGCATAAGTGGTGACAGAGTTGCTGCCTTACAGCGCCAGAGACCCGGGTTCGATCCCCACTTTGTTGCAATATGTACAGAGTTTGTAGTTTCTCCCAGTGATTGCGTGAGTTTGAAAAAATGTCATGTTGAAGACCTCCTTCGACTATGTAGAAGACTAGCTTCGTCGCTACAACTAGCTACGACTAACTTCGGGAAAATTGGGCACCGAATAGTGGAGAGTGAAGACGACCTCCTTTGATCTCCTTCGACCTCCCTTCGACCTCCCTTCGACTATGATGAAGACTATCTATGACTACCTTTGACTACCTTCGACCACCCTCGATTACCTACGACTAACATGCCGACGTACTACGACCTACTACGATTAAACCTACGAGTAAAAAAAGTATTGATTTTTTCCATGGCGACATTTTTTTACTCGTGGGCATTTTTTAACATGTTGAAAAATACGCCGCGACCTAGCTGAGGCCTCGAGTACACGGGGACTACTCTCGAGGTTGAAGGAGAGCTACAAAGACCTCCTACGACCCCGTGTCGACCATGCTGCGAGTATGAGTCGAGGGCAAACTCGTCAGAACTTGCGGATCAGGTCGCCCAAGTGGAACAGTCCCTTAACTCTAAAGTCTAAAGTTTATACTTATGTATAAGTTTGGGTAGAAGAGTGGTTAACCAGATGAAAATAGGGAGTAAGGATAAATGGGTCAACTGAAGGTTGTTGAGCTATACAAGAGGGTGCTACAGGAATCTGTGCTGGTGCCTGAGTTATTATTTAGAATATATATTTATGAATTATTTGAAGCAACTGAGTGTATTGTCACAATACATAATGGATGGAAAGCGGGAGAGGACAATGGTCTGGATATGGATAAACAATTATAACAATGGTTAAGCAAGTGGGCAAAAGATTTGGTGGATGGTACAACACATAAGGAAATGTGAACTTATCCACTTTGGTAAGAAAAATATAAACACACAAGATGCTACTGTGTAGAAAGATCTGGGTGTCTTTGTTTATGAAGAAGAAAATATACAGCAAGTAATTAGAAAGGCAAATATAATATTTACTATTAAGGCAAGGGGGATTACCTTAAAGTAGCGAAGTCTTGCTTCAACTGTGCAAGTTATTGGTGAGAGCATACTTGCAGTACAACATACAACACACTCATACTACATACCTGTAAGTGCATACATGTCCATGGGTCCCTGCATGTCCATACTTGGTGTACCATGTACAAAATTGGTACTACATACAGATTTGTTTGTTCTACATACAAATTCAGTACTGCATATATATTTGGGTTTCTTTATTTGCGAGCTATATCGTTTGTAGAAGATTCTTTAGGTTGACTTACTGGGTTGAATAAAAAGGCTATCTTATGAAGAATAATTGAGAAAATTGAGGAAATACTCATTGAATGAATCCTATGGAAGCATATATGATGATCCTGAGAGAAATTAATGTGGTAGATGATGTCAGGATGTTTCCCCTTTGGGGGAAATAAAGAACTAGGAGACATAGTTTCAGAAAGACACAAAATGCTGGAGTAAATCGGCGCGTCAGACAGCATCTCTGGAGAATATGGATATATAACATTTCGGGTTGGGACCGTTCTTCAGACTTCCATTTAGTTCGGGTCCCAACCCAAAACGTCACTGTAAAAGAAAATGTTGTGTTTAACCTTTACCCTGAGTCACAAAAGAAACCATTTCGTAGAACAGCGGTGGGTTTCTCGAGCAAGTCAGTTTATTTAAGGCCTTAACAGTCTCTGAGAGAACCCAAAGTGTTTTCGAAGATTCACAGCACACACAGCATTTTCATATTCTCATGACAGAATGGTTACATATGGATTCTACAGTTTTTAAATAATTAATCGTTGATCAGTCTCTTTAGCCATTCATCTTTGTCTATCCCAAGAGTTATCTTCATCCTTATGTTCTCTTTTATTTAGAGAACCACTCTTCCATTTGTCTAGCGAATAAAAGTCACTGCTCTCTGATCAGTTGTATTGGCCTCAGTTTAGTTTACAACACACAGTGTCTATTTAAACTAAATTAGCTATGCTGTGGAACTTAAACACCATGATAAAGCTATTTATTGCCTCGCTAACATTCGTGTGTTCCCTTTTTTGTCCATTTTTCTGATCATGCTTCCTTAGTATGTAAGCTCTTAGGTTAAACAGATTACAAACTACTCATGTTCCTTATAATTTTCACAATTTCCTACATCAGGCACCATCCATGTTCTCCAGAGATGCTGCCTGACCCGTTGAGTTACTCCAGCAATTTGTGTCTCTTTTTCTTATAAACCAGCATCCTTTGTATGACATAGTTTCAGAATTGGGGATTGCCCATTTTAGATGGACATGAAGAAGAATTTGTTTCCTCAGCAGGCTTTTTGAGGCTGAATATTTGAATTTTTTCAAGGTAGCCATGGACAGATTTTAGGGCTACAGGAGAATAGTGGTACAACTTACTGCTCTTGCCCTAATCCAAAAAGTTTCTTCAGCTTTAGTGCCAATTTCCATCCTTCTCTTATCTTCATAAAGTTCATATCTGATTCTTTGCCTTTTACAGTTTCATTTCACTTTGGAGGTTAGGTTTCTATAAAAGCCCACT
>CM075978.1:157391980-157432199 GCA_038087875.1 Malacoraja senta | reverse complement strand
CAAATCTGCAATTTGAGAGGGAGATGGTGAAATCAGATGTGTCGGTATTACAGCTGAGCAAACAGGACTACAGAGGCATGTGGGAGAAGCTAAAGTTGACTGGAAAAGGACCCTAGCAGGGATGATGGTGGAACAGCAACGGCAGGAATTTCTGGGAATAATTCGTAAGATGCAGGATCTTTTCATTCCAAAGAGGAAGAAAGATTCTAGGGATGAGAAAGAGGCGACCATGGCTGATAAGAAAAGTCAAGGACAGTATAAAACTAAAAGAGAAGACATATAACTTTGCAAAGATTAGTATGAAGCCAGAGGATTGGGAATCTTTTAAAGAACAACAGAAAGTAACTAAAAAGACAATACGGGGAGAAAAGATGAAATACAAAGTTTTTCTTCAGTTATATTAAGAGTAAGAAAACAGCAAAAGTGGACGTTGGACCGTTGCAAAATAATGCAGGAGAAGTGATAATGGGGAATAAAGAAATTACAGAGGAGTTGAATAACTTTTTTGAATAACTTCACAGTGGAAGACACCAGCAACGTGCCTGAAATTCAAGAGTCGGGGTGGAAGTTAGTGGAGTGGCTATTACTAGGGAGAAGATGTTTGGGAAGCTGAAAGGGCTGAAGGTGGATAAGTCACCTGGACCAGATGGACTGCACCCTAGGATTCTGAAAGATAGCTTTAGAGATTGTGGAGGCATTGATAGTGATATTTCAAGAATCACTAGTCAAGAGTGATTCCAGAGGATTGAAAAATTGCCAATATTACCCCGCTGCACAAAAAGGGAGCAAAGCAGAATAGTGGGAACTATAGGCTGGTTAGTCTGACTTTGGTGATTGGTAAGATTTTAGAGTCCATTATGACGGAGTACTTAGAAATCTATCTATCTATCTATCTATCTATTCTTTCTATATTATATAAAACTCTGTGGCTGTCATCCGTCTGTACGTCTGTACGTCCAACGTCCTGCTTGACTTGTGCCACACAGCCCCTTTGATACCGTCCTACGCCCACACCGCACGCGGAAACGCCGATATTTTTTACCATTTCTTAAGAGATTACATTTATCTTTACGAATAGACACTCCTGATTAAATTTGGTCGTGTTTATGTACACTTTTTTAAATACAATACTTCTCCCCCCCACCCCCAAACATTTCAAAATGTTAAGATTCTGTTGTGTGATGTCACAATGCCCGATGCTGACAGATGTCCAATCGGAATGGACCCATTTACATATGCCTTTGCAGCAGCCCCAGCCCCAGCCCCTCCCCCCACCCCCGCAGCCTGTGTCGAAGGGCATCATCACGTGTGTGGGAATAGAGAAATAGGATTGGGGGTGATAGGGAATGGGGAACAGATGGACTGTCCCTACCCCTCCTACTTCCACTCTCCCTCCCCACCCTTCCCCCTCTCTCCTCTCCCCTCCCTCCCCTCCCACCCCCTCTCTTCCCCCTCCACCACCCCTCTTCACCCCCATCTCCCCCCCACCCCCTTCCCCTCTCTCTTGCACCACTCCCCGCTACCCCTCTGCCCCTCACTCACCACTCTTCCCATCTCCCTCCCCTCTCCCTCTCCCTCTCTTCCCCCTACTCCTCTCCCCTTCCCCTCATCCCCTCTCTCCACCTCTAACATCCCCTTCCCCCCTCTCCCCCCTTCCTGCCCTCCCCGCTCTCCTCCCACTCCCCACTCTCCTCCCCCTCCCTGTCCCCCACCCTGCTCTCTTCTCCCTCACCAATCTCTCCCCTTTCCTCCTCCCCCTCTCCCCTCCCTCCCCCTCTCCTATTCTCTCCCCACCCCGTCTCCCTCTCCCCTCTTCTCTCCCCACCCCGTCTTCCTCTCCCCCCTCCCCCCTCCCCCGAGTGTGTTTGGGGGTGGGTAGTGTGAGTTTGGGGGTGGTTAGTGTGAGTGTGATGCCGCAGCCCCCCCTCCCGCAAACGCGCGTTGGGAAAACAACCCGCCAACAGTCCCTCTGTCTTTTAGACGGAACTGCAGATGCTGGAAAATCAAAGGTACACAAGAAAAACCTGTATAACCTCAGCGGGTGCAGCAGCATCTATGGATCGAATGAAATAGGCAACGTTTCAGGAGAAAACCCATCTAAGGGATGGGCTTGAACCCAAAGCGTTGCCTATTTCCTTCGCTCCATAGATGCTGCTGCACCCGCTGAGGTTATACAGGTTTTTCTTGTGTACCTTTGATTTTCCAGCATCTGCAGTTCCGTTTTAAACAGCTCGCAGCAATAGAATGTTAATGAAGGTTCCGTTTTGTGATGTCACAATGCCCAATGCTCACATATGTCCAATCGAAATGGACCCATTTACATATACCTTTGCAGCAGCCACAGCCCCAGCCCCTCCGCCCCACCCCCGCAGCCTGTGTCGAAGGGCGTCATCACGTGTGTGGGAATAGAGAAAGAGGATTGGGGGTGATAGGGAATGGGAAACAGATGGACTGTCCCTACCCCTCCTACTTCAACTCTCCCTCCCCACTCTTCCCCCTCTCTCCTCTCCCCCTCCTTCCCCTCCCACCCCCTCTCTTCCCCCTCCACCACCCCTCTTCACCCGCATCTCCCCCCCACCCCCTTCCCCTCTCTCTTGCACCACTCCCCGCTACCCCTCTGCCCCTCACTCCGCACTCATCCCCTCTCCCTCCCCACCTCTCTCCCTCCCCCTCCCTCTCTCCCTCTCTTCCCCTACTCCTCTCCCCTTCCCCTCATCACCTTCCCCCTCTCCCCCCTTCCTGCCCTCCCCTCTCCTCCCACTCCCCACTCTCACCCCCCTCCCTCTCACCCACCCTGATCTCCTCTCCCTCCCCAATCTCTCCCCTTTCCTCCTCCCCCTCTCCCCTCCGTCCCCCTCTCCCCTCCCTCCCCTCCCTCCACTCTTCTCTCCCCACCCCATCTCCTTCTCCCCCCTCCCCTCCTCTCCCCAACCACGTCTCCCTCTCCCCCCTCCCCCCGCCTGTGTGTTTGGGGGGTGGTTAGTGTGAGTGTGATGCCGCAGCCGCAGCCCCCCCCCCCCCAAAATGCAAGGTAAACAAAAAGATGAAGTATAAACTCAGCGGGTGCAGCAGCATCTTTGGATCGAAGGAAATAGGCAATGTTTCATAACAAAACACGTCTGAAGATGGGTTTCGGCCACAAACATTGCCTAATTCCTTCGCTCCATAGGTGCTGCTGCACCCACTGAGTTTCACCAGCTTTTTTTGCTGTACCAGTCTCTCTGTCTCTCCCCTCTCTCTCTCTCTCTGCCCTTCTCTCTTCACAGCCCGCAGCTCAACTCATGAACCCCCCCCTTCACCTATCTCCCACATCCTCTCCTTCCTCTCTCCACACCCTCCTCTCTCTCCCCCTTCCTCTCCCCCCTTCCTCTCTCCCCCTTCCTCTCCCCCCTTCCTCTCCACCCTCCTCCTCCCCCTCTTCAATTTTTTTAAATTCTAACATTAAATTTTCTCTCTCTGCCCCCCCCTCTAGACGCACCTGAGAGGTGAGGGCTATTCGTCAGTGGATAGGGTGGAGATGGGATAAAAGAAGCAAATTAAAAAATTAAGATAATATCAAGGGTTGTGATGAGTGTATGTGTTTGTGGGTGCCAGATTCCCACCCCGCAACTGTGCTTTGGAGGAAAGGGGGTGGTTAGTGTGACGCCACAGCACCCCCCCCCCCACCCGCAAACGCACGTTCGGTGTCCAGACCCAACGGGTCTGCACTTGGTCTATTATATTACTAAAACTCTCATCTTGACCACTTCCTGTCTGCGTTGTAATTAAATTTGCGCAAAAACGATCCCCATAGCGCTACGATTTTTCGCCACCTTACTCACCATTCTCCTCTGCTGCAAGTCAAATAGGTTTGCAGGAGGATAAGGGATGATTTTATAGAGGTGAAGAAAATCATGGGATGAACAGATCAGGTCGACACACAGAATCTCTAGCCCAGAGTAGGGGAATCGAGAACCAGAGGTCATAGGTTTAAAGTGATGGGTGAAAGATTTAATAGGAACCTGAGGGGTAACTATTTTACACAAAGTGTGGTGGGTGTATGGAACGTGCTGCCAGAGGAGAAAGTTGAGGCAGGTAGTATCGCAATGCTTTAGAAACATTTTGACAGGTACATGAATAGGATAGGTTTAAAGGAATATGGGCCAAACGCAGGCAGGTGGGACTAGTGTAGATGGGACGTGTTCGTTGGTTTGGGCAAGTTGGGCCGAAGGGCCTGTTTCCACACTGTACGACTCTATGACTCTAAAAACCTAAAAGCACATACCAGATTCAAGAACAACTTCTTTTCCACAGTTATTGAATGAAACCGTCCCAAACTCAAATTATCTTATTGCCGTACTTGCATTATTTTTCATCTGCACTTTCTCTGTAGCTGGAACACTATATTCTGCACTCTGTTTATTTCTCTTTTGCATTAGCTGATGTACTCTGAAGAAGCATCCATCTGAACAATTGCATTTCATATCGAATTGCCAGGAAACTTTACACAATGATATCCAGGTATCTTAACTCTTGGGAACTCTTGTTTTTTTTTCTCCCTTCAGGAAAAGGATCACCCTCTTTAAAAAGACTATTTGTAGGTTAAAAACTTGCCACGAACCTGCCAGTCTCCGGATTCAGTTTGAGAGCATCAGGTAATCTGGGGGGGAAATATTCAATTTAAATGTTAAGAATAAATTTGGCTGCAAGTTTTGATTTTGAGTCTGAGCACTTTGTAATGTGTCAGCGAAATGATGGCAAAGGTAGAGTGGTAATGGACAGAGGCTTAGGAATCAGTGGTGTATTCTGTCAATAAATATAGAAAATAGTGGCAACACTCAGCAGGTCAGTCACCATCTATGGAAAGGTAAACAGTTAATGTTTCAGGTCAAGGACATGTCATCTGAAGTGGGAAAGAGAGTAAACAGTTTGAGATGCAGAGAGGAGGAGATGGATGGGACAAATGGAATATCTCTGATAAAGTGGGTCCCAGTGGTAAACAAGGTCACCCAGTTGATGAATTAATGGGGGAATTTAGAGAGAGAATTTAAACAAAGAAATATAAAGATATGAATTGAGGGCAGGTAGGGAGTGGGAACTCAAACAAAGGAACGTAAGAGTTACAAAATGCAGAACTGTGATTGGTATAGGTTTATTATCGTCAAGTCAAGTCGAGTTATTGATCATCTGTACAAGTACAGGAAGTAGCGATACAAAGACAAGTTTACAGCAACATCATAGGCACATACACTTAGACAGCTTACAAAAACATAAAGTATACATAAATGACACGTTCTACAAGACTGAAAAGAGAGAAAAACTGCAAATAACAAGACATTAGTGCAAAGTACAATTAGAAAACATACATCCATTGTATTGCAGGAGGAGGTCTGTAATATTCCGTTGCCAAGCTAGAATTAGCGTTATGTGCATCAACAAAAATCTAACAGTTGTAGGAAAGTAGTTGTTCCTGAACCTAGTGGCATGTGATCTCAGACTTCTGTTCCTCCCCTTTGGTAGCTGCAAGAAGTGGGCCTTAATGATAGATGAGACCTTCTTGAGGCAGCACTTCATGTAGATGCTTTCTAGGATGGGGAGTGCTGTGCCTGTGATGGACGGGGATGAGTTCACCACTCTTCGCAGCCTCCTGCATTCCTGTGGGTTGGAATTGCCGTGCCAGTCCATGATACAACCTTTCTACAGCACATCTGTAGAAGATTGTTAGAGCAGTCATGACAAATCTCTGCACAGTCACGTGTACTGAGATGCAGTGAAAAACTGCATTTTGTGTTCTATAGAGGCAAATTATACTAAGCATGAGTACAATCACGCCATGTATGAGTTAAACAGGCAGTGCAAAAGGGGAAAGGAAACATGATCCTCCTTTGATATCCCCTCAAAGCACCTCATGATGGTGGTGTCAGAGATAGCAGGCAGCCATTGTTAAGGTGTACTACCTTGTTAATGGTGAGAGAAAACTGAGTCAATATTGCAGATGGCCTAGTTAATTATGATAAGGGCATTAAGCATTTAGGAAGAAGGAATGCATCTTGAGCCACCTTTGTGGAAAGTCTATTAATCATAGTAAATGTGATGGCAGATGAAGGAGAATGGTTGGTGGAACTTGTAACTTCCCCATTATCATGGATTACAGAGCTGTTGACCAATTCCCATCAATTACCTACAATTCTGCCGTGCCTTCCTGTCCTTCTGAATAGCGATCACCTGGGGCACACCTTCCACTCCACCAGCCTTCCCATTCTAGATCTTACAATCTCATTCTTACAATCTCATTCCTTACAGTCTCTGCCATTACGAAGGAGATTTCAGCACCAGACACGTTCCCATTCCCTCCTCCTTCAACATTTCAAAAGGGACTTTTCCCTTTCTGATTCCCTGATCTCCACCAACCATTCCTCTTCATCCAGCATTTTTCTCATCCAACTGCACGAGACACATCACCCGTTTCCTTCCAATCACTTTGGGATCCAAACAGTCACAGAGTCACAGAGCTGTACAGCGACCAAACAGGCCCTTTGGTCCAACTCATCCTTGCTGACAGTGATGTCCAACTACACTAATCTGCTTTGCCAGCAGAAAGCCCGTATCTTTCCACTCTTTTCCATTTCAAGTGCCTGTCCAAATGTCTTTTTAAACATTGCATTTATATCAGCCTTTACAATCTCCTCTGACAGATCATTCCATATATTCTCAGTGAAAAATCTGCCCCTCAGATCTCCTTTAAATTTCTCCTCTCTCACCTTAGACCTATATCCTCTAATTTTAAACTCTCCTACCATGGAAAAAGAGTGCCCCTCACAATCTTATAAATCTCTAGAAGGTCACCACTACACTCCAGTGAGAACAAACCCAGCTTAAACAATCTCATTATAACTAAAGCTGTACATTTCAGGCGACCTCCTGGCAAATTTCTGCTGTCCTCTCTCCATTGCTATCACATCCTTCCTGTATTGTGGCGATCAAAATTGTGCACAAGTGATCTAGCCAATGTTTTGTACAGCTGTAACATAATGTCATTGTGGTTCAGTCTATGAAGGCAAACATATAAAATGCCTTCTCACTACTCCATGTCGCCATCTTCTGGGAATTAGTTTACTTTAGTTTAGTTTATTATCACAACCACAGCGCGAATCTCCGCCCAGCGCGGCCTGTGGACATGGGGAGCCGCGGACTCCGATGGAAGGTGGCCAATTCAGAGGTCCAGGCCGCATAGGATGTTCTCCCGTTCAACGTCGGGGTTCCATCGTTCCTGGCGAGAGGGCCTGAACATCGGGCCGCCCGTAGTGGCGACTATGGGGTGCTCAGCAGGCCCCGACCACGGGTGAACATTGGGGAACATCAGTGAGCAGGTTGACTGGACTTTGGTTCCTTCCCTCACAGTGGGGAACTTTGGTGCCGCTGTGGGGATGTTTGTGTTGTGGACTACTGTGTTCTGTGTTTTTGTGTTTTTTTAATTTTATTTTTTGTATGACTGTAAGGGAAAAATAATTTTGTTGTCTCTTAATTGAAGACAATGACAATAAATTAAATATATATATATATTAAAAAAAAACATGTACCGAGATACAGTGTAAAGCTTTTTTGTTGTGTGCTATCCATCTGGCGGGATAGACTATACATGATTACAATCAAGCTACCCACATTGTACCGATACAGGACAAAGGGAATAATGTTTTGTGCAAGATAGTCCATAAATGTCCAATTAAAGATGGTCCGTTGATCTCCAAAGAGGTAGATGGAGTCAATGGGAGTGGGGCTTTGCTTCATGGTCTGGGCTGCATCCACAATTCTTTATAATTTCTTGTGGTCTTGGATGGAGCTGTTCCCAAACCAGGCCGTGATGCATCCCGATATAATGCTTTCTACGGCACTTATGTAGAAGTTAGTGAGAGCTGTTGGGGACATGCTGAACTTCCTAAACCTTCTAAGGAGGTAGAGGCATTGGTGTGCTTTCTTGGCCATTTCTTCGATATGGCTAGTCCTCGATAAGTTGCTGGTGATATTTACTCCTAGGAACTTGAAGCTTTCAATCATCTTTACTTCGGCGCTGTTAATGTATGTTGTCTTGATACCAGGTTACTAGGTTCTCAATTTTCTTCCTGTACTCCGTCTCGTCAATATTTAATATCCAGTCCACTACGGATGTGTCATCTGTGAATTTGTCCAAATGATTATACTAGGACTCAAGTTTGTCCCAGTATAGTCTCGGCATTCTTGATGTCAGGAACTTCTGAACTTCGGTTCCTGCAGCTACAACAACTTTTTGGTCGAACTCCGTCTCCCTCCCGAACTAGCCAACACAGCGGAGCTGCGGAGCTGCGGGGCGGCGGATCTGCGGAGCTGCGGGGCGGTGGACCAGCGGAGCGTACCAAGTCAGCTCGGCCGACCGGAAGCACCCACAGACGGGGATGCGAACGCAAGCACCGCCGAGGATGCCGAGGTGGGTTAAAGGCCAGGTTAGAGCTAGCCCCACACAGGCTATCGATTGCTAGCCTTTTCCTCGCCAACGTACGCTCACTGGCAAACAAAATGGACGAACTCCGGCTACTGATTACCTCCCACAACTGGATCAAAGACTGCAGCATCTTGATCTTCACTGAAACCTGGCTCAACACCGACGTTCCTGACAGCGCCATCGAGTTAACGGGGCGTCATATACTACGAGCGGACACCACAACAGACTCCGGTAAGACCAGAGGTGGGGGTCTGTGCATTTATGTAAATAAAGCATGGTGCACGGACACCACCATCATCGAGAGACACTGCTCAGTTAACCTAGAGTTCCTCTTGGTTAGATGCAGACCGTTCTATCTGCCCAGAGAGTTTACCTCCACTGTTGTGACTGCAGCCTATATTCCTCCTGATGCTAATGCTAAGCTTGCAATGAAAGATCTGCATACTGCCATTAGCAAACAACAGACTCACAACCCCGAGGCAGCCTTCATTGTTGCGGGTGACTTCAGTCACTCCAACCTGAAGACTGTACTCCCCAAATTCCACCAACATGTCTCCTTCGCCACTAGAGAAGACAAGACACTGGACAAAGTTTACACAAATATGGCTGAAGCTCACAAAGCCGTCTCCCTCCCCCACCTTGGACAGTCTGATCACCTCTCATTGTTCCTGCTCCCAAAGTACTCCCCACTTATCAGACGTGTTAAACCCACAGTGAGGACAGTTAAAGTCTGGTCAGAGGAGGCGGACTCCACACTCCAGCAGCGTTTTGGAAACACTGACTGGAAGGCGTTTGCAGCCCAGGCCACCTTTGACTCCCACACGGACATTGACTCTTATACATCCTCTGTTTTGGACTTTATCAACTCCACCATCAACAGTGTCACCTCCCTCAAACGGATTACCATATTCCCGAATCAGAAGCCATGGATGAACAGCGAGGTCAGGCTACTGCTGAAAGCACGGGACACCGCTTTCAGGTCAGGCGATGCTCGAGCCTACAGTTCATCCAGGGCTAACCTGAAGAGGGGCATCAAGAAGGCCAAGCATAGCTACAAGCTTAGGATTGAGGAGCACTTCAATAACAACTCCGACCCCCGACGCATGTGGCAAGGCATCCAGGCCATCACGGACTATAGATCCACCAACATCACCCCCACATCCAGCAATGCCTCCTTCCTTGAGGAGCTTAACCACTTTTATGGCCGCTTTGACAGGGACAATCTAGAGATGGCCATCAAGGCTGTGCTCCCTGCCGATCACCAGCCCCTCACACTCACCCCCTACGACGTGTATGTGGTACTGAGTAGGACTAATGCACGTAAGGCTGCTGGCCCTGACGGCATCCCCGGGCGCGTCCTCAGGGCCTGTGCTGCGCAACTGACAGACGTCTGGACTGACATCTTCAACCTGTCACTTGCCCAAGCCGTTGTCCCCAGGTGCCTTAAAACCACCTCCATCGTGCCGGTGCCAAAACACTCCACTGCGGCGAACCTCAACGACTTCCGCCCAGTTGCACTTACTCCCATCATCACCAAGTGCTTCAAGAGGCTGGTCCTGGCACACCTCAAAGGCTGCCTACCTCCCACACTGGACCCCTATCAGTTCGCCTACCGCAAGAGCAGGAGTACGGAGGATGCCATCTCAACGGATGCCACTTCACTCTGCCCTCTCCCACCTCGACAACAGAGACACCTACGTGAGAATGCTGTTCATCGACTATAGCTCAGCATTTAACACCATTATCCCCTCAAAACTGATCACCAAACTCAGCGACCTGGGCATCGACCCCTCCCTCTGCAACTGGATACTGGACTTTCTAACTAACAGACCCCAGTCTGTTAGGTTGGACAACCACACCTCTTCAACCCTCACCCTGAACACCGGCGTTCCACAGGGCTGTGTACTGAGCCCCCTCCTCTACTCCCTCTTCACCTACGACTGCACACCTGTACATGGTACTAACACCATCATCAAGTATGCAGACGATACAACGGTGATTGGCCTCATCAGCGACAATGATGAGTCGGCCTATAGGGAGGAGGTTCAGCTCCTAGCAGCATGGTGCGCTGACAACAACCTGGCCCTTAACTCCAAGAAGACCAAGGAGCTCATTGTGGACTACAGAAGGTCTAGGGGCAGCACGCACACCCCCATCCACATTAACGGGACGGAGGTGGAACGTGTTTCCAGCTTCAGGTTTCTGGGGGTCAACATCTCTGATGACTTCTCTTGGACCCACAATACCTCAACACTGGTCAAGAAGGCTCACCAGCGTTTCTTCTTCCTGAGGAGACTAAAGAAGGTCCATCTGTCTCCTCAGATTCTGGTGAACTTATACCGCTGCACTATCGAGAGCATCCTTACCAACTGTATCATAGTATGGCATGGCAACTGCTCTGTCTCCGACTGGAAAGCACTGCAGAGGGTGGTGAAAACTACCCAACGCATCACTGGTTCCTCACTCCACTCCATTGAGTCTGTCCAAAGCAAGCGATGTCTGCGAAGGGCGCGCAGCATCGTCAAGGACTGCTCTCACCCCAGCCGCAGACTGTTTACCCTCCTCCCATCTGGGAGGCGCTACAGGTCTCTCCGTTGCTGGACCAGCAGGTTCAGGAACAGCTTCTTCCCGGCGGCTGTTACACTACTTAACTCTGCACCTTGGTGACTGCCAGTCACCCCCCCGGACACTCCTTTCCCCAGTAAAATTGCACTATTGCTACTGTTTGTACATATATATATTTTACTGTTCATTATTCTATGTTCGCTCTTCTGGGTGAGATGCTAACTGCATTTCGTTGTTTCTGTACTGTACACTGCACAATGACAATTAAAGATTGAATCTGATTCTGAATTCTGGCCCCTTGTGGGACAAGAGACATGCTGATAGCACTTTGGTACTATGCCCCAGAGGTTGGCAAGATTGGAGTCTCCCGCTACAATGACCTGGGCTTTGGGGTGTTTTTAAATTGTACCTCACAACCACTCTATCAACTATCCTAAAGTCCTGCACTTGACCCTCTATGTCTTGCCAGCATTGTCATCCCAAAGTGCATTACCTCACACATGTCTGGATTAAATTCCAACTGCTGCCACTCAACTCAACTTTCCAGTTGATCGCTCTCCCTCTGTATCCTTAGACAACCTTCTTTGATATCTATGACTCCACAAATCTTTCTGTTGTATGAAAATTACTAATCAGACCACCTACTTTCTATTTCAAGTCAATTTTATTTATGACAAATAACAAAGATCCCAGCACCAATCTCTGTGGTACACCACCTATTTACAGACTTCCAATCAGTAAAGCAACCCCCCGCTACTATCCTCTGCCTTCTCCTCACAAAGACAGTTTTGGATTCAGTTTGTCAACACTCCTCCGATCCTATGTGTTTTAACCTTATTAACCATCCTACTATTAACCTTATGGACCATCCAACTATGTGGGGCCTTATCAAAGTCCTTACAAGTAAATCAGTGTTTCACTTGGACATCCTCTGATTCTTAATACTGGATTTGGTATTCACAATATTGTTCCTTTATTGGAAAAAAGAACAAATTGGGGACTGCTTTAAGGAACACTAACATTCAGCCAACAGGTGTGACCCTGAACTAACTGTTATCTTCCAATTTAATTCTCCAGCCAACTCTCACCCTGACCTATCTGTCCATAGCCTCCTGTGTGGTTAAATCAAGGCTCAATGTAAGTTTAAAGAAGGGGTGGTCAGTGTATGGAACAAGCTACCAGATGAGCTAGTTGAGGCTGAGACTATCCCAACGTTTAAGAAACAGTTAGGCAGATTTAGAGGAATATGGATCAGGCCCGGGCAGGTGGGACTAGCGTAGCTAGGACATGTTGGCTGGTGTGGGCAAGTTGGGCTGAAGGGTCTGTTTCCACACTCTAATGCATTGTCTTCAGCTTGAACATGTTGCAGCCTTCTGGACTCAATGTTGAAATTTATAACTTCAGGTAACTCACTTTCTGTCTGTACCAAGAATGGCTAGTCCATCTGTGACTTTGCTTCAGTACCTTTCTCTCCATTGTATGGAGTTTGCGTGTTCTCCCTGGACTTTGTGGGTTTTCTTTGGGTGCTCCGGATTCCCACCAAAATTCCAAAGATATGTGGGTTGGTAGGTTAATTGGCATTTACGAATTTTGCCTCTTGTGTAGGAAGTTGAAATGAAAGTAGGATAATATAGAATTAGGGTGATCAATGGTCAGCATGGACTCGGTGGGCAGGAGGGCCTGTCTCCATGCTGTATCTTTCAATCTAGTAGACAGTGTGTGAGGCAGGAGGCAGAGAAGGGAAGCACTCAGACCCAACATGTAGGGAGGAAAGAAGAAAAAGATAATAAACAGAGAATAAGAGGTGGTGGGTTTCTTAAATGTGTGAGCAGAGAGACAGAGGGGTGTAAAATGAGGGTAGAAGCAATAGGTAGCAAGGTGAAAAGTAAAAGTGGCAGGCAGACAAATCCAGGGCAAAAATCAAAAAGGGCCATTTTTCAACATAATTGTATAAGGGGTAAGAGTGTTGTAAAAACAAGCCTGAAGGCTTTGTATCTCAATGCAAGGAGCATTCGTAATAGGGTGGATGAGTTGAATGTGCAGATAGCTATTAATGACTATGATATAGTTGGGATCACGGAGACATGGCTCCAGGGTGACCAAGGCTGGGAGCTGAACATCCAGGGATATTCAATATTCAGGAGGGATAAACAGAAGAGAAAAGGAGGTGGGGTAGCGTTGCTGGTTAGAGAGGAGATTAACGCAAACGAAAGGAAGGACATTAGCTTGGAGGATGTGGAATCGATATGGGTAGAGCTGCGAAACACTAAGGGGCAGAAAACGCTAGTGGGAGTTGTGTACAGGCCACCTAACAGTAGTAGTGGAGTTAGGGATGGCATCAAACAGGAAATTAGAAATGCGTGCAACAAAGGTAAAACAGTTATAATGGGTGACTTCAATCTACATATAGATTGGGTGAATCAAATTGGCAGGGGTGCTGAGGAAGAGGATTTCTTGGAATGTATGCGGGATAGTTTTCTAAATCAACATGTAGAGGAACCAACGAGAGAGCAGGCTATTCTAGACTGGGTATTGAGTAATGAGGAAGGGTTAGTTAGCAGTCTTGTTGTGCGTGGCCCCTTGGGCAAGCGTGACCATAATATGGTTGAGTTCTTCATTAGGATGGAGAGTGACATTGTAAATTCAGAAACAAGGGTTCTGAACTTAAAGAAAGGTAACTTTGGGGGTATGAGACGTGAATCGGCCAAGATAGACTGGCAATTGATTCTTAAAGGGTTGCCGGTGGATATGCAATGGAAGGCATTTAAAGGCTGCATGGATGAACTACAATTGTTCATCCCAGTTTGGCAAAAGAATATATCAGGGAAGGTAGTGCATCCGTGGATAACAAGGGAAATCAGGGATAGTATCAAAACAAAAGATGAAGCATACAAATTAGCCAGAAAAAGTAGCCTACCAGAGGACTGGGAGAAATTCAGAGTCCAGCAGAGGACGACAAAGGGTTTAATTAGGAAAGGGGAAATAGATTATGAAAGAAAACTGGCAGGGAACATAAAAACAGACTGCAAAAGTTTTTATAGATATGTGAAGAGAAAAAGATTAGTTAAAACAAATGTAGGTCCCTTGCAGTCAGAAACAGGTGAATTGATCATGGGTAACAAGGACATAGCAGACCAATTGAATAACTACTTTGGTTCTGTCTTCACTAAGGAAGACTTAATTAATCTGCCGCAAATAGCAGGGGACCGGGGGTCAAATGAGATGGAGGAACTGAGTGAAATCCAGGTTAGCCGGGAAGTGGTGTTAGGTAAATTGAATGGATTTAACGCCGATAAATCCCCAGGGCCAGATAGGCTGCATCCCAGAGTACTTAAGGAAGTAGCCCCAGAAATAGTGGATGCATTAGTGATAATTTTTCAAAACTCTTTAGATTCTGGAGTAGTTCCTGAGGATTGGAGGGTAGCTAATGTAACCCCACTTTTTAAAAAGGGAGGGAGAGAGAAAACGGGGAATTACAGACCAGTTAGTCTAACATCGGTAGTGGGGAAACTGCTAGAGTCAGTTATTAAAGATGGGATAGCAGCACATTTGGAAAATGGTGAAATTATTGGACAAAGTCAGCATGGATTTATGAAAGGTAAATCATGTCTGACGAATCTTATAGAATTTTTCGAGGATGTAACTAGTAGAGTGGATAAGGGAGAACCAGCGGATGTGTTATATCTGGACTTTCAGAAGTCTTTCGACAAGGTCCCACATAAGAGATTAATATACAAACTTAAAGCACACGGTATTGGGGGTTCAATATTGATGTGGATAGAGAACTGGCTGGCAGACAGGAAGCAAAGAGTAGGAGTAAACGGGTCCTTTTCAGAATGGCAGGCAGTGACTAGTGGGGTACCGCAAGGCTCAGTGCTGGGACCCCAGCTATTTACAATATATATTAATGATTTGGACGAGGGAATTGAATGCAACATCTCCAAGTTTGTGGATGACACGAAGCTGGGGAACAGTGTTAGCTGTGAGGAGGATGCTAGGAAGCTGCAAGATGACGGATAGGCTGGGTGAGTGGGCAAATACATGGCAGATGCAGTATAATGTGGATAAATGTGAGGTTATCCACTTTGGTGGCAAAAACAGGAAAGTAGACTATTACCTGAATGGTGGCCGATTAGGAAACGGGGAGATGCAACGAGACCTGGGTGTCATTGTACACCTGTCATTGAAAGTAGGCATGCAGGTGCAGCAGGCAGTGAAGAAAGCGAATGGTATGTTAGCATTCATAGCAAAAGGATTTGAGTATAGGAGCAGGGAGGTTCTACTGCAGTTGTACGGGGTCTTGGTGAGACCACACCTGGAGTATTGCGTACAGTTTTGGTCTCCTAATCTGAGGAAGGACATTCTTGCCATTGAGGGAGTGCAGAGAAGGTTCACCAGACTGATTCCTGGGATGTCAGGACTTTCTTATGAAGAAAGACTGGATAGACTCGGCTTGTACTCGCTAGAATTTAGAAGATTGAGGGGGGATCTTATTGAAACTTACAAAATTCTTAAGGGGTTGGACAGGCTAGATGCAGGAAGATTGTTCCCGATGTTGGGGAAGTCCAGAACAAGGGGTCACAGTTTAAGGATAAAGGGGAAATCTTTTAGGACTGAGATGAGAAAAACATTTTTTACACAGAGAGTGGTGAATCTCTGGAATTCTCTGCCACAGAATGTAGTTGAGGCCAGTTCATTGGCTATATTTAAGAGGGAGTTAGATGTGGCCCTTGTGGCTAAAGGGATCAGGGGGTATGGAGAGAAAGCAGGTACAGGATACTGAGTTGGATGATCAGCCGTGATCATATTGAATGGCGGTGCAGGCTCGAAGGGCCGAATGGCCTACTCCTGCACCTATTTTCTATGTTTCTATGTTTCTATGTAATCAATCAAAATAGGTCATGAATTACCTTTAAACTTCTCAACTTTAAGCTTTTATAAACCTCTGTTTGCGTTCCCACTATCAGTGTCCACAAATCTTTCCTCTCTAACTGCCCCATTAACACCTATTGGAATTCTTTGAGGAAGTAAAGAGCAGGATAGACAAAGGAGAGTCAAAGGAGAGTCAGTGGTACCTGGATAGACAAAGGAGAATCAGCCCCTGTCAGTCCCGGTATTTCCGAAGGCCGTTGATAAGGTGACACACGTGAGGCTGCTAAAGAAGATGAGAGTCCATGGAATTAGAGGGAAGATACTAGTATGGCTGAATGGCAGAAGACAAAGAGTAGGAATAATCGGGACTTTTACTGGTTGGCTGCCAGTAACTAGTGGAGTGTGCAGGGATCGGTGTTGGGTCCACTACTCTTCACATTGTATATCCATGATTTTGGATGATGGAATGAATGGCTTTGTGGCTGAGTTTGCGGTTAATACGAAGATAGGTGGAGCGTCAATGCATACGGCAGGATATAGAACAACTGTGGAAAATGGGCGGAGAAATGGCAGATGGAGTTTAATGTGAGCAAGTATGAGGTGTTACACTTTGGTTGGTTAAAAGTCCCTCATGCTAGACTGATACAGAAGACTAAGATGTATGGGATCCACAGAGACCTGGTAATTTTAATTCAGAAATGGCCTCTTCAGTGAAGATTGAGAGTTGTGGTGCAAGGACAGTATTCAGGCTGGAGGTTAGTCAAGTCAAGTCAAGTCACATTTATTTATATAGCACATTTAATAAACAACTCTCGTTGGCCAAAGTGCTTTACATTTGTTATAAGAATAGTATAAACAAACAAACTACATACATATATACATGTAGCCCTCACTCAGAGGACGTCAGGAAAGGCTTGGGAGTATAGATACGTTTTTAGTCTTGACTTAAAGGAGTCGATGGCGGGGGCAGTTCTGATGGAAAAGGGGATGCTGTTCCACAGTCTAGGGGCTGCAACCGCAAAGGCGCGGTCGCCCCTGAGCTTATGCCTAGACCGTGGGATATTCAGCAACCCCAAGTCGGCCGATCTGAGGGGCCTGGAGGTGGAGTGGTGGGTGAGAAGACTTTTTATGTAGGTGGGGGCAAGCCCATTGAGGGCTTTGTAGACATGGAGGAGGATCTTGAAGTTTATACGGAACCGCACAGGGAGCCAGTGGAGAGAGGCCAGGATCGGGGTGATGTGGTCCCTTTTTCGGGTGCCCGTCAGGAGTCTTGCTGCGGCGTTTTGGACCAGTTGCAGGCGGGACAGGGAAGATTGGCTGATGCCAGTGTAAAGGGAGTTGCAGTAATCTAGGCGGGAGGAGATGAATGTGTGGATGATCTTTTCGAGGTCATCAAACTGGAGGAATTGTTTTATTTTAGCTATCGTCCGAAGCTGAAAGAAGCTAGCTTTTACCACGGCATTGATTTGTTTGTCAAATTTCAGTGCTGAGTCAAATATCACGCCAAGGTTTTTGACGTGAGGTTTGAGTAGTGGGGTAAGGCTTCCAAGGCTGCCTGCTATCATTTTGATTGAGTCCGAGGGGCCTAGAAGGATGACCTCAGACTTACTCTTGTTTAGTTGGAGGAAGTTCTGGGCCATCCAGCACTTTATATCCTTGAGGCAGTGGGTAAGGTTAAGCAGATTTGATTGTTTTTTGGGCTTCAGGGGGAGATAGAGTTGTGTATCATCTGCGTAGCAATGGAAGGAAATGCCGTGCCTTTCAATGACTTGGCCTAAGGGGAGCATATACAGGGAGAAGAGAATGGGGCCAAGGATGGAACCTTGTGGAACCCCACAGCAGAGATTAGCTGGGGAGGAGAAAGAGTTGCCTATGTTAGTCGAGAAACTCCTACCTTTGAGGTAGGAGATGAACCAGCTCCAGATGAACCAACAGGTTAGTGACCAGTGGAGTTCCCCAGGGATCTGTGCTGGTCGCTGGGACCTCTTCTGTTTGTGATATATATATATGACTTGGGTGTAGATGTACGTGGCTCGAATAGTAAAAGGGCTGTCTCACTGTGCGAGTTGACCCACTAGTGACCCCGAGTATAAAACAAATTTAACTCGTGGTAATCATGTACAATTAACGTAGCGGGAACTTTGAAACTCGTGGACGCAACTTTGCGACTCTTGGCGCTAACGGGAGGTACACGTGAAACTTGTTAACTCTTGCAAAAGTTCAAACATGTTTGTACTTTTCCACGAGTAAAATGTACTCTTGAGGTTAAAATTTGAAACATTTTAAACTCGTTGTAAGAACCTAGTGGCCCGTGCGTTTAACTTTGTGACTCGTGAGTCTACCGTGGGAACTCTTTTTAGAAACAATAATCAGGGACAGAAATATCAGCTTCTTAGACTTTTTAAAGACAAATTCTGCTTAACAAAGTTAAGTAAGTTATTGATAAGGTGACAGAGTGGGTTGAAAAGAAAAAAATTGCTTGAAGTTTATATATAAATTTGTGTTGTGTTGAAAAGCTTTTTGCTGATCCGTTTGATTCTCACTGTTTGTTTACTTCATTGCACAATAAAAGAGTGTTCTTTGCTATCAAGATCAAATTGATGCCTGGAAATCTTCATTTTAATATCACTACAAAGTCTCATGACTTGAATGTAATATTCCTTTCATCATAAAACACAAAATAGAGGAAGGCAAAATATATTCACATCTTGATTCTCACAATCATTTGTGAGATTTAAGGACTCAGCTGCCTCATATGCTGTGCTTTTTAAATGTTTAAAATTGTCACCTCTCAGTAGATCAGAAAATAAGACAAAGTCTTATGTGAAACAAATGTCTTGAATGTGAAACAAAGTCTTTATTCTTGTTCAATATAAAAAACGCTTTTTTGCGCATATTGAGAAATATGCGTAATTTCCTGCAAACCCATATCACGGTGAAGCACCCCAGCAAACAACACAGTGGTCTGAAAAAGGGCTTCTCATACATGAAAATCAACAAATGAAGCACAAATAAAAGTATTTCCACTATATACTAATTCAGCTGAGAAATGCACAAGCCTAAATTCAGGCAATAAAAGATACAATGCAATGCGCTAAATGACAAGTTTTGAGATCTACAATCAGATAAGCAGATGCATGATAACCACGTTTTAAAGGAAAGACAGATGCAATGAAATTACTTTTACACCACAATAAAAAATAAAATCCACACTTAAAGTTAAACAATGAAAAGTCAGCAGGATTTAAACTAAACATGAAATTAACTGGATTTTTCTGCATGTGGGCTCTCCTCATGAGGTGATGTACCTGTGGTCGGCAGCCACTCAAAATAAGCTGTCCTGCCACGGCACACTGCCCAATTCTGAATTATAGTAGGAGCAGAGATGGTCTCTCTGCTCTTTTGCACTGTTGGTCCCCGTGTTACCTCGAAAACACTGCAGTGGCACCAAAGTCTCGTCGTTTGTACCACTCCTCCACGCACCTAGTGTTATTCTCCCTGTTTGACTGTCCACTAAGTCACCGTCCTGCATGGCTGTTGCTGATCCTGAAGCTGCACCTCTGATACGGATCAGGTTGTGCAGAACACATGCAGCACAATAGTCTCTACGTTCTTTGGCTGGCATGACATCATTTTTTTAACATGTGATGATTTTTCAACACTTCGATATACATTGTTGCCTCAAGATTAACGGGAGAGGAACTTGGTACACTCGGGAGACGAACTTGGAACATCGCAGAAATGAGAAGTAAACGGGAAACTTAGACATACCCGTGGGAACTCGGTTAAACTCGGGATCACAAACTTGTAGTCTCGTACGCAACCACGAGTCTTTCACTCGGGGTCACTCGTGGGTCAACTCGCACAGTGAGACAGACCTTTAAGTTTGCAGTCAACACCAAAATTGATAGAGTTGCAGACAGTGAGGAAGGCTGTCAAGTATTCAGCGGGATATACATGGGTGGGGAAATGGCAGATTGAGTTTAAGTAAAGCAAGTGTGAGGTGTACTTTGGAAGATCAAATGTAAGGGAAAAAGTAATACAATTAATGGCAAGACACTTAACAGCATTGGGGTCCAAGTCAATAGTTCCCTGAAAGTGGTAACACAAGTAAATAGAGTGGTAAAGAAGGATCATTGTATGTTTGCATTCATTGGTAGGGGCATTTGGTATAAGAGTCAAGATGTTATGATGTAGCTCTCTATAAGATTCCAGTGAAGCCACATTTGGAGTATTGAGTGCTGTTCTGGTTATCCCAATTCAGTAAGTATGTGAGGGTGCAAGAGGTTTACCAGAATGCCTTCTGGATTAGGGGTTTTAGTTACAAGGAAAGGTTGGATTCGTTTGTTTTGTTTTCAGTGGAACGCCAGAGGTTGAGAGGAAACCTGGTAGAAGTATATATATAATTATGAGAGGCAGTGTACAGTTAAATGCTTTTTCCCCAGGGTCAATGTCAAAGACTAGAGGGCATAGATTTAAGATGAGAGGGGTAAAGTTCAAAGGGATTAAGCAGGACAAGATTTCTACACGGTGGGTGGTGAGTGGCTGGAACATGCTGTTGGGATTAGTGGTGGAGGCCGATACTATAATGTTGTTTAAGAGGATTTTAGATAGGCAAATGGATATGCAGGAATTGGAGGAGTGTGGATCATGTGTAGGCAGATAATATTAGTATATCTTGGCAACATTTCATGTGCTGTATTTTTCTACGTTTAAAAAAAATCTATGAACTTCTGTAGAAACAAGGAACTGCAGATGCTAGTTTACACAAAAATACTCAAAGTACTGGGGTAATTCAGCAGGTCAGGCTACATCTGTGGAGAACATGACGAACGTTGACTTCTGCATCTGCAGTTCTATTTTTCTACCAGCAGATGATGTAGTCAAGTCATTATTTACAAATTGCTCGACACAGTACCAGTGTGTCACATGCTGCTGGAAAGATGTATTATCGGAAAAAGATGTTGTTATTATTGTGACAGTGGATCATGTTATTGCTGAATATCATTTTTCTAGTTGTTTTCTTTATCATTTTGTGCTTTTCTCCAGTACATTGTTTTTTGATTTGTACGATGAAAAGCAGTTTCCTGAAACAAATTGAATCATGAATTTATACCTGTGTAGGAAGGAACTGCAGATGCTGGTTTAAACCAAAGATAGATTTAAACCGAAGATAGACACAAAAAGCTGGAGTAACTCAGCGGGACAGGCAGCATCTCTGGAGAGAAGGAATGGGTGACGTTTCAGGTCAAGACCCTTCTTCTCTCCAGAGATGCTGCCTGTCCCGCTGAGTTACTCCAGCTTTTTGTGTCTATCATGGATTTATACCAGCCCATTTCCATGTACCTGGACAGGAAAAGAATGACCAAGGTTAAGAGTCAAGATTCAAGATCACCACGTGTCGTAAAGGGCCCGTCCCACTGTACGAGGTAATTCAAGAGTTCTCCCGAGTTTTCCCCTGATTCGAACTCGGAGAATGTCCGTAGCGGGTCCGTAGGAGTTCGTGGATGTCTCGTAGCAGCTCGTACGAGTAAAAAGTAACCATTTTTTTCATCATGAGTATTTTTTTACTCGTGGATATTTTTCACAGTGTTGAAAAAACGTCAAGAGTTTACCGGATTTCCCGAGTACCTACCGTTACTCGTATGAGCCGCTACGAGACATCCATGAACCCGCTACGGACATTCTCCGAGTTCGAATCAGGGGAAAACTCGGGAGAACTCTTGATTTACCTCATATAGTGGGACAGGCCCTTAAGAACAATGAACTTCCTACTTGTGAAAATAGAATATGCAGAAATGTAGAAAATTAAATGCAGGTTAAATAATAAACATTACAAATAGAATGAGTTCACAAAAGATTAAAATACTTTCTCTTGCACTCTTTGGTGTTAACGGGACTGTCCTTTGAACGTCTTCCTGGTGCAATGAACTCTTGAGTCTTTATGAAAACAAATGGTGTTATTTTATTATGGGGTGACAATGCTAAGCAGGTAGTGTCAGATTTTTTATTTCTCAATGAAAAATTGTAGAAGTTGCATTATAAACAGTAATTTCAATTTTGCCCATCTTTCACTATCATCAGAACTGAAAATGATTCAAGGAAGAACATTCTACTTGTTAAAGAGTAGTTTTATGTAATAGGATAGGTTTATTTTATTCTTGCTCAGATATAGGCGTTGACAACGATGCCAGTATTAAAGATGCATCCGTAATTGACCTTGTGAGGATGGAGATGAACCATTTTCTTGAAATGTTTGACAACTGGGAGGTCACATAGCCCAAGGCGTACTGAGCGAAGGTGTTCAGCAAAACAATCGCCCAGTCTGCGCTTGGTCTCATTGATGTATAAGAGTCCACACCTGGAACAACGGATACAGCAGATGAGGTTGGAGGAGGTGCAAGTGAACCTCTGTCAAACCTGAAAGGACTGTCGGGGTCCCTGGACAGAGTCGAGGGGGGAGGTATAGGGACAGGTGTTGCATCTCCTGTGGTCGCAGGGGAAGGTACCTGGGGATGGGGTGGTTTGGGTGGGAAGGGGGTCGACTCTTATACATCGGCGAGACCAAGCGTAGATTGGGCGATCGTTTCGCTGAAGACCTTCACTCAGTCCGCCCAGTCGAGCCGACCCCCAGGCTGTTGCAGGGGCCTCCAGCGGCCCACTCCACCATTGAGGCAGTGCACCCCCCCCTGCAGCCGGTCTGTTTACCAGCCCTCCGTCATACTCCTTCATCTCTAGGCTGATGCTCCCGCCACGAGTGGCTTGCCAGGACAGTGGGTAGGATAAATGCAATTTTACCCAGCGCAGGGGAATCAAGAACCAGTGAACATAGGTTTAAGGTGAGAGGGAAAAGATTTAATAGGAACCTGAGGGGCAACTTTCTCACTCAGAATCTGCTGGGTATATGATGAGCTTTCAGAGGAGGGAGTTGAGGCAGGAACAATAACAACATTTAATAGACACTTGGACAGATACATGGTGAGGAGAGGTTTAGAGGGATATGGGCCATCCGCAGGGAAATGGGTCTAGCTCAGATGGGGCATCTTCGTCAGCATGGACAAGTTGGGCTGAAGGACCCGTTTCCATGCTGAATCACCCGATGATTAAAGTAAAAAAGCATCTAATTAGCACCAGGATTATGAAATTAAATGTAATAATATGTCACCCAAAGAAATATTAATTCAAGTGAAAAATGCTAAGTAAAAAGTTAGGTTCAAGGAGCAGCAAGGAACAAGGAAATGGCAGAAGAGTTGAATAGGTACTTCGGATCTGTCTTCACTAAGGAAGACACAAACAATCTCCCAGAAGTAATGGAGGACAGAGGATCTAAGGGGGTAGAAAAACTGAAAGAAAATTTCATTAGGCAAGAAATAGTATTGGGTAGGCTAATGGGACTGAAGGATGATAAATCACCTGGGCCTGATGGTCTGCATCCCAGGGTCCTCATGGAGGTGGCTCTAGAAATAGTGGACGCATTGGTGATCATTTTCCAATGTTCAATAGATTCAGGATCAGTTCCTGTGGATTGGAGGATAGCTAATGTTATCCCACTTTTCAAGAAAGGAGCGAGAGAGAAAACGGGGAATTACAGACCAGTTAGCCTGACTTCGGTGGTGGGAAAGATGCTGGAGTCAATTATTAAAGAGTTAATAATGGGGCATTTGGATAGCAGTAAAAGGATTAGTCCAAGTCAACATGGATCTATGAAAGGGAAATCATGCTTGACTAATCTTCTGGAATTTTTTGAGGATGTGACAAGTAAAATGGATGAAGGGGAGCCAGTGGATGTAGTGTATCTAGACTTTCAGAAAGCCTTTGATAAGGTCCCGCACGGGAGACTGGTGACTAAAATTAGAGCACATTGTATTGGGGGTAGGGTGTTGATGTGGATAGAAAATTGGTTGGCAGACAGGAAGTAAAGAGTAGGAGTGAACGGGTCCTTTTCAGAATGGCAGGCAGTGGCGAGTGGAGTGCCGCAAGGCTCGGTATTGGGGCTACAACTGTTTACCATGTATATTAATGATTTGGAAGAGGGAATTAGGAGCAACACTTGCAAGTTTGCGGATGACACAAATATAGATAAATGTGAGGTTATCCACTTTGGCGGCAAAAACAAGGGGGCAGATTATTATCTCTATGGGGTTAGGTTAGGTAAGGGGGAGGTACAGCGAGACTTGGGTGTCCTTGTACACCAGTCACTGAAAGTTGGCATGCAGGTACAGCAGGCAGTGAAGAAAGCTAATGGAATGTTGGCCTTCATAACAAGAGGATTTCAGTACAGGAGTAAAGAGGTTCTTCTGCAATTGTATAGGGCTCTGGTAAGACCACATCTGGAGTATTGTGTACAGTTTTGGTCTCCTAATTTGAGGAAGGACATCCTTGTGATTGAGGCAGTACAGCGTAAGTTCACGAGATTGATCCCTGGGATGGCGGGACTGTCATATGAGGAAAGATTGAAAAGACTAGGCTTGTATTCACTGGAGTTTAGAAGGATGAGGGGGATCTTATAGAAACATAGAAACATAGAAAATAGGTGCAGGAGTAGGCCATTCGGCCCTTCGAGCCTGCACCGCCATTTGATATGATCATGGCTGATCATCCAACTCAGTATCCCATCCCTGCCTTCTCTCCATACCCCCTGATCCCTTTAGCCACAAGGGCCACATCTAACTCCCTCTTAAATATAGCCAATGAACTGGCCTCAACTACCTTCTGTGGTAGAGAATTCCACAGAATATAGAATTATAAAAGGACTGGACAAGCTAGATGCAGGAAAAAATTTCCCAATGTTGGGCGAGTCCAGAACCAGAGGCCACAGTCTTAGAATAAAGGCCATTTAAGACTGAGGTGAGAAAAAACGTTTTCACCCAGAGTGTTGTGAATTTGTGGTATTCCCTGCCACAGAGGGCAGTGGAGGACAAATCACTGGATGGATTTAAGAGAGAGTTAGATAGAGCTCTAGGGGCTAGTGGAATTGTATTGTATTGTATTGTATTGTATATCTTTATTGTCATTTCCTGAGGAAACAAAAAAACGTTCCTCAACCAGTGTCCATTTCAGTGTGCAGTAAAAAATAAATAGGGATATGTGGAGAAGAATCAAGGGATATGTGGAGAAGGCTGGCACGGGTTATTGATTGGGGACGATCAGCCATGATCACAATGAATGGTGGTGCTGGCTCGAAGGGCCGAATGACCTCCTCCTGCACCTATTTTCTATGTTTCTAGACCAAAGTCAGTGTAGGTTAGTTACTGTAAAGAACATTATGAGGAAGCACAGTGGCACAATGGGGTGGCACAGTGACACAGCAGTAGAGCTGCTACCTCATTGTGTCAGAGACACGGGTTTGATCCTGACTACGGGTGTTGTCCTTGTGACCACATGTTGTTTTTTTGGGTGCTCCGATTTCCCCCCACATTTCAAAGGCATGCAAGTTTGTAGGAAAATTGCCGTCTGTAAATTGTTTATCGTGTGTAGGACATAGAAGTCGTGTGAACGGGTGATCAATGGTCAGCATAGGCATGGTGGGCCAAAGAGCTGTTTCCTCTAAAACTTTAAACTAAATATTGGTGAATGAGTCTGCAAGTTATGGCCCTGTCCCACTGTACGAGTTCATTCAAGGGCTCCCCCGAGTTAAAAAAAAATCAAACTCGTGGTAAGCACGGAGAATGAACGTAGCGGGTACGTCGGAGCTCGGGGACGTCTCTTAGTGGCTCGTAACGCTAACAGCAGGTACTTGGGAAGACTCGCTAACAGCAGGTAAGTTCGGGAAGACTCGTGAAGATTTTTCAACATGTTGAAAAATGTCCACGAGAGCATCGAGTACCGACGAGTGGCCATTACCGTAAATCTCCGAGTTTGAATCAGGGCAAACTCGGGAGAACTCTTTGAATGAACTCGTACAGTGGGACAGGGCTTTAAGATTGCAGACATGAGACATCAGAGTAAGGATGGGCTCTAGTTTATGAAGAATACAAGATGAGAGGTCAGAAAGGAAAGCATTGAAATAGTCAGGGCTGGAAGTAACTGGTGTAGGGCTAGGGCAGAGATAGTGATACATGATAAAAAAAGATGGAAATCAATTATCTTAAGGTTCAGATACAGATTGGACATGGAGTCAGGTAACAAAGAGGTGGTCAACAGTTTAAGCAGCAGTGGAAACAAAGCGGGTTAACGTAATATTGATGGAAACAGGTACAGATATTTGGAAAATATGTGAACATAGAAACATAGAAACATAGAAAATAGGTGCAGGAGTAGGCCATTCGGCCCTTCAAGCCTGCACTGCCATTCAATATGATCATGGCTGATCATCCAACTCAGTATCCTGTACCTGCCTTCTCTCCATACCCCCTGATCCCTTTAGCCACAAGGGCCACATCTAACTCCCTCTTAAATATAGCCAATGAACTGGCCTCAACTACTGTCTGTGGCAGAGAATTCCACAGATTCACCACTCTCTGTGTGACATTTTTATTTCTCATCTCGGTCCTAAAAGACTTCCCCCTTATCCTTAAACTGTGACCCCTTGTTCTGGACTTCCCCAACATCGGGAACAATCTTCTTGCATCTAGCCTGTTCAACCCCTTAAGAATTTTGTAAGTTTCTATAAGATCCCCCCTCAATCTTCTAAATTCTAGCGAGTACAAGCCAAGTCTATCCAGTCCTTCTTCATATGAAAGACCTGCCATCCCAGGAATCAGTCTGGTGAACCTTCTCTGTACTCCCTCTATGGCAAGAATGTATTTCCTCAGATTAGGAGACCAAAACCGTACGCAATACTCCAGGTGTGGTCTCACCAAGGCCCTGTACAACTGCAGTAGAACCTCCCTGCTCCTATACTCAAATACTTTTGCTATGAATGCTAACATACCATTCGCTTTCTTCACTGCCTGCTGCACCTGCATGCCTACTTTCAATGACTGGTGTACCATGACACCCAGGTCTCGTTGCATCTCCCCTTTTCCTAATCAGCCACCATTCAGATAATAGTCTACTTTCCTGTTCTTACCACCAAAGTGGATAACCTCACATTTATCCACATTATACTGCATCTGCCATACATTTGCCCACTTACCCAACCTATCCAAGTTACCTTGCAGCCTCCTAGCATCCTCCTCACAGCTAACACTGCCCCCCAGCTTCGTGTCATCCGCAAACTTGGAGATGTTGCATTCAATTCCCTGGTCCAAATCGTTAATATATATTGTAAATAGCTGGGGTCCCAGCACTGAGCCTTGCAGTACCCCACTAGTCACTGCCTGCCATTCTGAAAAGGACCCGTTTACTCCTACTCTTTGCTTCCTGTCTGCCAGCCAGTTCTCTATCCACATCAATACTGAACCCCCAATACCATGTGCTTTAAGTTTGCATACTAATCTCTTATGTGGGACCTTGTCGAAAGCCTTCTGAAAGTCCAAATATAACACATCCACTGGTTCTCCCTTATCCACACTACTAGTTACATCCTCGAAAAATTCTATAAGATTCGTCAGACATGATTTACCTTTCATAAATCCATGCTGGCTTTGTCCAATGATTTCACCACTTTCCAAATGTGCTGCTATCCCATCTTTAATAACTGACTCTAGCATTTTCCCCACTACCGATGTTAGACTAACTAGTCTGACATTCCCCATTTTCTCTCTCCCTCCCTTTTTAAAAGTGGGGTTACATTAGCTACCCTCCAATCCTCAGGAACTACACCAGAATCTAAAGAGTTTTGAAAAATTATCACTATTGCATCCACTATTTCTGGGGCTACTTCCTTAAGCTACTTCCAACCTGGCCCTGGGGATTTATCGGCCTTTAATCTATTCAATTTACCTAACACCACTTCCTGACTAATCTGGATTTCACTCAGTTCCTCCATCTCATTTGACCCCCGGTCCCCTACTATTTCCGGCAGATTATTTATGTCTTCCTTAGTGAAGACAGAACCAAAGTAGTTATTCAATTGGTCTGCCATGTCCTTGTTCCCCATGATCAATTCACCTGTCTCTGACTGCAAGGGACCTACATTTGTTTTAACTAATCTTTTTCTCTTCACATATCTATAAAAGCTTTTGCAGTCAGTTTTTATGTTCCCTGCCAGTTTTCTTTCATAATTTGTTTTCCCTTTCCTAATTAAGCCCTTTGTCCTCCTCTGCTGGACTCTGAATTTCTCCCAGTCCTCTGGTAGGCTGTTTTTTCTGGCTAATTTGTATGCTTCATCTTTTGTTTTGATACTATCCCTGATTTCCCTTGTTATCCACAAATGCACTACCTTCCCTGATTTATTCTTTTGCCAAACTGGGATGAACAATTGTTGTAGTTCATCCATGCGGTCTTTAAATGCCTTCCATTGCATATCCACCGTCAACCCTTTAAGAATCAATTGCCAGTCTATCTTGGCCAATTCACGTCTCATACCCTCAAAGTTACCTTCAAACCCTTGTTTCTGAATTAACTATGTCACTCTCCATCTTAATGAAGAACTCAACCATATTATGGTCACTCTTGCCCAAGGAGCCACGCACAACAAGACTGCTAACTAACCCTTCCTCATCACTCAATACCCAGTCTAGAATAGCCTGCTCTCTCGTTGGTTCCTCTACATGTTGGTTTAGAAAACTATCCCGCATACATTCCAAGAAATCCTCTTCCTCAGCACCCCTGCCAATTTGATTCACCCAATCTATATGTAGATTGAAGTCACCCATTATAACTGTTTTACCTTTGTTGCACGCATATCTAATTGCCTGTTTGATGCCATCCCCAACTCCACTACTACTGTTAGGTGGCCTGTACACAACTCCCACTAGCGTTTTCTGCCCCTTATGCCCCAGAGCTACCCATATCGATTCCACATCCTCAAAGCTAATGTCCTTCCTTTCTATTGCGTTAATCTCCTCTCTGACCAGCAACGCTACCCCACCTCCTTTTCCTTTCTGTCTATCCTGAATATTGAATATCCCTGGATGTTCAGCTCCCAGCCTTGGTCACCCTGGAGCCATGTCTCTGTGATCCCAACTATATCATATTCATTAATAACTATCTGCACATTCAACTCATCCACCTTATTACGAATGCTCCTTGCATTGAGACACAAAGCCTTCAGGCTTTTTACAACACTCTTACCCCTTATACAATTATGTTGAAAAGTGGTCCTTTTTGATTTTTGCCCTGGATTTGTCTGCCTGCCACTTTTACTTTTCACCTTGCTACCTATTGCTTCTACCCTCATTTTACACCGCTCTGTCTCACTGCTCATGCTCCCATCCCCCTGCCTCATTAGGTTAAATCCTCCCCGACAGCACTAGCAAACATTCCCCAAGGACATTGGTTCCATTCCAGCCCAGGTGCAGACAGTCCTGTTTGTACCGGTCCCACCTCCCCCAGAACTGGTTCCAATGCCCTAGAAATTTGAAACCCTCCCCCTTGCACCATTTTTCAAGCCACGTATTCATCTGAAATATCTTCCTATTTCTACTCTGACTAGCACGTGGCACTGGTAGTAATCCAGAGATTATTACCTTTGAGGTCCTGCTTTAAAGTTTATCTCCTAGCTCCCTAAATTCACCTTGTAGGACCTCATCCCGTTTTTTACCTATATCGTTGGTGCCAATGTGCACCACGACAACTGGCTGTTCACCCTCCCCCTCCAGAATGTTCTGCAGCTGCTCAGAGACATCCCTGACCCTTGCACCAGGGAGGCAACATACCATCCTGGAGTCTCGTTTGCGGCTGCAGAAACGCCTATCTATTCCCCTTACAATTGAATCCCCTATTACTATTGCCCTTCCACTCCTTTTCCTCCCCTCCTGTGCCGCAGAGCCACCCATGGTGCCATGAACTTGACTGCTGCTACCTTCCCCTGATGAGTCATCTCCCCCAACAGTATCCAAAATGGTATATCTGTTTAGGAGGGAGATGACCGCAGGGGACTCCTGCAATACCTGCCTATTGCTACGCTGGCTAGTGGCCACCCGTTCCCTTTCTGTCCGCTTAACATTTACTTGCGGTGTGGCCAACTCACTGTATGTGCTATTCACGACTTTCTCAGCATCGTGGATGCTCCAGTATGAATCCAACCGCTGCTCCAACCGTTCAATGCGGTCTGCCAGGAGCTGCAGCTGGACACACTTCCTGCACACGTAGTCACCAGGGACACCGACCATATCCCTGATCTCCCACATGTTGCAGGATGAGCAATCCACGGGGCCGATCTCAACTGACATGGCTTACCCCCAAGTTAAATCAACTCACTCCCACAATAAAAATCTTAATGCTTTAAACTGTACCTTTACTAAAAAGCACTGTATCCTTAACTCACTGTACCCTTAACTCACTGAACCCTTAACTCACTGAACCCTTAACTCACTGAACCCTTAACTAAAAAGTACGAACAGAAAGCAGAAATACAAACCTGGGGTTACTCCTAATCAGTTGCTTCCTCTAGTCCGCTTCCACCAATCATCGGCTTCCTCCAGCTCACTTCTTTTGAAGTGTGATGGAATGTTGCAGAGAGGGCGCTCCAACCGCTCCTGGGCCTCTGAAGAACAAAGCCCCGCGCTCAGTTTTTAAACCTACCGCCCGGACACTTCACCAGCCGCTCCAACTGCTCCTGGGCCTCTCAGTCAGGTTTGGTCTCAAAATGTGACTCAAGTGATATATGCCCCTTAAATGTAGTGTTTCCTTAAACACAACGATGAGCAGCATCTGCCTTGTACTTCAAAAGTCCTGAATATAATATTTTGGCCAGTATTTCCCCAATAAATGATATTTCTGTTTACCCACAGCCATACTATTATCAATTTTGCAGGCCAGCAAGAAGCAAATTATTTGAGTCTATTTTTAATCTTTCCTGATTTCTGTCAAAACATGTTACATAACAGCATGTTTGAGATTGACTTGCCAGAGCTACTTTTGTTGTAACTGTGGTGGAATTTGACTCATTGCCAGTAAACACTCTTATGACCAACAAAACATGGCTTGTTGGGCCAAATGCAGGCAGATCCAGGAATGCCAACTTGGTCAGCATGGACAATGTGGGCTCAAGGGTCTGTTTTCATGCTCAAGAGCTCTATGACGCTATGAATTAGTTAATTGTCAATTACAATGCTCATTGATAGACTAGGAACTGGAACAAGGCGCCGAGAAATACCATAATCCCAATCAGTGAGGAGTGGGGCTTCACAAGAGGATATGTAGTAAGAAATAAAGGACATTGTGAGGTGAACAGGGTATAACTGGAGGGATATTACACATCTGGCCCCAAGGTGGATGCTGGAATTTCAGCAAGTCAGAGTCAAGCAAAAACATGGCATAAGAGTAGGGCAAGCAGTGAATTAGGGAAGACAACCCTGGAGGCATAATATCATTGTCAAATGTTGAAACTTCTTTGACTATTTGAGGTTTCTATGTTTCTATGAAAACTATTATTGAATTTCCTGGCTGTATACTTCCTCTAATGAGTCAATCAACGATTTAAACTTGGATCATGGAAAACATTTATTAACTAGTGATATGTTCAATAACAATACGTTTATTTTACATTTGTGTGAATATATATTAGTCAGGATTGAACCCGAGTCTCTGACACTATGAGGTAGCATCTCTACTGCTGTGCCACCCCATTGTGCCACTGTGCTTCCCATAATGTTCTTTGCAGTAACTAACCTACACTGACTTTGGTCTGATTTGGATCATAAATTCTAAACGTTTACAAATACCTGAATGGGCCTCCACCTCCCCACATCTCACTATTTCATCATCCGTCTTGCTTAAACACCTTGCTGCTCCTCGAACCTACCTTATTACTTAGCTTTTTTCACCAGGATTATTATTTCTTTGGGTGACACATTATTAAATTTCATTTCATAATCACTGGTGCTAAGAACATTAGATGCCTTTTTACATTAATGTTATTATATAAATGTAAATTATTTTCTTATTGTGAATTCTTTAAAATATTTGTGTTTAATGAATGAAATGCATGCTTATGCATCCCATTAACTAAATAGTAGATAATTTCCTAATAAGGGTAAGCACATCATAAGATCATAAGGAATAGGAGTAGAATTAGGCCATTCGGCCCATCAAGTCTACTCCGCCAATCATTCATGGCTGACCTATCTCTCACTCCTAACCCCATTCTCTTGCCTTCTCCCCATAACCTCTGACACCCGCACTAATCGATCAATTTAATTGTTATTTTTTTATTGAATTTTTAAGTGGGTCTGCAAATGAAAGTAGCCAGGTGGTAGTACATCAACTTAATTTAATGTTCTGAAAAAATCATCAAAGCAGATGAAATTGTTGGCAGAAAAGAGTATCAAATCTCTTACAGTGCTTAAAAGATGGAAACTGCTGCTGGACGTATTTTTAGCTATCTGGTTATTATTTGCAAAATTTCGAGTATTTTCTTTTATCACAACAGAAGCTGTGTGATGGCTTGAAAGTGTTATTGAGCACAATAGCCTCATACAGTTAAAATGCCACATGCATGCAGAGGTAAATTATCATGCATTTTTGACAGTTATATAATTTTTGACAGTTATATAAATGAACAATATTTCAATTCTCTCAGTTGCAATAAATTGTTCAAAATCTACAAATTCTTCAAATTCTCATGCCGTTGAGAAATTCTGATTAACATCTCAAAAACATGTTCATATAAATGGACTGAGAAATAAATGTAATGGTTGTTCATAAATGGTTGCATTATTTTTTTTTAATCAATTCCTGTTGCTGTGACTTCTAAAGATTTATTAAGTAATCTAGGTAATAAAGTAAAACCATAATTAATCAGTTTCACCCAATCTGACGTAAAAATCTCCGAACTATGACTACAGGTGCTGTCTGTGCGGAGTTTGCACGTACTCCCTGCGACTGCGTGGGCTTTCTCCAGTGCTCCGGTTTCCTCCCACATCCCAAAGACGTGCGGGTTTGTAGGTTAATTGGCTTCTGTAAATTGTCCCTGTTGTGTAGGATAGAACTAGTGTACAGGTGATCGTTGGCCGGCGTGGACTCGGTGGGCCGAAGGGCCTGTTTCCAAGCTGTATCTCTAAACTGAACGGAAACTAAACTGAAACTCTGAAATAGCACAAAACATTAGTTCATATTGTTATTCTTAGCAGATGCTTATACTGATTGAAGGGGCTCATCTTGGAATCTTGAACATCATAGATTGTTTTGGTGGTGGTTATAAGTTCTGTCACTTTTGGAGCTCTCGCAACGGCAACTTCTTCCGCCCGAATTGCGGGGTCAAAACGACCCGGAGCAGGGCCTTACATCACCCGGCGCGGCCTTACCATCGCCCGCAGGGGGCTTTAACATCGGGAACCCCGGTCGCCTCGGGAGAAGAATAAAGAACAGGGAAGAGACTAGAGAGACAAGACATTTGCCTTCCATCACAGTGAGGAGGTGTTTGGAGACTCACTGCGATGGATGTTTATGTAAATTGTGTTAACTGTGTGTCTTGGTTTTTTTTTGATGTTATGACTGCAGGAACGAAATTTCGTATGAACCATGTCTGTTTGTATGAAAATAAATGGTATTCTATTCTATTAACTTCCTTTTTACAGAAAGTTAATTCTCTTTTCTAAAGAACCTAATGTTTTTGTATTGTAGCCACGAGAGTCTTTCATCTGATTGTTACTAACAGTCAAGGGCCAAAAATATCACGTTTTGCTTAACTGAATTTAACATTTCACAACTGTCCAATATTGTTTTCTACTGAGATTCTTGGTCTATTAACTTTCATACATTGTATCCTTCATTTCAAGATAATCTTTTCTAATCCTCATGAAAATAATCACCCATTAACTAATTATTTATTTTACCAAATGCATTCCTTAATCAATATATATCAGCTCGAGCAGCTCTAGAGTTCTAGTCGTTTGCTCAATTATTTCAGTTGAATTTCCAGGACTACTGTACAGGTCTACACCAAGTCATATGCAATTCAGTATTTTCCTAGCAGAGTTCAAAAGTGATGAATAACTCTATTCAAATTATAGCAAAGGTCACAAGACATCCTTCCCTTTTATATGGCATGCTCTTTTACTCCTGATGGAAAATGATCAGTTTTCATTAGCTTTTGAAAAAGCTGCAACAATTAAGATCTGATAACTTTTGTCTGCTGAGGTAAAGATTTATTGACTATGGATTTATTGGAAATGGAACATGGAACCAAATTCCTTAAAATATAGAAGTTTAATTTACTCTGACATCTGGGATAATTCCTGGAAAAGTTAGTAAGTAGAATTATCAAGGAGTGGCTCCTGTATTTCGCAACATTGGCCTTCATCAGTCAGGAAATGGAGTGTAGAAGTTTGTATGTTATGTTACAGTTATACAATATGTTGGTGTGGCCACATCTCAGTTTTGGTCATCCTGCTAGAGGAAGAATGTTATTAAGCTGAATACAATACGGTTTTATTCGTCACAGAGTGCAGAGAAGATTTATGAGGATGTAACCAGGACTTAAGGTTCTGAGTTGTAGGGGAGAAATTAGGGAGACGAGGACTTTATTCCTTAGATCACAGGAGGGTGTGGAGTTGTATTTTGGAGGTGTATAAAATCATGAGGGGAATAGATAGCATGAATGCACAGAGTCTTTTTCCCAAAGTAGGGGAATCGTGAACCAGAGGGAATATATATAAGAGCTAAGAAACTGCAAGGGTAAGAAGACCCTGAACAGTATCCAGGATATAAGGTACAAATTACATGTAGTTTTTACCACAAATAATGTTAATTGGCCACATTTCGGCATGCAGCAAAAAAAATCCATCTTGGCCTTGAGGCGGAATTCTAAAAGTAATAACGTGGTTATTGGTAAAGGGAGGCTGCCTTGTCCATATGTGTAGTCTTAAGTCAAATCAAGAATACCCTTTATTTTTACTTCCGTTTTTAATGTGATGCAGCTTCCCAAAATACTTCAGAGGAGAATCATCAACAACATTTTAGGCTGAGCCTCCAAAAAGACTAAAAGTTTAGTTGGAGATGGGAGTGTCTTAAAGAAGGAGAGTGGGAGGGAGGCAGGGAAGTTTAGGGAGGGAATTCTGAATTCCAGAGCTTAAAATGTAGGAAGGAACTGCAGATGCTGGTTTAAACCAAAGATCGACACTGAAGAAGGGTCTCGACCCGAAATGTCACCCATTCCTTCTCTCCAGAGATGCTGCCTGTCCCGTTGAGTTACTCCAGCTTTTTGTGTCTCTCTCCAGAGCCTAATATCCTGGTGCTCGAAGTTCCACTGCCAGTTGTGGAGGTTTGGAATTTGAAAAATACCAGAAATGGGGTTAAGTCAGAAGACATTACAGAGATAGTGATTCAATCCATGAAAGAATTTGAAATCATGGATTTGTTTTCGAAGGGCTGGCAATAATAGATGAGGAGTACCCAATGGAAACATAACTTATAATCTCTATCTCTATCTTAGTGATATACTAAGATTTTACTTCGGAGTCACATGAGTGACTACGTGAAGAAGAGCCCGTCCAGCCGCACACGCGTCATATCGTCAGACGCATAGCGTAGCAGCCGTGTGCGGAGGAGCAAAGCTCCTCCAAGCGGTGAGTAAAGTAAAAGCCTGAATGTAAGTGCTTTCACTTTCGCTTTCCAGGTCGCCTTCCTCGTTAGACTTGTTAGTGGAGTTCCACACAAGTTATTATGGAGAGGGAGAAGACGTACCGCAAGAAGACCGCGGGTTTGAGGGTAGCGGGCATCCGTTAGAGGAGTCAGTGGCAGCGAGGCCATCAACTCCCGATACGGTTGAAAATACCGTTGTAGCGCCGTTGGGGCGCAATGCCGGGCAAAAGTCCGTGCGACCAGTGGACTCCGATGAGTCAGACCCGGAGTTTAACCCTCCTCAGTCAGAAGTTATGGCTGCTAGGGTCACAAGTTTAGAATTCCTCATGGGGAAAATGATTTATCAAGAACCTCATCAGGTGGAATACAGTCCGCGTTGGCCTATGGGAGAGACAGCGCAGGGAGTGCCTTGGATGGGTCAGGCACAGCGTTGGCCTACAGGAGAGCCATCAGAGATGTCCGGGAAAAGACAGTATATGTGTTGGCCTACAGGAGAGCCAGTGCCAGAAATGCCGGGAAAAAGGCATTATAAGCGTTGGTCTAAAGAAGTGCCAGCGCCAACAATGTCGGAAGAAAGACAGTATAAGCGTTGGCCTAGAGGTGAGTCAGCGCCAGCAGCACCTGAAATAGGGCTGCCTATGCGTGGGCCTACTGGAGAGCCCGCACAGGGAGAATCTGGTAAAGAGTTTACTATGCGAAGGCCTATGGAAGAGCCAGTGCTAGAATTACCTGAAACAGGGATTCCAGAAATTTCCCATCAGGAGGAGGAACATCAAGATTCAGATGATGAATCATATGAGGATCTGAGCCCAATAACAGAGCCTAAAATACCAGGTCTGGCACAAAAGTTTGCTGTTCCCAGACTAACAGGGTAACCTTTGGGAGATGAATTAGCAATGACTATAAATTACTTGCTCTCCCATCAGCTCCAGGAATTAACCATGGATGAGACTGTTAAAAAATATGAAACCTCGCAGAATTGTGCACTGTTAGCAGTCCCAGCGGTGTATAACGTAATATGGGGCTATTTGGGCATTGGATTACGCTCACAAGAATTGAAATTACAACGAGTGTTGAAATTGCTGGGGTCAGGCATTATGGCTTTCGCCAGAGATTTGGATGAGGAGCATGTGTCTGCTTCACAACAGGATGCCTTAGCACTTATGTGTAGTGCGCACTTTGAAATAAACTGTATTCGTAAAAGTGCCATAAGACCTAATATTCACCCTAAGTTTGCGGGGCTCTGTAAACCATCTAATATTCAATTGCCTAATCTGCTTTTTGGAGAGAATCTAGCAAAAAGGGTAAAAGACCTGAATGCAGAAGCAAAAACCGTGGGAATGATGAAACCACCGGTGCTTAGCAGATCAATTCGAAGGCAGTATCCCTACCGACGGATGTCTGGTGCTGGAGAAGGAACAAGTCGATCGTTCCCACATATGCGTTATTGGCGCACTGCTCCTGGGATGTGTGGAGGTTACAATATTCCCACTACGAATAGGGGACAACATTTGCCATCGGCAAACCCCGAGGTAGGTGGGTCTGAAGCCACAGACCCCGAGGTAGGTGGGTAAGAAACATATTAAATGTTTTACACTCACAAGTTGGAGGAAGATTACAATTCTTCCTAAAAGAATGGCAACAAATAACAACTGATTTGTTTATACTGTGCAGTATTGTGGGATTTAGAATTGAATTCTATCCACATTTGGATCCTCCTACTCACCATATTTCATGCCGGACACGTACTTTCTCAAAAGAAGAGAATACGCAGATTCAGGCAGAACTGGAAATATTATGCAAAAAAGGTGTAATAGAGAAGTCAGTAGAACAACACCATCAGTTTGTGTCAATATTTTTCCTAGACCAAAAAAGGATGGTGGGTGTAGAATTATTCTGGATCTGACAAGTCTTAACCCTTTTGTACAGTATAAACATTTAAAAATGGAGACATTTACAAATGCCATTCAGCTTGTTTCAAGAGAATGCTATATGGCAAGTATAGATCTGCAAGATGCATATTATTCTGTGGCAGTGTATGGTAATGATCAGAGATATTAAAAATTTAGATGGATGAGTCAATTATGGCAATTTAAAGCATTGCCTAATGGTTTAACTTCAGCTCCAAGATTGTTTACAACATTTATCAAACCAATTTTAGCACTACTAAGAGCTGAGGGCCATGTGCGAGTTGAGCCACGAGTGACCCCGAGTGAAAGACTCGTGGTTGCGTACGATACTACAAGTTTATGATCCCGAGTTTAACCGAGTTCCCACGGGTATGTCTAAGTTTTCCCGTTTACTTCTCATTTCTGCGATGTTCCAAGTTCGTCTCCCGAGTGTACCAAGTTCCTCTCCCGTTAATCTTGAGGCAAGTTCGTCTCCCGAGTGTACCAAGTTCCTCTCCCATTAATCTTGAGGCAACAATGTATATCGAAGTGTTTAAAAATCATCACATGTTAAAAAAATGATGTCATGCCTTGTTTAAATTGGCTCATTTGGAGAAAATGTTTGCAAGAAGGCTATTGGAGTCCAGGTTGGAGCTTCGACTCTGACTCCGCGGTTTTTTCGACCCAGCCCCGCCCGCGGCGGGACGCCCGCAGACCGCAGACCGCAGACCGCAGACCGCGGACCACAAACCGCAGACCGCGGCTGCTTGATGTTGGTGGTCGGCGGTCACAGCACTCCGGAGCGGCGACCCGGCAAGGCATCGCCCGCTCCGTGCATCAGAGGGATAACGGAACTAATCTCCCAGGTCTGTCCCTTCATCAAATGGTGAATCTGCTCCACTAAGACGGCCGTCTCCATATTCAGATTGCAAAGCAGCTAACGCAGCAGGCTGCAGCTCTGTATAACTGAGTGGTGATGGGTGGTGTAAAAGATTGTGATTATGGTCATGTTAAGAATTAAAAGTCATAAAATCAATGTGTGAAATGTGATTCTTATTTTTCAAAGTCTCTCATAGGAAACAATGAGCGTATAGAGCCCAGGGAGAGGGGGAGAAAAGGACGTACACTCACAGAGGCAGAGTCTCTCAGCCTGTGTGAGAGGGAGGGAGGGAGAGAGAGACACACACACAAGGTGGATGTGAAATCTCACCTACCTGTTTCAGTGACAGGCACCCGCAGCCAGTGAATGAAGCCACCCCCATCTGTCTCCCCTCCTCTCCCTCCACTCTCCACCCTCTCTCCTCCACCCCACCCCCCTCACCCCCCCTCCCCCAATTTGGAAATGTCATCCCATCACCCATTCCTTCTCTCCAGAGATGCTGCCTGCCCTCTGAGTTAAAGAGTTCCCAGTTGCAGCAGCAAAACAGGCCAGTAAACACAATACTCATAGATAATATACTAAACAAAGAAAATATATATTAAAAAATCCAGTATTATTGCAAAAATCCCAAAGTCCTTAGTGCAAAACAAGGCAGTTTGTAGTTCATAGTTTAGTTAGCATTTGTTGCGTTCAAAAGCCCGATGGTTGTTGGGAAGAAGCTGTTCTTGAACCTGGAGGTCATGGTTTTCAGATTCTTATACCTTCTGCTCAGCAGGAATGAAATGAGAGCATGGCCAGGGTAGTGTGGGTCCATGACAATGCTGGCTGCCTTTTTGAGGCAGCACCTCCTATAGAACCCTTTGATTCAGTAAAGTTCAGTAAAGAGATCGGGAATCTGGCATCATGGCTTGAGAATAAAACCCAGCCTTTAACATCCGCATAATGAAAGAGTTGGTGTTGTCCTACTGAACAGGGGTGCAGGAGAGGTGAACACAACCCTGTCTTCTTCAACAGCACTGGTGGAGATGGCTTCTGGACGTGACTGGCAAACCTCAGATTAGGCTGCCATGAAGTGTCATAAAATGTTCTCACGCTGTTCCTCAATACTGGTTTGTCTTAAGGTTGTGAGCTCAGTCCCAAATACACAAAATTTATATATAAACTTAAAGCAATTTTTTCTTTTCTACCCACTCTGTCACCTTATCAATAACTTACTTAACTTTGTTAAGCAGAATTTGTCTTTAAAAAGTCTAAGTAACTGATATTTCTGTCCCTGATTATTGTTTCTAAAAAGAGTTCCCACGGTAGAAACACGAGTCACAAAGTAAACGCACGGGCCACTACGTTCTTACAACGAGTTTAAAATGTTTCAAATTTTAACCTCAAGAGTACATTTTACTCGTGGAAAAGTTCAAACATGTTTGAACTTTTGCAAGAGTTAACAAGTTTCATGTGTACCTCCCGTTAGCGCCAAGAGTCGCTAAGTTGCGTCCACGGGTTCCGACGTTCCCGCTACGTTAATTGTACGTGATTACCACGAGTTAAATTTGTTTTAAACTCGGGGTCACTCGTGGGTCAACTCGCAAAGTGAGACAGACCTTTTAAGGATAAATGCAGGGCATTTTGACAGGCCCATGCAAATGAGCCTATTATGGAATTAGAATGGTGGATAAACAATGTCTCTAATGCTTCCAGACAAATTCTGGTTGAAACACCTTCCATTATTCTACAGACTGATGTAATTGCTCTAGGTTGGGCGCTACTAATACTGTTTCCAGCTGTGGAGGTA
Source organism: Malacoraja senta (assembly GCA_038087875.1). Lineage (NCBI taxonomy): Eukaryota > Metazoa > Chordata > Chondrichthyes > Rajiformes > Rajidae > Malacoraja > Malacoraja senta. Next base: position 157,392,177 of record CM075978.1, on the reverse strand, counting down.
GATGGAATGTGGAGGAAGTACATTTGCTCCAAGATCAAGGTATAAATTACCTAGAGCTTTTAGGAACATTTTATGGGCTTAAAGCTTATTGTTCTAACATGAAAAATTTGCATGTTCAGGTACAGATTGACAATACTACAATTGTAGCGTATGTTAATCATATGGGTGGTATCAAGTCAGAATCTTGTGATAGATTG
>CM075978.1:157303265-157391780 GCA_038087875.1 Malacoraja senta | reverse complement strand
CGGTGCAGGCTCGAAGGGCCGAATGGCCTACTCCTGCACCTAATTTCTATGTTTCTATGTTTCTATGTAACACAGCAGGCATTTCTAATCGTCCTTAATAAATTAGCCAAGTAAAGCACCAATTAGAACTTTTTACTTGCACATTTTTTTCTAATCCAAGACATACACTTGGATGGGACATCTTGGTCGCATGAACAAGTGGGGCTTCAGGACCTGTTTCTGTGCTGTATAACTCTTGAGTCCATGGCTCAAACTGATTTTAGGTACAAGAACAGAGTACAGGAACTTGGGTCTTATGGTTGATACTCAATTTCTAAACAATACCATTGCAATATGTACATTTGTTGGATTTTCATTTTATTAATGAAGTATTTAGGTCAATTACAATTTAGGTCAAGTATTGAGGTCAATTACAAATATCAAAATGCCAATATTTGCACTAGCATGTCCTTGGTTTCTTTCTGCAGAAATTAATTTATTTCATCAGTGTCAGTATTGCTTCTTTGTGAGTAACGGCCAAGTCAACCTCAGAGGGGCTTATTGACACTTTCAGTACATGTATGAATGCATAAGAAAAAATAAATGTTTAAGAAAGAACTGCAGATGCTGGAAAAATCGAAGGTAGATAAAAATGCTGGAGAAACTCAGCGGGAGGTAGCATCTATGGATATCCATAGATGCTGCCCCACTCGCTGAGTTTCTCCAGCATTTTTATCTACCTAAGAAAAAATAAACATGCTTCATTACAGTTGCTAGGGCAATCTTGAAAGATTCAGTGTAGAGGTTTATCAGCTTTATATCGATACATATACAAACAAAAATTATAAATTGCAGCCTAGATAGAGTCATAGAGCGATACAGTGTAGAAACAGGCCCTTCGGCCTAACTTGCCCACACCTGCCCAGCTACACTAGTCCCACCTGCCCACATGTGGTCCATATTTCTTCAAACCTGTTCTATCCATGTACCTGTCTAAATGTTTGGTCCAGGTGACTTATCCACCTTCAGACCTCCCAAGCAGTTTCTCCCCAGTAATAATGACTGTACTTACTTCTGCCCCCTGACACGCTTGGATTTGTGGCTTATTGCTGGTGTCTTCCATGGTGAAGACTGACGTAGTAAACCTATTCAGTTTGTCTGCCATTTATTTGCTCCCCATTATTACTTCTCTAACGTTATTTTCAAGAAGTCCAATGTTCACTCTTGCCTCCCTTTTACTTGTTATATATCTGAAAAAAATGTTTGGTATCATAGAGTGATACAGTGTGGAAACTGGCCCTTCGGCCCAACTTGCCCAATGTGGCCCAGCTACAGTAGTCCCACTTGCCTGCGTTTGGACCATATCCCTCCAAACCTGTCCTATCCATGCACCTGTCTAACTGTTTCTTAAATGTTGGGATAGTCCCAGCTTCAACTACCTCCTCTTGCACTTGTTCCATACACCCACCACCCTTTGTGTGAAAAGGTTACCCCTCAGATTCCTATTAAATCTTTTCTCCTTCACCTTAATCCTACTGCGTGTCCTCTGGTCCTCGATTCACCTATTCTTTTTTTTTCTTTTTTTAAATTATTTTTTTATGATTATTATTTTTATTTTTTATTTTTAATTAGAAGTATTGTACAGTACAGTGATCTCAAACAAACATAAAATTATACATTTCTTGTATCACTTCTTATTTTAAACTTTAATAAGAAAAAGGAAAGAGAGAGTTAGCAGAGATAGTAAGTGAGTGAGTGAAAGAGTGGTCCAGGAACACCCATAGGGACCTAAACCACAGAAAGAGTTAAACAAGAGAGAAAAACCAAAAGAAGGAAAAAGAAAAAAGAAAAAAAAAGTAAGATAAGATAGGACAAGATAAAAGGGATGTACCCACTTCATATCTTTACTCACCCCTCGCCAGGTCCTGAAACCATTTATTATCAACATTTTGTTGCACCTGATTCACCTATTCTTAGCGAGATATATCTCTTATATTTTATATATCTCTAAAGATCACCCCTCTTGCACTCCAAGGAATAGAGTCTCAGTCGATTCAACTTCTCCCTGTAGTTCAGACCTAGTCCTGGTAACATCCTTGATGTAGAGAGATAGTGTTTGTTTCTCAAGCACGAGATGCTTTCCTAAACCTCTAATATGGTGGAATGTTAGAGTCAGAAATGTATGTCCCATTTAAGGGCCTGTCCCACTTACGTGACCTTGGCTCGCAAATTACGCGACCCCGTGGTCGCTTGAGGCGTACGGGCACCATATGACCGCACGGGGCCAGTCCCACTTAGAAGCGCGGAGGGGTATGGAGTTGTGCGGGGCTGGTCCCGACATCGCGCGGCTCCGAAATTCCTGCAGTGACCGAGATCTTCGCGCGCCAGCGGCCTGTCGGCCCGCGTACGCACGCAGGCGCATTGCGGGTGTACGCAGCGTCTTGATGTTGTACGCAGCATCTTGACGGCATACGCAACATCTTGACGGCATACGCCTAACGTGGCGTTGCGTGATGACCACCGCCCGACGCCGTGCGACGCCCAAAATCAGTCAGCACTTTTAAAGCCAATCCATTATTCTCATTCTAATCACACAGGCAAAGCTCGAGCCTGAATATGGCCACAGTACTCTTGACTGACTGCTTCAGGCAGCCAAATCCACCCTCTCTCTTTATTGTTAATTAAGTGCCATGAACGAATTTGTGAATTTCTCAATATCTCTCGCGTTACACCCAGTTGATTAGAATTTTCAACCTCGGTCCACCACTTTTCAAAGCCATCCCACAGTCCACAATAACAGCTCATTTTACTTCGGAGTCACGTGAGTGATTCCGTGAAGAAGCCCCGCAAGTCCACATGCGCGTCATTACGTCGTTCGCATGGCGAAGCACCGGACTGGCAGGCGCGTCGTGTCGCTCCTGCCAGCGGTAAGTTTAAACCTGCAGGTAAGTTTTGTATTTTTTAACAGGTTGTGTTTTTCTTGCAGGAACCTCCTTTTTATAAGAGGTTTCCTGCTGGATATGTCGGGGCGAAGTCCGGACGGGCCGCGGGAAACCGGTTATGGGCCGTGGGGAATTGAGCACCGCGGAAGCACGGGTAACCGGCTGCCGTCGGGTTCGCTACCGCAGTGACCGGTGGTTCCCGTGGAAGGGGTGAATCCAGCAGCGGTGTCGCCACCAGACTCGCTGACAGCGGGTCCCAGACCGATGGTGTGCCCATGAAAAGAGGTAAATCCAACAATAAGTCGATCAGGCCTATGGACTCGGGGAGTCAGGCCAGGAGGGTTCCCCTCCTTCAATGGGTAGCATCTTCGGACGTTTGGCCCACATGGAGCACCTGATGGAGAGGTTGCTCCACAATGATACACTCCAAAGGAGGGAGCTAAAAGCCTGGGTCTCGGGAGTCCGTGGCAGCAGAACCTGTTTCAGGGCTGTCTGGAAAGAGCTCCTGATGGAGAGGATGCTCCATCACGATATGCTCCAGCAAGAGGAGTTTTATATCCGCGGGTCTCCTCGGGGGCCCGTGGCAGCGGCACCTGTCGAAGGGCTGCTGATGTCTCCCTCTCAGAGGAGAGGAGCATGAGGGGTCAGTTCTGACTCATGAGGACTGTATAGCCGGAGAGCATACCACGAGGCAGGGGCCTGCGGCAGCACCTGTTCAGGGCTGCCTACGAATCTCCCTCTCTGTGGAGGTGAGTGCGGGTGGTCAGTGGGTAACTGACTTCAAATTCTAAAGTATGTCCGTGGAAAGTACTGGAGCACATGCGTATGGATTCAAACGAAGGTGGCAGGATAACCGGAAGGGGCCAGAGTTCCCATCATGCTATAAGTGCCGGGAATGAACAGCGCTACCAGGGGTGACATTAAAGACCAGCCGCCGAATCTGCTCTTCAGGTAAGACCTATTCAACAGGTAAAACCTGGATGAGGAAGCAAAAGCTGTCGGACCAATCGAGGTAACAACGACGAGCAAAGCTTCATCGTTGCGGCGACAACACACCCCACGCCTCCATTGGCAGTAAGCAGTTCACTGAAGTTGGTGGCAGCATGAAAGCTGGGCAGAGGTCTTCAAGCCGAGGCCCAAGTCGGTCACGGGAAAAATATGGGACCATCTACAAGTTGGTAATATTTACACTTGTTTTTTTGTACAAATGATAATGATAACATGTGTTTAGTTTATGTTGTATGAAAGAAGAATTCCCTTGATAAGGATGGAAGGGGCCCTAGTGGCCTTACAACACACAAATGGTTGTGGCATCTAACCATGTAAAACTGCACAATACTAGGGTTCCAAGCACAGAATTGGGGCCAGAATTGTCTTTCGAGGCAGGCTCAGAGTTATGGCTAGAGTTGTCTTTCGAGGAAGGCTCAGTATTATGGCCAGGATTGGTTTCAAGACAGGCTCAGAAATCGGGCCAGAGTTGTTGCTAGAGCAGGTACGGAATTGGCGTGGTCTGTTCATTGTAAAAGATACAGAATGTCATTTAACTCGCATGTGCAGTATAAATTTTTCCGAATAGGAAACTTCACATCTGATTTCCATAGGATGTTCCCATTTACAGGGATCACCGGAGACATTTGAAATTTATCTAGATAAGGGCAATGATAAAAAAACATTGCAAAATGGCTTAACTTCAGTTCCCAGGTTATTTATCAAATTACTAAAATCGATGCTTGGACTGCTCAGAGCTCAAAAACATTTGTTATGTCTTGCCTGGAGTATGTTGCTAAAATCAACTGTTTCAGCCTCAAACTATATTTAAGAAAAATTAAGGTGATACCAACTAGACTTGTTGATCATTGGGATTTACCTTTAACTATTAATTAGCCTGTGACTCCGCCCTGGGTTAAGAGATTGGAATTAATAGGAGCCTGTAACAATCTTGTTATGATAAAGCAGCCTTGTATTCATCAAGTGTAATTGGCAATATAGTAGCTGTGATTCAGCTGTGCAAGTGGGGGAGCTTACATCGTGCAAAGTAGTAATCTCTCAAGTGCCATGTAGGTCTTTGTGACAGACCTTATGCTATTACCAGCTGAAGCTATCAAAGTCATTATGGTGGACGAACAGTATTCAGCATTGCCCCAGTAGTCTGGTTAGTAAAATTTCAGTTATATTATAAACTGATGGGGCTCTAAGGTGGAAAATTATGAATGCCATCTCTAGTTCGGAGGCAGAGGAGATTTGCATGAGTTAACAATTATTCAGTTATTGGTATCAACTACCTATAGACACTAGGTGCATTCTATAGGTTAAAGGGTTATTGTGCGAATATGCATAATCTGCATGCTCAACGTTGAGTTGATACACTGTGGTGGTGGCATATGTTAGTCACATGGGTGCAATCAAGTCAGAATATCCTGTAATAATTTACCTAATCTTATTTTGCGTTGGAGTATCATCACATACAATCAATGACAACACAAATGGGTATTGGATCACAAAGTATTTAATGAAATTATGGCTCGATGCAACCCCGAATATCGATAAGTTTGTTTCCAGGCTCATTTACCGGTTGCAAAAATATGTGGCATAACAGGGGCGAAAGATACATTCTCGCTACAAGGAGAAGGAAGTTATTTTTGACTCCGTCCATTTTGCCTCATGAGTCGGGTCTTGCAATAAAGTCAGCAAGATCCCGCTTTAGGTTGTCGTTCTGTTTGACTGGCCTATGCAGCCATGCTTCCCGCTTTTGTCGGGAATAATATATAACCTTTTACGGTTATTCTAAACGTAAAACTTTCCTAGTTCAGCCTGTGGCTCGGGAAACCAGCCACTGCATGATAAAATCAATTTATTGACTTATAGATTCTGAGTAGACTGCTCCTGCGGCTTGGATTGTCAGACCGATCCATGTATGTGCTCACTGCAGAGTGCAGGGATAGCACCAAAAAAGAAAAGCATTACATTTCTTCTTCAGGAGATGGGAAGCGTTTTGTTTGAATGCTAATGTTACATCTAATACGGTACAGATAACTGACGTCTTGGAGTTCTTCAAATGGGTCTTTGACAATAAATTAAGTTATAGGACCATTAACTGTGCCCAACGTGTCTTCCCATCATATTTGCTGCAGCGAACGGGACCCACTCTGTCGGGTTTCACACAAGTGTATCTTTCACACAAGTTCTCCCAGGACAAGCACAGGGCAGTATGGGATATTGACATGGTATTAACACTATTTTCACCAGGGGGCTCCAGCTACATCCTTAGCGTTGGCTCGGCTCTCATAAGGTAGTTATCCTCATGGCGCTGGTCTCAATGCAACGGGTTCAGTCACTACATATTGTGACTGGACAGGATGGTTACATCTTCAAATAATATTATATTTTAATGTTTAGTTAAGCAGAGCAGACGTGAGGTCTCAAACTAGTTTCATGGCATACCCCATGGACCTTCGGTTATGTATGGTCACACATATACAACAATACGTCAAGGTCACCAAGAGCCTTAGACGGCTCTGAACTAGCAATGTTTGTTAATTACAAAAACTGTATAAGAAGGTATTGGTTCAGACCATCTCCAGGTGGTTTAAATGGGTTTTGGCTCATGCAGATACTGATATTTTTTCAAATCTCACTCCACCAGGGCTGCTACAACATCAGCAGCAAAGGTTATGTACGTTCCGCTGGACCACATCCTAGCGGCTGCAGGATGGTCGAACGAACGAACTTTCTGAACATTTCATAATAACCTATTGCCAGATCAGGGGTATTTGCCAACTATTTTTGGTTCAGTGGTCTAGTTTACTCCCAGATGACAGGAGTTACTATTATTATTATTTATTCATTATGAATGTTTCCCTCATCTGTCAATTAAGGCAGTTGTGGCTGTGTGGACTCGATCTCACGGCATGAAATCACAGAGCTTTGAAATCTTAACGGAATCACTCACGTGACTCCGAAGTAAAATAGTAAGATTAAACGAGAACTTACCAGTTTGAAGTTTGATCTTTATTTTATGAGGAGTTACGATGAGCGATTACGTGCCCTCCGCTCCCAACCCTCGTATCATAAAGATCATCTGGTAGTTCTAGTCTTCTCTAAGTCTTACTATGTTACTTCGACTACTGTTATCTGTGATTTCACACCGCTGCTTTGAAGATTGACGCGCATGCGGACTGGCGGGGCTTCTTCACGTAATCACTCAATGTAACTCCTCATAAAGTAAAGATCAAACTTCAAACTGGTAAGTTCTCGTTTAAATTACTATTTTGGCCTAAACCAAATCACCAATACAATTTCCAGTCCAAAATTCCGTTGCTTTTGTGTGAATGAAGTGAAGGCTTGGTGCTTAGAAGCACATATCTGTGGTTTATAACAACACGTTTATATGCGTAAATGACGTCACGCACGAACTTCGCACGACCTCCGCTTCCGGTTGGTTGCGCCAAACGCACGCAATCGCATGCAAGTGGGACAGGCCCTTTTACAGTTTTGGAGTTAGGGGAGAGGAGAAAGAGGATGAAGAACAATGAAAAGCATAAAGGGCCTGTCCCACTTGGGCTTCATTTGCGCGTCACGCAGGTGGCGCGTGAAGATTTTGTGAATCCCAAAATCCTGGGGCGCCGCACATCACTACCTACGTCACCACGCGTAAATGATGTCGCATAAATGACACGCAAATGACACCCAAGTGGGACAGGCCCTTAAGTAGCAGTTCATTTTCAGGTCAGAAGGCTGTTACAACGGAGGTCCTACAAGCATCAGCATTGTGACTCAATTTATAATCTGCATTATTGACTAAGATTAAAGAATGGCGTGTATTGCAACCGACTTTCTAACTAAAACGTCAGCTTGCTAGAGAGTCAGCCGGGGGTAGGACATAAAGGCCTGGAAGTTCTCTGGCAGTAGGAATTATGTTAAAAAATGTGGTAATAGTTGAACTAATTCAAAATGTTCTAGTGTGAGGCCCAGGGGGTTGTGTTCTATAGAATAGATTACACGCCCACTTTCCTCTGCTAGTTTTGCCAAGCATCAAAGGAGTAAGTGGTATGTTGTGAGGGGTACTGGCTGCAGAAAGGGGCCTGTGATGGAGTGAGGGGAGAGTAGGGAGACCTGTCAAAGTAGGTAGGAGATCAGATCTGAGGGACGCATTGTCAAGGTTTGTTGGCAGGATACAGGAGGGAGAGCCAGGGCAAGACGTAGGTTTTTAAACTCGCAGGGCACCCAACTGCATCCAGTTCCAAGCGGCACATGTTATAGGGTGTGACTGGGATGTTCTAGACAATAAGTGCATCAACATATGAATTAGTCCAAGAAACTCATAAGCACAATTGCAGTAGAATGAGAGGGAACTTGGATTCAAGGACATATGCTAAATGGGGATACTGTACAACAATCGAAACATTATTTGATCCAATTTAATCAAAAGGTTGTCACAGTGACGCAGTGGTAGCGTTGCTGCCTTACTGCACTTGCAGCGCCCGAGACTCGGGTTTGATCCTATGTCTGTACGGAGTTTGTACGTTCTCCCCGTGACCGCGTGGGTTTTCTCCGAGATCTTTGGTTTCCTCCCACACTCCAGAGACGTACAGATTTGTAAGTTAATTGGCTGGTAAAACTGTAAATTGTACATTGTCTTTAGTGTGTGTGTGTGTAGGATGATGTTAATGTGCAGGGATCGCTGGTCAGTACGGACTTGGTGGGCCGAAGAGCCTGTTTCCACGCTGTATCTCTAAACTAAACATGGAAGAACACATTTGGATATTTATATATAATATTAATTTAGTTAAAGTTGGAATGTATGCGGGATAGTTATCTAAACCAACATGTAGAGGAACCAACGAGAGAGCAGGCTATTCTAGACTGGGTATTGAGTAATGAGGAAGGGTTAGTTAGCAGTCTTGTTGTGCGTGCCCCCTTGGGCAAGAGTGACCATAATACGGTTGAGTTCTTCATTAGGATGGAGAGTGACATTGTTAATACAGAAACAACGGTTCTGAATTTAAAGAAAGGTAACTTTGAGGGTATGAGACGTGAATTGGCCAAGATTGACTGGCAATTAGTTCTAAAAGGGTTGACGGTGGATATGCAATGGAAGGCATTTAAAGACTGCATGGATGAACTACAAAAATTGTTCATCCCAGTTTGGCAAAAGAATACATCAGGGAAGGTAGTGCATCCGTGGATAACAAGGGAAATCAGGGATAGTATCAAAGCAAAAGATGATGCATACAAATTAGCCAGAAAAAGCAGCATACCAGAGGACTGGGAGAAATTCAGAGACCAGCAGAGGAGGACAAAGGGCTTAATTGGGAACGGGAAAATAGATTATGAAAGGAAACTGGCAGGGAACATAAAAACTGACTGCAAAGGTTTTTATAGATATGTGAAGAGAAAGAGATTAGTTAAAACAAATGTAGGTCCCTTGCAGTCAGAAACAGGTGAATTGATCATGGGGAACAAGGATATGGCGGACCAATTGAATAACTACTTTGGTTCCGTCTTCACTAAGGAAGACATAAATAATCTGCTGGAAATAGCAGGGGGCCGCGGGTCAAAGGAGATGGAGGAACTGAGTGAAATCCAGGTTAGTCGGGAAGTGGTGTTGGGTAAATTGAATGGATTAAAGGCCGATAAATCACCAGGGCCAGATAGGCTGCATCCCAGAGTACTTAAGGAAGTAGCTCCAGAAATAGTGGATGCATTAGTGATAATTTTTCAAAACTCTTTAGATTCTGGAGTAGTTCCTGAGGATTGGAGGGTAGCAAACGTAACCCCACTTTTTAAGAAGGGAGGGAGAGAGAAAACGGGGATTTACAGACCAGTTAGTCTAACATCGGTAGTGGGGAAACTGCTAGAGTCACTTATTAAAGATGGGATAGCAGCACATTTGGAAAGTGGTGAAATCATTGGACAAAGTCAGCATGGATTTACGAAAGGTAAATCATGTCTGACGAATCTTATAGAATTTTTCGAGGATGTAACTAGTAGAGTGGATAGGGGAGAACCAGTGGATGTGTTGTATCTGGACTTTCAGAAGGCTTTCGACAAGGTACCACATAAGAGATTAGTATACAAACTTAAAGCACACGGTATTGGGGGTTCAGTATTGATGTGGATAGAGAACTGGCTGGCAAACAGGAAGCAAAGAGTAGGAGTAAACGGGTCCTTTTCACAATGGCAGGCAGTGACTAGTGGGGTACCGCAAGGCTCAGTGCTGGGACCCCAGCTATTTACAATTTATATTAATGAACTGGATGAGGGAATTGAAGGCAACATCTCCAAGTTTGCGGATGACACTAAGCTGGGGGGCAGTGTTAGCTGTGAGGAGGATGCTAGGAGACTGCAAGGTGACTTGGATAGGCTGGGTGAGTGGGCAAATGTTTGGCAGATGCAGTATAATGTGGATAAATGTGAGGTTATCCACTTTGGTGGCAAAAACAGGAAAGCAGACTATTATCTAAATGGTGGCCGATTAGGAAATGGGGAGATGCAGCGAGACCTAGGTGTCATGGTACACCAGTCATTGAAAGTAGGCATGCAGGTGCAGCAGGCAGTGAAGAAAGCGAATGGTATGTTAGCTTTCATAGCAAAAGGATTTGAGTATAGGAGCAGGGAGGTTCTACTGCAGTTGTACAGGGTCTTGGTGAGACCACACCTGGAGTATTGCGTACAGTTTTGGTCTCCAAATCTGAGGAAGGACATTATAGCCATAGAGGGAGTGCAGAGAAGGTTCACCAGACTGATTCCTGGGATGTCAGGACTTTCATATGAAGAAAGACTGGATAGACTTGGCTTATACTCGCTAGAATTTAGGAGATTGAGAGGGAATCTTATAGAAACGTACAAAATTCTTATGGGGTTGGACAGGCTGGATGCAGGAAGATTGTTCCCGATGTTGGGGAAGTCCAGGACAAGGGGTCACAGCTTAAGGATAAGGGGGAAATCCTTTAAGACCAAGATGAGGAAAAACGTTTTCACACAGAGAGTGGTGAATCTCTGGAACTCTCTGCCACAGAGGGTAGTTGAGGCCAGTTCATTGGCTATATTTAAGAGGGAGTTAGATGTGGCCCTTGTGGCTAAGGGGATCAGGGGGTATGGAGAGAAGGCAGGTACGGGATACTGAGTTGGATGATCAGCCATGATCATATTGAATGGCGCTGCAGGCTCGAAGGGCCGAATGGCCTACTCCTGCACCTATTTTCTATGTATCTATGTATCTAAGTACAGATTAAAATAGCCACGGGGCCTTTGCTTAAATGAAGACAGGCTGAATTTGACTTGGAAGTAAGGACCTGCTTTATATGGATAAGCTAGACAATGCAAGAGGTTTGCATCAATCAACATTGGTGTGATTCATTTGGATTATAAAGAGGTATGTTCGGGAGTAAATCGAGGCTGTTTACTAGATTTACTAGATGGGGTAACTAAGGGAGGAAATTATGTTTTGTTACTAAACGTAGATTCCACCGTGAGAGGATTTACTGACACGTTGGTGAAAACATTAATGACAGGGTGTAAGTTGGGCGGAAAAAAGCAGCTAGAGTGTGACTTCATCCCACCCGTGTCACAGAGGAGACATTGTGTGGTTTAAATGCAGCAACAACTGTACTATGGAAGTCATGGGATTAACAAGGTCAACATATGTGGAACAGGGAAAATATTGTGTAGCTACTTCTGCATGGAGGAATGTAATGTCCTCCGAGCAATAATACTGTAGGTGTTAGTTCATTACTTTCTTCAAGAACAAGATAAATGGAACAGGTTGACATTCACTAACAAGAGGAGATAGTATTTAATGTTGGAGACAATGTGGAAGAGTCTAGGGATTGCATAAATCCATGTTCCTCCTTAATATCTTTATTAGAATATTTAGTACAAATTAAATGTGTTAGATTGGATACAGAGACAGTAGAAAGGTTAACAAGGTACAAGCAAGTTAATAACAATCAATCAAAAGAGTGAATCTCCAGGATTGAATGGATTTAGACTCCAAGATCTATCCGCACTTCAACACTATTCAAACCTCCCATTCAACATCCCAAAGTGCAACACCTCACCTTTGCTGGATTGAACTACCTCTGCCATTTACCCACCCTTTTTCTGTAGCTGATCTATAACCAACTGTACACTTTGACAACTTTCCTCAGTCCAGAACTCCACCAATAAATTCCCTGGATGCTCTCTATTTTCCTTCTTAAACAAAGAACTACATTAGCTACTCTCCAGTTTGCCTGTGGCTACCATTGTTATGGTGAGAATAAATAACTAGAGAGCTAGTAGAGTCAGAAGTACGTATACGTTGAAGCTTGGACATGCGACATGTATAGAGATCAAGGTACTTGTATGAACAGTCAATTCCTTTGTAACAGATTAGTTTGGTACCAATATTTAGGATGCTACACAATTGGTGAAGAGGAATAAAGATGCTGTGGCAATCAATTATCCAGCTGTGGAAGGATGAAGGTTGCTGAAATTGAGCAGACTTGTACAGAGCTATTAATGCAATACTATCTCATTGGAGAACAGAGAGAGCAGATGGGAGAAGGGTCTTGATAACATCTACTGAACCTGGGATTACAGAGAAGATCTCGGACCAATACTTGCAAGGCGACATTGCTATGTGTGGGAGTGGAAGATATCCACAAAGATACCCACGTCCAACCAAAACTGACCACTTGTTTCATAGGCAGCGTACTGTGCAACTTGTGAATGCCTGTGCCTTGTCTTTGTAATTTCAACAAGTTCAAAAAGCTTCCACTAATTGTCATTGGTATGATTCTAATACAAGTGCAAATTCAGCACGACAGGAACATGAATAAAAATACAGATTTTCTAAGTATGAAATGCTATCTATCCTCGCAATCTTATTCACAAGATTCCTGCAAATATAAGCAATGATTTGCAGATGTCCCATGGTTACCCTATAGAACATTGAACAGTACAGCACAGAAACAGCTTGTTTGTCCCAACATGTCTGTGCCAAGGTAAACTAACCTCATCTGCCTGCACACACCATCCATATCCCTCCATTCTCTTCATATTCATATGCCTTTCTAAAAGTCACTAATTGCCTCCACCACCCCTGGCAGTGTGTTCCATGCACGCATCATTCTCTGTGTAAGAAATTTTACCTACACATCTTTAAACGTTGTCCCTCTCACCTTAAGCTGTGCCCTCCAGTCTTTGACGTTTCCACCCTGGAGACAAAGTTTTGACTGTCTACCCTATATATGCCTCTCATAATTTTATATTTATCATTAGGTCTCTCCTCAGCCTCTGACATTTTATCAATCTCTCCTTATAGCTACTACCGTCTAATCCAGGCAGCATTCTGGTAAACTGAAGGCACCCTATCCAAAGCCTCCACATCCTTTCCGTAACAGGGTGACCAGAGCTGCACCGAATACTCCAAAGGCACCCTGACCAAAGTCCATAAAGCGACAACATGACTTCCTGACTCTTGCAGAAAACAATCACAATTTGTCTAGTCTCTAATGAACAGTTAGCAAACACATCAAGTGTCACTCTCCACAATATGTGCCTGACCCAAATATTTCCAGTATTTTATGATCATATTTCAGATTTCAAGCAGCTGCTATTTGACTGATGCTCGAGGCTTTTATCTGCTTTATTTATAATCTGTTTGTCCCATATGCAACCATTCCCTGTAAGAGCATCTTTACCGTGATAAGGGAGTTTGCACAGCATATTATTTGAATAGAAATACCTAAACACTGTATATGATTAGGTACGTTGCAGCAAGACTATTGTAGGGAATGCCATTGTCCTGTGACCAACAACTGCTGTGGCGGATCCATCTGGGTGGGTAGGTAGATGTATTAAAAACAGAAAATGCTTGAAACATTCAGCAAGTCAGGTAGCATCTGTAGAAAGAGAAAGAGTTTCAGATTGAAGACCCTTCAGAACAGTGCTCCCATGATCTATGGATCCTTGGGGATACAGGTTTAATTGCAGAGATCTTATTAGCCATTGAACACTATCAAAGATAAAAGCAGGTTTTAATGGTCCAAACACTACAAAAGTCTCATGAATTGGAGACACTGGTCTTTGGCACATTGAACCAGGTCAGTTCGCATGAATAAGGGGCCTGTAAAAATTAATATTGAGCCATAAATTGCAATGTAAAACAACTGCATAAGCAGTGTGCCAAAGCTATTTCTAAATGTGTTTTTATCCATAGATGCTACGTATACCTAAGATAATGGTTAAGCAGTGAGGGAAAAATTTGGATATTATGGAAATATGATGTAATATATACAGTATACTGTACTTGGTGATATGTAAATCAGTATCACTGGGCATTACGGCCATTGTCCTTTCAGAAATACATTTGAAAGCTATGAAGAATGAACTTGCTGTTTAATGTTTCCTCTTGGTCATTATTGGGTGCTCTATAATCAAGGATGTGACCACCAGAAGGGACAGTGCTGTTATGTCCAGCTAAAGGCCTTGACTATGTTTGCTGGATTTTAACTTCCATCAGCTTAAGATGAAATTCTCTTTAGGTCACTCCATGCAACCTTCAAATCCCAATAATGGGGCAGAAAGCTCATGAAGGGATAGGAGAGTATGGCCAAGTGAAATAGGAATCGATGTGAAAGGTGAGGTGAGTAATGGATTAAAAGTATTATATATGAATGCACAAAGTATAAGAAGTAAAGTGGATGAGCTTGAGGCTCAGTTAGAGATTGGTAGGGTTCTGGGGGGTGTTGTAGAGCAGAGTGATCTAGGAGTGCAGGTGCATGGTTCCTTGAAGGTTGAGTCACAGGTAGATAAGATGGTCAAAAAGGCTTTTGGCATGTTGGCCATCAGTCAGAGTATTGAGTATAGAAGTTGGGAGGTCATGTTGCAGTTGTATAAGACATTGGTGAGACTGCATTTGGAGTATTGTGTTCAGTTCTGGACACCATGTTATAGGAAAGATGTTGTCAAGGTGAAAAAGGTACAGAGACGATTTACAAAGATGTTGCCAGGACTAGAGGGTCTGAGCTATAGGGAGAGGTTAAGAAGGCTGGGACTCTATTCCTTGGAAAACAGGAGGATGAGGGGTGATCTTATAGAGGTGTATAAAATCATGAGAGGAATAGATCAGGTAGATGCACAGTCTCTTGCCCAGAGTAGGTGAACCGAGGACCAGAGGACAAGGTTTAAGGTGAAGGAGAAAAGATTTAATAGGAATCTGAGGAGTAACATTTTCACACAAAGGGTGGTGGGTGTATGGAACAAGTGCAAGAGGAGGTAGTTGAAGCTGGGACTATCCCAACATTTAAGAAACAGTTAGACAAGTGCATGGATAGGACAGGTTTGGAGGGATATGGACCAAACGCAGGCAAGTGGGACTAGTGTAGTTTGGGCCACATTGGGCAAGTTGGGCTGAAGGGCCTGTTTCCACACTGTATCACTCTATGATACCATACATTTTTTTCAGATATATAACGAGTAAAAGGGAGGCATGAGTGGACATTGGACTTCTGGAAAATAACGTTAGAGAAGTAATAATGAGGAGCAAAGAAATGGCGGACAAACTGAATAGGTTTACTGCGTCAGTCTTCACCATGGAAGACACCAGCAATAAGCCACAAATCCAAGCAAGTCAGGGAGCCAAAGTGAGTGCAGTCGTGATTACTGAGGAGAAAATGCTTGTGAGGTCTGAAGGTGGATAAGTCACCTGGACCATACACCCCAGGGTTCTGAAAGAGGTAACTGTTGAAATTGTGGAGGAGTTATTGCTGATCTATCAAGAATCACCTGGTTCCAGCTAACAAGAAAATTGGTACATGTAACTCCACTGTTAAGAAGGAAGTGAGGCTAAAGAAAGGAAATTATAGGCCAGTTAGCTTGACTTCAGTGATTGGTAAGATTTTAGAGTCTATTATAAAGGATGCGGTACTTTGAATCTCATGATAACATATACAAAAGTCTTTCTTTCTTTTAAAATCTTTTTATTCGTTTTTTCCCCCCAAAACAAAAACAAAACAACAACAAAATAATGATAAACATAACAATGATATTGATACATAGGGATCAGGATTACATTAATAACAGGTACAACCTAAATATGAGTCCAGTGTCAAAATACACATTGAATATAGACCTCCCGGTCTCTATGTAAATATAGTTAAATGTTTAAAAGAATACTTATATATAAAAAAAACAAAAAGATAAAAAGAAAAAAAGAGATAAAAGGAAAAAACAAAACCCCCTAAACTGGAGGGAAAAAAAGCAAAACAGAATTTGGGCTGCAAAGAATTTCAACAATTTAAGTCCCTGTTTGTCGTCAAGTCCATTCCACCGTTTAAAGGTAAAAGAATTATTATAACGGTTGGAGAGGGGACAATTTATGTCATGTGAAAATGTTGAATACATCTTCCCCATGTCCTATCAAATTTAAGCAGGGTTCAACAATTTCACTCCTGATTTTTTTATAAATTTAAACATGATATCGTTTCAGAGTACCAATGGAGTGTGATCTTTCCATTTAAATAAAATAGATCTTCTTACAATTAATGTGGTAAAAGAAATCAGCCGATGGGCGGAACGGGACAAATAAATAGAAACTAACATTGGTAGCCCAAAAATTGCAGTAATAGGATGAGGTTGTAAATCAATACTTAAAACTACAGAAATAGTATCAAAGATTTGTTTTCAATATTTTTCCAAAAGTGGGCAGGACCAAAACATATGTCAGTGAGGCCACTTCAGAGTTACATCTGTCACAGGTAGGATTTATATGACCATAAAAATGAGCTAACCTATCTTTTGACATATGAACTCTGTGAACCATCTTGAATTGTATCGAAGCGTGTCTTGCACACATTGAGGAAGTATTAACTAATTGAAGAATCCTCTCCCATTTCTCTATACTGTAGAAGAGGAATTTGAAGTTCTCTTTCCCAGTCATTCTTAATTTTATCAAATGTATCTATTTGTAATTTCAAAATCAACTTATAAATAGTTGTTATTAAGCCTTTCTGATAAGGGTTCAAATGTAACATTTTTCCAAGATTTCGGTTTGATGTGGTAACGGAAAAAAAGGGTAGAGTAGCCTTCAAAGAATGTCTAATTTGTAAATATCTAAAAAAATGTGAGTTAGGTAAATTATATTTATTGGAGAGTTGTTCAAAAGACATAAAACAACCATCACGAAAAGCTACTAATCCCTTCCACTTCCATAACAGAAAGGTTTGATCAGTACTAGAAGGTTGGAAGAAAAATTAGATATGATAGGACTTGATAAGATAAAATCATTCAATCCAAAAAACTTACGAAATTGAAACCATATTCGGAATGTCTGTCTTATTATTGGATTAGTCGTATATTTATTCAATCACGTAATTGTAAAAGGTAACGAGGCCCCTAGAATAAAAGCCAATGATAGCCCTTGCATAGAATCACATTCAAGATTTATCCATCCTGGGCATTGGGTATCTTCTAAATCTTTTGTCCAAAACGTTAAATAACGAGCATTAACTGCCCAACAGAATCTAAGGTTCGGCAGTGCCAAACCACCGTCTTTTTTTGATTTCTGTAAGTATTTTTTACTTAGTCTGGAATTTTTATTCTGCCATATATATGAAGAAATTTTGGAGTCAATAATATCAAAGAAAGATTTAGCAATAAAAATTGGTATCGTCTGAAATAAATACAAAAATTTAGGTAAGATAAACATTTTAATAGCATTGATTCGGCCGATTAAAGATAAGGACATTGGTGACCATTTAGTGACCTATTGTTTGATATGGTCAATTAGAGGTGTAAAATCAGCTTTAAATAAATCCTTGTGTTTCTTGGTAATCTTAATACCTAAATAAGTAAAACATTCGGTAGTCAATCTAAATGGAAACTGTCCATAATTCGAAACTAGATTGTTTAATGGAAAAAGCTCAATCTTACTAAGATTTAGTTTATAACCAGAAAAACTACTAAATTGATTAAGTAGTGCTACTATTGCCGGAATAGATTTCTCAGGATTAGAAATGAATAATAACAGATCATCTGCATAAAGAGATAGCTTATGTGCCTAATTCCCACGGACAATACCAAAAATATTAGGGGATTCCCTAATAGCGGTGGCCAAAGGTTCCAAAGCGATATCAAACAGTAAAGGACTTAAAGGACAGCCCTGTCTAGTACCTCAAAACAGCCTGAAAAAGGGGGATCTCTGATTATTGGTAAGTACAGAAACCTGAGGTATATGATATATCATCTTGATCCAAGAAATAAATTTCGGACCAATCTTAAATTTTTCAAGTGTATTGAATAAGTATTCCCATTTGACTCTATCAAACGCCTTCTCGGCATCAAGTGAATGACACATTCTGGAGTTTTATTTGACGCTGTATATACAATATTCATTAATCTCCTAATGTTAAAGTATGAGTAATGATTTTTAATAAAACCTGTCTGATCTTCAGAAATAATTTGCGGTAAAACATTTTCCAATCTCATAGCTAATATTTTGGAAAGAATTTTGGAATCTACATTTAACAGTGATATTGGTCTATATGATGTCACTTCAATAGGATTTTTAGCTTTTTTAAGAATTAAAGAAATAGATGCTTCATAAAAGGATTGTGGTAATCTATTCATTAAAAAGGCTTCTTTAAAAACCTTGCATAGCCAGGGAGACAGTAAACTTGAGAAATACTTTAAAAATTCTACTGTAAACCCATCTAAACTGGGAGCTTTACCAGAATTCATCAAAAGGATTGCTTTCTGTATTTCTTCCTCCGTGATGGGTTCGTCTAACAACAGAGACTCATTATGTAATAAATTTGGCAAGTTCAGTTTCTTTAAAAATTCATGCATTATATTGGAATCAGTAAGAAATTCTGATTGGTATAGGGAGGTATAAAATTCCTGAAAGGATTTATTAATTTTGTCATAGTCTACAGTCAGTGTACCATCCCGTTTACTCACTTTAGTAATCTGACATTTGGCCGACACCGCGTTCAACTGATTAGCGAGTAATTTACCAGATTTTTCGCCATGTATATAAAATTGACTTTTGGTTTTAAGTAGCTGATTCTCAATCGGTGATACTAATAACAAATCATGTCTCAATTGAAGTTCAACTCTATTCTTAAAGAGCTCTAAACTAGGAGCTTTTGAATATTTTTAATCAATTTCTTTAATCTCATCAGCCAATATACGCATTTCATTTTGAGCTTGTTTTTTTAATCCCGCGGAGTATGAAATAATTTGTCCACGAATATATGCCTTAAAAGCATCCCAGACTACACCATTGGATATTTCTTCAGGAGAATTTGTTAAGAAGAAAAAAGCAATCTGATCTTTAATAAAATTAACAAAATTTAGATCTTGAAGCAAAGTAGCATTAAATCGCCATTGTTTAGCACTAAACATGGAATCAGGTAGTTTGATTGATAGTTTCAATGGTGCATGATCAGAAATAACAATTGCATCATACTCACATGCAGTGACCGATGAAACTAGCTGAGAATCTATTATAAAGTAGTCAATCCTAGAGTAACTATGATATAAATGAGAAAAAATAAAATTCTTTGTCATTTGGGTGTAAGAATCTCCAGACTTCTAACATTCCAGAGTCAAGTAAAAAATAATTGATAAAACTAGCTAATTTATTTGGAAGCACATGATCAGATGCAGATCTGTCCATCGAGGGGTTCAAACAACAGTTAAAATCTCCACCCATTATTAAAAAGTATTAATTTAAATTAGGAAAGGATGCAATTAACTGTTTAAAAAACTCAGGGTGATCAATATTTGCTGCATAAACATTCACCATAGCAACTTTTTGGTTATGAAGAACACCAGTAATCACCAAAAATCTACCATATGGATCAGAAATGGTTTCATAATGAACAAACGGAATTGAGGAGTCAATAAAAATAGAGACTCCTTTCACCTTAGCCTGTGAATTTGAATGAAACTGCTGTCCTCTCCGAAACTTGAAAAATCGTTGATTGTCGTCTTGCCTTACATGAGTTTCCTGAACAAAGATAATCTGCGCATTTAGTCTACGAAGTACTTTTAAAAAAAAAATCCTCTTAATGGGATGGTTCAAACCATTCACATTCCATGAAATAACTCTATCCATAACTATTAATAACTTTATCCATATTGTTTGTAAAAATCATGTGGAATGTAAAGGGTTAATTTCTTAAAGCATAATAGTTCATGATACTGGAAGAAGAAAAATCTAGGGCGGAGCCAGAAGTGACGACATTTCAGACATTTCTGTAGTTCAGATTCTGCACAGATGAAAAAAGCTAAGCTAAAAGCAAAAGACCCCTCCCCCCAGCCATGCAAAGCCCGAAACTGACCAGTAGACAGTCAGTACGCTATCTAATCCCTTCCCTACCCCCATCTCTCCTAACGACAGCACCCAACGTAAAAAGAAAGCATATTTGCCACTCAATAGCCAAAACAAAATGAATGTTACGTTTAAAAAATACATTTTAGCAGTGGAACACAAGAGCTACTTCATACTATTTATCCAAGGTCAAAATATGAAAAACAAGAACTGCGTTCACTTAATTTGTTTAAAGACAGGGGAAGAAAAAAAAAATCCTTTAATTTAAAAAATAGAAAAACTAACAAAGAAAATATTTAAAATTAATATATACAGTGGCTTGCAAAAGTATTCATACCCCTTGAACTTTTCCACATTTTGTCACGTTACAACCACAAACGTAAATGCATTTTATTGGGATTTTATGTGATAGACCAACACAAAGTGGCGCATAATTGTGAAGTGGAAGGAAAATGATACATGGTTTTCAATTTTTTTTACAAATAATAAACTGAAAAGTGTCGCGTGCAAAAGTATTCAGCCCCCTTTACTCTGATACCCCTAAATAAAATCCAGTGCAACCAATTGCCTTCAGAAGTCACCTAATTAGTAAATAGTCCACTTGTGTGTAATCTAATCTCAGTATAAATACAGCTGTTCTGTGAAGGCCTCAGAGGTTTGTTAGAGAACATTAGTGAACAAACAGCATCATGAAGCCCAAGGAACACACCAGACAGGTCAGGGATAAAGTTGTGGAGAAGTTTAAAGCAGGGTTAGGTTATAAACAAATAGCCCAAACTTTGAACATCTCACGGAGCACTGTTCAATCCATCATCCGAAAATGGAAAGAGTATGGCACAACTGCAAACCTACCAAGACATGGCCATCCACCTAAACTGACCAGCCGGGCAAGGAGAGCATTGATCAGAGAAGCAGCCAAGAGGCCCATGGTAACTCTGGATGAGCTGCAGAGATCCACAGCTCAGGTGGGAGAATCTGTCCACAGGACAACTATTAGTCGTGCACTCCACAAATCCGGCCTTTATGGAAGAGTGGCAAGAAGAAAGCCATTGTTGAAAAAAAGCCATAAGATGTCCCGTTTGCAGTTTGCCACAAGCCATGTGGGGGACACAGCAAACATGTGGAGGAAGGTGCTCTGGTCAGATGAGATCAAAATTGAAGTTTTTGGCCTAAATGCAAAACGCTATGTGTGGCGGAAACCTAACACTGCACATCACCCTGAACACACCATCCCCACTGTGAAACATGGTGGTGGCAGCATCATGCTGTGGGGATGCTTTTCTTCAGCAGGGACAGGGAAGCTGGTCAGATTTGATGGGAAGATGGATGGAGCCAAATACAGGGCAATCTTGGAAGAAAACCTGTTAGAGTCTGCAAAAGACTTGAGACTGGGGCGGAGGTTCACCTTCCAGCAGGACAACGACCCTAAACATACAGCCAGAGCTATAATGGAATGGTTTAGATCAAAGCATATTCATGTGTTAGAATGGCCCAGTCAAAGTCCAGACCTAAATCCAATTGAGAATCTCTGGCAAGACTTGAAAATTGCTGTTCACAGACGCTCTCCATCCAATCTGACTGAGCTTGAGCTATTTTGCAGAAGAATGGGCAAAAATTTCAGTCTCTAGATGTGCAAAGCTGGTAGAGACATACCCCCAAAAGACTTGCAGCTGTAATTGCAGCGAAAGGTGGTTCTACAAAGTATTGACTCAGGGGGGCTGAATACTTTTGCACGCGACACTTTTCAGTTTTTCATTTGTAAAAAAATGTGAAAACCATGTATCATTTTCCTTCCACTTCACAATTATGCACCACTTTGTGTTGGTCTATCACATAAAATCCCGATAAAATACACTTACGTTTGTGGTTGTAACGTGACAAAATATGGAAAAGTTCAAGGGGTATGAATACTTTTGCAAGCCACTGTATAATACCATTACATTAAATTAACAGTATCTTAGAGAAGGTAAAAGTTGTTGTTTGATACCATCATACTAAAATTCTAAAAAGTAAATAAAATAAAAAAAACAACAACAAAACAAATTAAATCTTAATCATTACAGAACAGTAAATCTCCAATTATAACTTAATCAGCTATCAATTGCTCCCGGTCGCAACTTCACCCTCATAAGCCTTCAGAAAGCTGGAAGCGTCTTGAGGATTGTTAAAAAATCAAATGTTACTATTAAAGAGTCGTATACGCAGTCTAGCTGGATAAAGTAAGGCAGGGCGCAACTTTTTCTTAAACAACTCAGACATTACATTATGGAAAGACTTTCTTAATTCCAAAAGCTCGTAACTATAATCAGGAACAAACCGAAACTTGCATCCTTCATATTCAACCACGCCCAACTTTTTTGCTGCCTGGAGAATATTCTCCTTCATCTGCAAGAAGTGAAACCGAACAATCAAATGTCTTGGTTTATCTTGGGGACCAGATTTCTTCCCAATCCTGTGTGCGTTATCCAGGGGAAGATTTTCATGGTGCTCGATGTTGAAAGTCTCCTTTATCATTTTAGAAGCATATTTTATAACATTATCTCCTTCTTGACCTTCCGGCAAACCAACAATTCGCAAATTCAGTCGACGGCTTCTGTTTTCCAGATCCATATTTTTAATCTTGTATTGCTGGAGTGCCCGAGTATTTTCATTCATTCTCTGTTCCAGTTTTTCAATCTGCAAATCTCTCTCCTGGCCCAGGGTTCGTAAGTTATCAATTTGTTCCTTCTGTTCACGAGATTCATCTTGTAACATAATCAGCTTGTGTTGAACTTCCTTCAATTTGCTCGAAATTCCTTTCACCATTTATTCCAAACTGCAAAATCTTGTTTTCATTTCATTTTTCAATTCATCGTTCATTTTCGATATTGCTTCTAAGATACTAGAGTCAGAAGCTGTGCCTTTCCCATGCTCCTTCCTTGGAGAGCCTCCTTTCCCTCTTGTCTCCATCCTTTACACGATTAAGGCATATAAAAGTGTTATCAACACTTTAAGAAAAGTTAGACCGTGCATTGAAGTCAAGTAATAACAAGTAACATTGAAAGAGTGGTAAGTAAAAGTTAAAAGTTAAGGGAGCAAACAAATTTGCAACCTTTACAGCATGCCGCCACTAGGAGAGTCACATCGTCAGCATCGTTTTGTTAAGGTGACAAATCTGTTGGAATTCTTTGAAGAAGTAAAAAATTATATTGACAAAGTTACTAGCATGGAAAGAAGATTGGCTATCTGGCAGAAGGAAAAGGGTGGGATTAAATGTTGGTTTTCTGGTTCATTGCCAGTCACGAGCAACGTTCCACAGGGATTGGTGTTGGGTCCACAACTTTTGGCATTATTTGTTAATGATCTGGATGATGGAATTGATGGCTTTGTGGCCAAGTTTGCAGATGACACAAAGAGAGGTGGGAGGGCAGGTAGTGTCGTGGAAGCAGGGAGCCCACAGGAGTTGGACAGATTGGGATAGTGGGCAAAGAAGTGGCCAATGGAATACAGCATAGTAAAGTGTATGGTTATGCACTTTGGTAGAAGGGATAAAGGCGTAGTCTATTTTCTAAATGGGTAGACGATTCAGAAATCAGAGGTTTTTGGAATTCTGAAAGGGACTTGGTAGTTGGTAGTGTTGGTGCAGGATTCCCAAAAGGTTAATTTGCAGGATGAGCCAGTAGCAAGAAGTCAAATGCAATGTTGACATTATTTTCAAAAGGACTAGAACATAAAAAACAGGGATGTATTGCCGAAACTTTATAAGGCACTGGTCAGACCACATTTGGGGTACTGTGAGCAGTTTTTGGCCCATTTCCAAGGAGGGCTGTACTGACGTTGGAGAGGGTCCAGAAGTGGTTTACCACAATGATCCCGGGGAGATTGAGGAGCGTTCGAGGAGCACTGGGCCTGTATTTGCTGGAGTTTAGAAGGATGTGGAAGAACTTAATTGAAACTTACTGAATAGTGTAAGGCCTGGAGAGTGGACGTGGGAATGATATTTCCACTAGTGAGAGAGTCTAGGAACAGAGGACGCAGCCTCAGAACAAAAGGATATATCTTTAGAAAGGAGATTAGGTGAAATTTCATTAGTCAGAAGGTTGTGAATCTGTGGAATTCATTGCCACAGATGGCTGTGGAGGCCAAGCCATTGTGTTCTTTTAAAGTTGGGATTGACAGATTCATTTGAAAGAATTGTAAAAAGCTGCGTGTTAGGTGCAAGGCAGGCCTGAATGAGCTCAATGTTGAGATGTTGGTCTCAGATACACCTGGTCAGCACTTGTGGGGCATTACTGGGGACAGCCAACATTGAGCACAGTTCACCCAGGCCTGCCTAACACCGAACGAGAAGCTTTCTACAGTCTCAGGTGATATTGTGTAGTGGGAGCACCAGCAGGTTCAACAGCAGCAGCACACGGCCCAAGTGGATGAGTTCAAGTATGAGTAAGTACATAAGAACAAGAGTGGCACCTAGAGAGATGCTGCCTCACATCATCAGAGACCAGAGTTTCATCCTGACTATAGGTGCTGTCTGTGCTGAGTTTGTTCATTCTCCCTGCGAGTGTGGGTTTTCTCCGGGTGCTCCAGTTTCTTTCAACATTCCAGACGTGCAGGTTTGTAGGTTAATTGGCTTCTGTAATTTGTCCCTAGTGTGTAGGATAGATCTAGTGTATGGGTGATCATTGGTCGATGTGGACTTGGTGGGCCGAAGAACCAAAATCTGCTTATTTCGCTGAACACACGCTCAATCTGCCTTCGTTTACGCGATCTCCCAGTTGCCAATCATTTTAACTCCCTTTCCCATACTGACAGGCAAATTGGAGGAACAGCACCTCATATTTTGCCTGGGCAACTTACAATCCAGCCATATGAATAGTGATGTCTCTAATTGCAAGTAATCTTTAAATTCCCTCCCCTCCCTAGTAGTCCTACTAGTTCCACTGTTTGCATCCTTGTGTCCTTTCATTATCACCTCTTCCCCAGCCAACAAGTCTCCACTATTGTCCCTGTACCCAAAAAGACAAGGATGAGTGGCCTTAATGACTACAGGACTGTCGCACTGACCTCTGTAGTCACGAAGACCCTTGAAAGAGTTGTGCTGGCCAAGCTGAAAAATATCACAAACCCCCTGCTGGACCCTCTGCAGTTTGCATATCGGGCCAATAGCTCAGTGGATGACGCAGTCAACCTGGGCCTGCACTTCATCCTCCAGCACCTAGACCGCCAGGGGACCCATGCAAGGATTTTGTTTGTGGATCTTAGCTCAGCATTCAACACCATTGTGCCAGAGCTACTACACTCCATTCTCTCCCAGTTGACTGTGCCTGAACCCTGTCAGTGGATCACCAACTTGCTGACAGACAGGAAGCAGCATGTGAGGCAGGGAAAGCACATCTTGGACCCGCAGACCCTCAGCATAGGAGCACCGCAAGGCTGTGTACTCTCCCCTCCTTTGCTCTCTCTGCACCAACGACTGCACCTCCACAGACTCTTCAAGTTTGCGGATGACACAACCCTGATTGGACTGATCCAGGGTGGGGAGGAATCTGCCTACAGCCAGGAAGTGACACAGCTGGCATCCTGGTGCCTTCGTATCAACCTGGAGCTCAATGCTCTTAAGACAGTGGAATTGATTGTGGAGAGCTCCCCCACCCCTCCCCCCACTCACCATCAACAACACCACAGTCACATCTGTGGAGTCCTTTAAGTTCCTTGGGGCCACCATCGACTCCACATTCAAAAAGGCCCAACAGAGGATGTACTTCCTGCGGCAGCTGAGGAAACACAATCTGCCACAGGCAATGATGGTCCAATTCTTACTGCCATCGTAGAGTGTCCTCACCTTCTCCATCATTTTATCCTTTAAAAATAGATTGGATGGGTATATGGACGGGAAAGGAATGGAGGGTTATGGTCTGAGTGCAGGTAGATGGGACTAGGGGAAGTAAGAAGAAGGGGGGGGGGAAAGAAAAAAAAAAGTGTTCAGCACGGACTTGAAGGGCCGAGATGGCCTGTTTCCGTGCTGTAATGGTTATATGGTTATATCATAGTCTGGTTTGGCTCAGCCACCAAGCACGACATCCGGAGGCTGCAGCGAATCGTTCGATCAGTTGAGGTTATTGGCTGCAACCTCCCCCCCCCCCCCCCCCCCATTAGTGAACTGTACACTGCAAGGGCCAGGAAGCGAGTGGATAAGATCATCTCTGACCCCTCTCACTCTGGCCATAAACTTGAGAAGCTTGACAGAGGAGTCTGTGGAGGTGCAGTCGTTGGTGTGGAGAGAGTAAAGGAAAGGAGAGAATATGCAGCTCGTATGCTGATGGTCTGCAGGTCCGAGATGTGCTTTCCCAGCCTCACGTGCTGCATCCTGTCTATCAGGAAGTTGGTGATCCACTGACAGAGTTGTTCAGTCAACTTGGAGAGTTTGGAATGTAGTAGCTCTGGCTCAACTCAAGGTAAAGGAGCCATTAGGAGGTAGTGACCATAATATGATAAGTTTTAATCTACAATATGAGAGGGAGGGGGGGGGGGGGCAAGGGAAAATCAGGAGTTTCAGTATTACAGTTGAGCAAAGGGGACTATGAAGGCATGAGGGAGGAGCTGGCCAATGTTGGAAAGAGACCCTAGCAGGGATGACAGTGGAACAACAATGGCAGGTATTACTGGGAATAATACAGAAGGTGCAGGATTAGTTCATTCCAAAGAGTAAGAAAGATTCTAAGGGGATGAAGAGGCGACCGTGCCTGACAAGGGAAGTCAAGGACAGTATAAAAATAAAAGGGAAGTATAACAGAGCAAAGATGAGCGGGAAGCCAGAGGATTGGGAAACATTTAAAGAGCAACAGACGATAACTAAAAAGGCAATATGGGGATAAAAGATGATGTACAAAGGTAAGCTAGCCAAGAATATAAAAGAGGATAGTAAAAGCTTCTTTGGGTATGTAAAGAGGAAAACAATTAGTTAAGACAAATGTGGGTCCCTTGAAGACAGAAACAGGTGTTTATTATGGGGAACATCGTAATGGCAGATGAGTTGAACAGGTACTTTGTATCTGTCTTCACTAAGGAAGGCACAATCTCCCAGATGTACTAGTGGCCAGAGGACCTAAGATGACGGAGGAACTGAAGGAAATTCACATTAGGCAGGAAATGGTGTGGGGTAGACTGATGGGACTGAAAGCTGATAAATCCCCAGGGCCTGATGGCCTGCATCCCAGGGTAATTAAGGAGGTGGCTCTAGAAATCGTGGACGCATTGGTGATCATTTTCCAATGTTCTATAGATTCAGGATCAGTTCCTGTGGATTGTTGGGTACTAATGTTATCCCACTTTTGAAGAAAGGAGGGAGAGAGAAAACAGAATTATAGACCAGTTAGCCTGACATCGGTGGTGGGGAAGATGCAGGAATCAATTATAAAAGATGAAACAGCGGCACATTTGGATAGCAGTAACAGGATCGGTCCGAGCCAGCATGGATTTACAAAGGGGAAATCATGCTTGACTAATCTTCTGGACTTTTTTGAGGATGTAACTAGGAAAATGGACAAAGGAGAGCCAGTGGATGTAGTGTACCTGGACATTCAGAAAGCCTTTGTGTAGTCTGGGATGCTTTTAAGGCGTATATTCATGGACAAATTATTTCATACTCCGCGGGATTAAAAAGACAAGCTCAAAATGAAATACGTATATTGGCTGATGAGATTAAAGAAATTGATTAAAAATATTCAAAAGCTCCTAGTTTAGGGCTCTATAAGAATAGAGTTGAACTTCAATTGAGATATGATTTGTTATTAGTATCACCGATTGAGAACCAGTTACTTAAAACCAAAAGTCAATTTTATATACATGGCGGAAAAATCTGGTAAATCAATTGAAAGCAGTGTCGGCCACGCGTCAGATTACTAAAGTGAGTAAACGGGATGGTACAGTAACTGTAGACCATGACGAAATTAATAAATCCTTTCAGGAACTTTATACTTCCCTATACCAATCAGATTTTCCTACTGATTCCAATATAATGCATGAGTTTTTAAAGAAACTGAACTTACCAAATTTACCATATAATGAGTCTGTTGTTAGATGAACCCATCACGGAAGAAGAAATACAGAAAGCAATTTTTTCAATGAATTCTGGTAAAGCTCCCGGTTTAGATGGGTTTACAGTAGAATTTTAAAAGTATTTCTCAAATTTATTGTCTCCATGGCTATGCAAGGTATTTAAAGAAGCCTTTTTAAGGAATATATTACCACAATCCTTTTATGAAGCTTCTATTTCTTTAATTTAAAAAAAAGATAAAGACCCTACTGAAGTGACATCATATAGACCTATATCAATGTTAAATGTAGATTTTAAAATTATTTCCAAAATATTAGCTATGAGATTGGAAAAGATTTTACCGCAAATTATCTCTGAAGATCAGACAGGTTTTATTAAAAATCGTTACTCATACTTTAACGTTAGATTAATGAATATTGTATATACAGCGTCTAATAAAACCCCAGAATGTGTCATCTCACTTTGTGCCGAGAAGGCGTTTGATAGAGTAGAATGGGAATACTTATTCAATACACTTGAAAAATTTAAGATTGGTCCAAAATTTATCTTTTGGATCAAACTGATATATCTTATACCTCAGGCTTCTGTATTTACTAATAATCAGAGATCCCCTTTTTTCAGGCTCTTTCGAGGTACTAGACAGGGCTGTCCCTTAAGTCCTTTACTATTTGATATTGCTTTGGAAACTTTAGCCACAGCTATTAGGGAATCCCCTAATATTTTTGATATTGTCCACGGGAATAAGACACATAAGCTATCTCTTTATGCAGATGATCTGTTATTATTTATTTCTAACCCTGAGAAATCTATTCCGGCAATAGTAGCATTACTTAATCAATTTAGTAGTTTTTACTAAATCTTAGTAAGAGTGAGCTTTTCCCATTAAATAATTTTGTTTCGAGTTATGGACAGTTTCCATTTAGATTGACTACCAAAAGTTTTACTTATTTAGGTATTAAGATCACCAAGAAACACCAGGATTTATTTAAAGCTAATTTTATGCCTTTAATTGACCATATTAAACATCAGTTCACTAAATGGTCACCAATGTCCTTATCCTTAATTGGCCAAATCAATGCTATTAAAATGTTCATTTTACCTAAATATCTGTATTTATTTCAGATGATACCAATTTTTATTGCCAAATCTTTCTTTGATATTATAGACTCTAAAATTTCTTCATATATATGGCAGAATAAAAATCCCAGACTAGCTAAAAAATACCTACAGAAATCAAAAAATGTTGGTGGTTTGGCATTGCCGAACCTTAGACTCTACTATTGGGCAGTCAATGTTCATTATTTAACATTTTGGACAAAAGATTTAGAAGATGCCCAATGCCCTGGATGGATAAACCTAGAATGTGATTCCTTACAAGGGCTATCATTGGCTTCTATTCTAGGGGCCTCGTTACCTTTTACAATTACGAGATTGAATGAATATACGACGAACCCAATAATAAGACATACGTTCCGAATATGGTTTCAATTTCGTAAGTTTTTTGGACGAAATGATTTTATCTTATCGAGTCCTATTTTATCCAATTTAGGACTCGATAAGTTTAGGAGGGTTGTTTTATGTCTTTCGAACAACTCTCCAATAAATATAACTTACCTAATTCACACTTTTTTAGATATTTACAAATTAGACATTTTTGGAAGGCTACTCTACCACATCAACCCGAAATTTTGGAAATCTTTTTACAGTTGAACCCTTATCAGAAAGGATTAATAACGACTATGAGTTGATTTTGAAATTACAAATAGATACATTTGATAAAATTAAGAATGACTAGGAAAGATAACTCCAAATTTCTTTATCTATAGAGAAATGGGAGAGGCTTCTTCAATTAGTTAATAGCTCTTCAATGTGTGCAAGACACGCTGATACAATTCAAGGTGGTTCACAGAGCTCATATGTCAAAAGATAAGTTAGCTCGTTTTTATGGTCATATAAATCCTACCTGTGATAGATGTAACTCTGAAGTGGCATCACTGACCCATATGTTTTGGTCCTGCCCTCTTTTGGAAAAATATTGGAAAGAAATTTTTGATACTATTTCGATAGTCTTAGGTATAGATTTACCTCATCCTCTTACTGCAATTTTTGGGTTACCAATGTTAGATTCTATTCATTTGTCCTGCTCCGCCCATCGGTTGATTGCTTTTACCACATTCATTGCCAGATTTATTTTATTTAAATGGAAAGATTCCAACCCTCCGACCACACTCCAGTGGTATTCTGAAACGATATCATGTTTAAATTTAGAAAAAATCAGAAGTGACATTGTTGAACCCTTGGTTAAATTTAATAAGACTTGGGGGAAATTTATTGAACACTTTCATACAACATAAATTGTTCCCTCTTTAACCGTTATAAAAATTATTTTACCTTCATAGGGTGGAACGGACTTGACGACAAACAGACTTAAATTGTTGAATTTCTCAGTTCAGATTCGGCTTTGCACTGTTTTGTTTTATTTATTTATTTTATTTTTATTCTTATTTTATTATTATCAATTTTTATTTATTTTTATAGTTTAGGGGGGGGGGGTTGTTTTTTCTTTTTCTTTTTGTCTTTTTATCTTTGCTTTTTTTTTAACATTTATAAGTTTCCTTTTAAAGATTTAACTATATTTACATAGAGACCGGGAGGTCTATATTCATTGTGTATTTTGACACTGGTCTCATATTAGGTTATACCTGTTATTAATGTAATCCTGATCCCTATGTATCAATACCATTGTTATGATTATCATTATTCTTTTTGCTCTGTTTTTTATGTTTTATTTTTATTTTTGTTTTTGGGAAAAACAATAAAAAGATTTTAAAAGAAAAGAAAGCCTTTGATAAGGTCCCATATAGGAGATTAGTGGGCAGAATTAGAGCACATGGTATTGGGAGTAGGGTACTGACATGCATAGAAAATTGGTTGGCAGACAGGAAACAAAGAGTAGGGATTAACGGGACCGATTCAGAATGGCAAGCAGTGACTAGTGGGGTACCGCAAGGCTCAGTGCTGGGACCGCAGATACTTACAATATACATTAATGATTTAGATGAAGGAATTAAAAGTAACTAGCAAATTTGCAGATAACACAAAGTTGGGGGGCAGTGTGAATTGTAAGGAGGATGCTACGAGGATGCAGGGTGAATTGGACAGGTTGGGTGAGGGGGCAAATGCATGGCAACTGCAGTTTAATGTGGATAAATGTGAGGTTACTTTGATGGCAAGAACAGGAAGGCAGATTATTATCTGAATGGTGTCAAGTGAGGAAAAGAGTAAGTACAAGGAGATCTGGGTGTCCTTGTATATCAGTCACTGAAAGTAAACATGCAGGCACAGCAGGCAGTGAAGAAAGCTAATGGCATGTTGGCCATAACAAGAGGTGAGTATAGCAGCAAAGAGGTAGTTCTGCATTTCTACAGGGCCCTGGTGAGACCACACTTGGAGTATTGTGTGCAGATTTGGTCTCCAGATTTGACGAAGGACATTCTTGCTATTGAGGGAGTGCAGCGGAGGTTCACAATGTTAATTCCAGGATGGCGGGACTGTCATATGTTGAAAGAATGGAGCGACTGGGCTTGTATACGCTGGACTTTAAAAGGATGAGAGGGGATGTTATTGAAACATAAGATTATTAAGGGATTGGACACACTAGAGGCAGGAAACATGTTCCCGATGTTGGGGCAGTCCAGAACTAGGGGCCACAGTTTAAGAATATGGGGTAGGCCATTTAGAACGGAGATGAGGAAAAGCTTTTTCACCCAGAGAGTTGTGAATCAGTGGAATTCTGTGCCTCAGAAGGCAGTGGAGGCCGATTTTCTGGATGCTTTCAAGAGAGTTAGATAGAGCTCTTAAAGATAGTGGAATCAAGCGATATGGGGATAAGGCAGAAACAGGGTACTGATTGTGGATGATCAGCCATGATCAGTGAATGGCTCAGGGCCGAATGGCCTACTGCACCTATTGTCTATTATCTCAACATTTGCTCATGTTGAATTTCATATGCTATTTTGCACACTCACCTATTCCTTTCAGTTATTCTACATCTTTGATCCAATTAGATAACTTGTAGATTTTGCTATATATTCCTTCAGCCAAAGTTAATTATTACTTTAATAAAAGTTTCAAATTCAATTAAGCCATTTTAAAGTCAAAACTAATACAGTCCATAGTTCTCCAATCAAAAGTTTGGGATAGTGCAGATAATAAACCTCCACTGCCTTGTGGCCATATCCAGTCATAGAAAAGGCTCCAGGAGTAAACCTCAAGAAAATCACGTTTGTCGTTGTGTACACAACCTCACTCTGGCAGCTCCTGCGATGGCGCTGGTGCCAAACTGTAACGGCCCTGGAGAGGGGGGACGTGCTGCATGGGCAACAGCCTATCCTCCATATGACATCACCTAGGTTGCATCCGACCAGGATGCATCACCCATGATCAGTCATGACCGAGGGGGGCCTACTAATATATGTGTGTGTGTGTCATCTGGGCACAATCTGCTTGATTCTCATTTCCTTCCAAACACTAGGCCACAGCCTTCCCATTTTCACACATTATACTCACATTTTTCCCCTCGAGGCGATAAACGTCTTCCCATCGCACTCCCACCTCTATTTCCCAACTTTTAAAATCTTTAAAGTTTTAAAAGCAGCCTGTAAACTCAACCATTTCGGAAAAAAACCCGTGACATCACAATGGACTGGCATGGCAGGATGGGACACTCCGGGAGGGAGGGGCACTCCAGCGCACTCGAGTGATGTCATAATGCACTCGCAAGGCAGAACGGGTCAGTCCGGGAGGGAGGGGCACTCCAGCTCTCGTGCGGCGGCTGCCGGCGCCCGACAACTGGTGGCGAGGGTGGAGCTGCGGGCCCTGGCTGGAGCCGAGCCTGGTGCTGGAGCAGAGCCTGTGGCTTGGGATGGGGCCATGACTGGGGCCGATAAAGAAGCCGCCGCTGGAACAAGGGTCCCACTTGGTCTAGTACTTACTAAAACTCTTTGTCATGTGTGTGTGTGTGTGTGTGTGTGTGTGTGCGCGCGCGCGCGCGAGTGTGAATCTGGTTAATTTTCCTATTTTCATCCAAATGCTAGGCCACAGCCTTCCCATTTTCACACATCCTACTCACGTTTCCCATCGAGACGATAAACATCTTCCCGTCAAATTCCCATCTATATTTCTGGACTTTATAATCGTTTAAAGTTTTTTTTTAAAGCCAGAAAACGCGCCCATTTCGGGAAAAAAAAACCCGAGTAACGTCACAATGGACTTGCAAGGCAGGACGGGACACTCCGGGAAGGAGGGACACTCCAGCACACTCGCTTGGCGACCGTTGCCGGCGCCCGATGGGGAGGGTGGTGCTGGAGTGAGAGCCGAGCCCTGGGATGGGGCCGAGACCTGGGCCGAAAAAGAAGCCGTCGTTGGAACCAAGGACGAGCCTGGGTCCAGGGTCAGGGATGAGCCCATTGGAGCTCAGGTGGCAGCTGAGCTGACAGCTGAAGTCTACAGCCAGGGCCGGGCACGAGAACCAGGCACTGGCGCTGCTCTACGACCTGGGTAGGTCCTGGGGGAGGAGGAGGGAAATTAGGAGGGAGATGGGGTGGGGAGTGGGGTGGTAGAGGGAGATGGGGGGGTGTGGAGGAGGGAGATGACCCTCACTCCGGCCCTCTCTACCCCCATCCCCTCCCCCTGCCACCCCTCCCTCTACCACCCCACTCCCCACCCCATCTCCCTCCTAATTTCCCTGGGGGAGGGTGAAGAGGAGGGAGTGCTGGGGGATGAGGAGAAATGAGCCCTGCCTGCGCAGTTGGGGGAACGGCTTGCGTTGGGGGTACGGGTGGTTGGTGCAATCTTGCGTTGGAGCAGACCCAAAGGGTCTGCACTTGGTCTAGTATAACCTAAAACTCCATCTTTCAGCCAAAGCCGAGTAAGGGTTTTTAGTTCTTTGACCAAATGCCAGATTTCTCGGACTACCGGTCCTCCAGCAGGTGAAGGAGAAATTAGCTCTAGCCTGTCTGGTAAGCTGGATGTTCAGTCACTCTACACCTCCATCCCACACCAACAAGGCCTTAAAGCCTTCTTCCTTGGCCGCAGAACCAGCCAATTTCATTCTATGAACATTCTCCTCCACTGACATTTTTGCCCTTTAGGTTCCATTTTATTAATCTTAAAGATAACAAAATAGTTACACAATTGACAGTTCCCATTGTCCACCAGACATCATGTTATCCAGCAGAACAGCATTTCACATACTGCTTGGATAACCCACAATCCAATTGTATTAACAATGAATTCATCAATTTCAAATAATACCCTCAAGCCATCGTTTTTCCCTACCCCGCTACTCATACATTTTCCAGTATTTCCCACACCAGTCACTCTACTCCTTTCTCCTCCATATGTTCATCTCTCATCCCAGTCTCATATTTCCCTTTTATCCTCACTCTTTATCCATCCCCCTGAACCCTACCATCCATATTTCTCCTTATGGGTTTACTTTTTACATCTCTTTATCTCTTAGCTGACACATTTTTGTCTCCTTTTCATCTCTTGCCTTTGTCACCACCTCTACCCATCTGCCAATTCCCCCCCCCAACTTTATCCCCCTATCACTTGCACCGACCTTGCCTGTTTTTCCAGCTTTATCCCCCCCCCCCCACTCCATCAGTCTGAAGAGTCCTGACTGAAAACATCTGCCCATTCCTTCCACAGATGCTGCCTGTTGCAATGAGATTCTCCAACACTTTGTTTTCTTTACAGTTATCCTACACATTGGACTTGTGAATATTATACCTTCCACAATGCTGGAATGAGAAGAAATTTGTTTCCAGTTATTGAAGATCACAAATTGATTTTCTGAGTCCAAGCTTATGGGTTTGCCAAACATTTTCTGAAAATATTGAGTAATAAACGAGAGTAAGTCTGAGGTCATCCTTCTCGGCCCCTCGGACTCAATCAAAATGATAGCAGGCTGCCTTGGAAGCCTTACACCACTACTCAAACCTCACGTCAAAAACCTTGGCGTGATATTTGACTCAGCACTGAAATTTGACAAACAAGTCAATGCCGTGGTAAAAGCTAGCTTCTTTCAGCTTCGTACGATAGCTAAAATAAAACAATTCCTCCACTTTGATGACCTCGAAAAGATCATCCACACATTTATCTCCTCCCGCCTAGATTACTGCAACTCCCTTTACACTGGCATCAGCCAATCTTCCCTGTCCCGCCTGCAACTGGTCCAAAACGCCGCAGCGAGACTCCTGACGGGCACCCGAAAAAGGGACCACATCACCCCGATCCTGGCCTCTCTCCACTGGCTCCCTGTGCGGATCCGTATACATTTCAAGATCCTCCTCTATGTCTACAAAGCCCTCAATGGGCTCGCCCCCACCTACATTAAAAGTCTTCTCACCCACCACTCCACCTCCAGGTCCCTCAGATCGGCCGACTTGGGGTTGCTGAATATCCCGCAGTCTAGGCATAAGCTCAGGGGCGACCGCGCCTTTGCGGTTGCAGCTCCTAGACTGTGGAACAGCATCCCCCTTCCCATCAGAACTGCCCCCTCCATCGACTCTTTTAAGTCAAGACTAAAAACGTATCTATACTCCCAAGCCTTTCTTGACGACCTCTGAGCGAGGGCTATATGTATGTAGTTTGTTTGTTTATATTATTCTTATAACAAATGTAAAGCACTTTGGCCAACGAGAGTTGTTTTTTAAATGTGTTATATAAATAAATGTGACTTGACTTGTGACTTGAATAACCTATTCCAAATATACCTATTTTCATAACAACAAATAGGGCAGAAACTCATGTCAAACTTTACTGGAGCAAAGCAAAAAATACTCTTAAAATTTACGAGGGTGAATGAGATCAGGAGACAAATGTTTCAAAATGAATGGTCATACATGTTAAGTACATTTACCAAATCTCTTTCAGGGAGATTAACGCCTTCACACAAGGCGAGGTGCGTATGTGGAATGAGCTACCAGATTACATAGTTGAGGTTGTGCAATAACAACATTTAAAAGACATTTGGGCAGCTAAATGGAAAGGTTTTACAGGGATATGGACCAGGTGGGTGCAAATGAGAATAGGTTGGATGGGGAAGACTGGCTAGGTAGTTGATTCTTGGGTCTTCTTGATCACATTTCCTCTTGTGGGATCTTGTGACTGAATAGGAATGTTATTGGCCAACACTTTCTTGATCCTTGCTGCATGACTCTATAAAATGAACCCAAAAAACCTGTGTTGCATTTTTGTCTGAATTTATGCCATAGTCTTTAGTTGTTAATCTAATTTAAATCTAGATTTGAGGGTGCCACAGAGGTAGAGTTGCTGCCTAACAACGCCAAAGACCTGGATTTGATTCTGACTACAGGTGCTGTCGGTATGGAGTTTGTACATTCTCCCTGTGACCGCGTGGGTTTTTTCCGGGTGTTCAGATTTCCTCCCACATTCCAATGTACAGGTTTGCAAGTTAAGTGGTTTCTGTAAAATTGTCCCTAGTGTGTAGGATGTGAAACTAGGATATCATAGAACTAGTGTATGGGTGATCGTTGGCATGGACTTGTTGGGCCGAAGGGCCTGTTTCCACGCTGTATCTCTAATCTAAACTAATTAATAAAATGGCCTACAATAAGCAATTAGATAAGTTAAAACATTTTGCTTGCTATCAGTAAAATGTCCACAAAAACATTTGGTCTTGTATTATAGAGGAGCAAGAAATTAGATCTCTGCAAACCAAAAGAATTTCAAACATTATTCGGCCCAGGCTGAGATACTAAAATGGTTACACACTTAGCAATCTGACACCATAGTTGATATAAAATAGATTTTATGACTAGGTATAGAGAAAAAAGAGCAATAATCAAAACTGCATTGTAAATATTTGCAAAAAGCAATATGGCACAAACATATTTTTTTTTCATAATTGACTAAAGATGTACATAACCCAAAATGCATTCAATATTTATGCTATTAACCCCCGAATCTCAATTTACAATCTATCCACATAATTATACATCTTTAGAAACTATACTGCGCTTGAAAATTAAACTTCAGAGGAAAGTAACCATGTTAAACAGTTTGCAAAACTATCCCAATCAGATCTTAGAACATACAAATGCAGCAATGGATAAAATACTGGTTACTGTGGTGCAGAATATGAAACAGCAAGAGTATTTTTATATTTCCTCATGTACCCTGAAGACTGGCTAGGTAGCTGATTCTTGGGTCTCCTTGATCACACTTCCTCTTGTGGGATCTTGTGACTGAATAGGAATGTTATTGGCCAACACTTTCTTAGTAGCTGTTACAAGCTTGGAATAGCTTTCCGGATTATAATTGCCATTCTGTTTTGAATGCAGCAAAGGAATTCTATCCTTGTTTCTGAACAATAACATCGGAGGACGTCTCTGATTTTCACCATCATTTATGGAATCTGGCAGTGGTTTCCGTTTGCTTTCTGGAAGCAACATGATGCACAACACTGAGAGGACAGCAAAAGAGGCAAAAACTACATGATGAAGAAAGTAGCCATGTTTATTATGGAGATCCATGATTGGGGATGTTGCTTTGCCAATGCAACCTGTTGCCATGATGAGGCCTAAAGTGGCACCTCTGTGAACACATTTTTAAAAGGAGAAATGAATTCATGAAATATAGGCAGCACAATATACATCTAGGCTATAAGTGCTTCTTGAAAACTTTGTAGAGTTGATTATTAAGAAATATAAATAATCTGGCTAATATTGGCCCATAATCTTTACAACATGAAAGCTGATAGTCATTGCTGTTAATTATGGCCAAATGGTACAGTGTCTTCAGGTAAGGAAGAAATATACACATAAAA
This sequence comes from Malacoraja senta, assembly GCA_038087875.1. Classification (NCBI taxonomy): domain Eukaryota; kingdom Metazoa; phylum Chordata; class Chondrichthyes; order Rajiformes; family Rajidae; genus Malacoraja; species Malacoraja senta. The sequence goes on along the minus strand of CM075978.1, from coordinate 157,353,648 downwards.
TATGACAGTGCTGAAGTTGTCACCAGAGTTGCACCTCTTTGCCATTCGCTTCTCCAAAACATTTGCATTCTAGTCCTCTTATTTTTCTAATCTATAAAGGAATTAATATCATCCTGTGTTAGAAATGTGAGATTTGGTGTAATTGGCTGCTAATCAATCTCTCTAAATAGAGCCTCATATTGATTAGGAAGTATTAAATCGTCAATGCTAAGTTAAGTATTTTTCTTGGTCTTTTGCTACGCTTTGTTTTGGCTCTACCTAACAACATTTATTTCCTTGATCACTTATGTTGTTGATTTTGATTTCTCCCATGCTTACAATGAGTTATGGGCAGAATTTTTTTTGAAATGAAGAAGGACAACTCTAATCAATGGCAGATGCTGGAATGACAACAAAATACTGGAAATATTTCAGTAGGTTAGGTAGCACTTGTAGAGGAAACAAAAGTAAGATTTCAGGTTGGTGATCTTTCATTATATTACACCAACTTGAAATATTAATGATTCTCTCCTCAGATGCTGTCTGGCCTCAGAGTGCTGCTTTAACCATATAACCATATAACCATTACTGCACGGAAACAGGCCATCTCGGCCCTTCAAGTCCGTGCCGAACATTTTTTTTCCTTCTTTTTTTCTTTCCCCCCTTCTTTCTTCTTACTTCCCCCTAGTCCCATCTACCTGCACTCAGACCATAACCCTCCATTCCTTTCCCGTCCATATACCCATCCAATCTATTTTTAAAGGATAAAATCGAACCTGCCTCCACCACTTCCACTGGAAGCTCATTCCACACAGCTACCACTCTCTGAGTAAAGAAGTTCCCCCTAATGTTACCCCTAAACTTCTGTCCCTTAATTCTCAAGTCATGTCCCCTTGTTTGAATCTTCCCTACTCTCAATGGGAAAAGCTTATCCACGTCAACTCTGTCTAACCCGCTCATCATTTTAAAGACCTCTATCAAGTCCCCCCTTAACCTTCTGCGCTCCAAAGAATAAAGACCTAACTTGTTCAACCTTTCTCTGTAACTTAGTTGCTGAAACCCAGGCAACATTCTCGTAAATCTCCTCTGTACTCTCTCTATTTTGTTGACATCCTTCCTATAATTAGGCGACCAAAATTGTACTCCATACTCCAGAATTGGCCTCACCAATGCCTTGTACAATTTTAACATTACATCCCAACTTCTATATTCAATGCTCTGATTTATAAAGGCCAGCACACCAAAAGCTTTCTTTACCACCCTATCTACATGAGATTCCACCTTCAGGGAACTATGCAGTTATTCCTAGATCCCTCTGTTCAACTGCATTCCTCAATTCGCTACCATTTACCATGTACGTCCTATTTTGATTTGTCCTGCCGAGATGTAGCACCTCACATTTATCAGCATTAAACTCCATCTGCCATCTTTCAGCCCACTCTTCCAAATGGCCTAAGTCTCTCTGTAGACTTTGAAAATCTACTTCATTATCCACAACACCATCTATCTTAGTATCATCTGCATACTTACTAATCCAATTTTCCACACCATCATCCAGATGATTGATGTACATGACAAACAACAGTGGACCCAACATAGACCCCTGAGGCACCCCACTAGTCACCGGCCTCCAACCTGACAAACAGCGATCCACCATTACTCTCTGGCATCTCCCATTCAGCCACTGTTGAATCCATCTTGCTACTCCACCATTAATACCCAACAATTGAATCTTCTTAACCAACCTTCCATGAGGAACCTTGTCAAAGGCCTTACTGAAGTCCATATAGACAACATCCACTGCTTTACCCTCATCAATTTCCCTAGTAACCTCTTCGAAAAATTCAAGATTAGTCAAACATGACCTTCCAGGCACAAATCGATGTTGACTGTTCCTAATCAGACCCTGCTTATCCAGATGCTTATATATATTATCCCTAAGTATCCTTTCCATTAATTTGCCCACCACTGACGTCAAACTAACAGGTCTATAATTGCTAGGTTTACTCTTAGAACCCTTTTTAAACAACGGAACAACATGCGCAGTCCGCCAATCCTCCGGCACTATTCCCGTTTCTAATGACATTTGAAATATTTCTGTCATAGCCCCTGCTATTTCTACACTAACTTCCCTCAATGTCCTAGGGAATATCCTGTCAGGCCCTGGAGACTTATCCGTTTTCATATTTTTCAAAAGTGTCCGCACCTCCTCTTCTTTGAATCTCATAGTTTCCATTGCTACTCTGCTTGTTTCCCTTACCTCACATAATTCAATATCCTTCTCCTTGGTGAATACCGAAGAAAATGAATTGTTCAATATCTCCCACATCTCTTTTGGCTCTGCAGATAGCTGTCCACTCTGACTCTCTAATGGACCAATTTTATTCCTTGTTATCCTTTTGCTATTAATATAGCTGTAGAAACCCTTTGGATTTACTTTCACCTTACTTGCCAAAGCAACCTCATATCTTCTTTTAGCTTTTCTAATTCCTTTCTTAATATTCTTTTTACATTCTTTATACTCCTCAAGCACCTCATTTACTCCATGCTGTCTATAATTATTGTAGATCTTTCTCTTTTTCCGAACCAAGTGTCCAATTTCCCTTGAAAACCATGGCTCTTTCCAATTTTTACTATTTCCTTTCAACCGAACAGGGACATAAAGATTATGTACTCTTAAAATGTCACCTTTAAATGTCCTCCATTTCTCTTCTACTTCCTTCCCATAAAACAACATGTCCCAATTCACTCATTTTAAATCCTTTCTCAACCCTAGGTCCAGTTCTGACCCTCTCCATAATTATATTGAAACTAATGGTATTGTGATCACTGGACCCGAAGTGCTCCCCAACGCATACCTCCGCCACCTGCCCTGTCTCATTTCCTAACAGGAGGTCCAGCACTGCCCCTTCTCTAGTAGGTACCTCTATGTATTGCTGCAAAAAACTATCCTGCACACATTTTACAAATTCCAAACCATCCAGCCCTTTTACAGAATGTGTTTCCCAGTCTATGTGTGGAAAATTGAAATCTCCCATAAACACTACCTCGTGCTTACTACTAATATCTGCTATCTCCTTACATATTTGCTCTTCCAATTCTCGCTCCCCATTTGGCGGTCTATAATACACCCCTATAAGTGTTGCTACACCTTTCCCATTTCTCAGTTCCACCCAAATAGCCTCCCTAGACGAGCCCTCTAATCTATCCTGCCAAAGCACTGCTGTAATATCTTCCTTGACAAGCAATGCAACACCCCCACCTCTTGCCCCTCCAATTCTATCACCCCTGAAGCAACGAAATCCTGGAATATTTAGTTTCCAATCACAGCCCTCCTGCAACCATGTTTCACTGATCGCCACAACATCATACTTCCAGGTGTCAATCCAGGCTCTAAGCTCATCCACCTTTCTTACAATGCTCCTAGCATTAAAATATACACATTTAAGAAACCCACCACCACTTATTCTCTGTTTATTATCTTTTTCTTCTTTCTCCCCTACATTTTGGGTCCGAGTGCTTCCCTTCTCTGCCTCCTGCCTCCCACATTTTCTACTAGCTTTCTCCATTTGAGTCCCTCCCCCCAACCATTCTAGTTTAAAGTCTCCCCAGTAGCCTTTGCAAATCTCCCCGCCCGGATATTGGCCCCCTCGGGTTCAAGTGCAACCCGTCCTTTCTGTACAGGTCACACCTCCCCCAAAAGAGGTCCCAATGATCCAGAAATTTGAATCCCTGCCCGCTGCACCAGTTCCTCAGCCACGCATTTATCCTCCACCTCATTCCATTCCTACTCTCACTGTCGCGTGGCACAGGTAGTAATCCTGAGATTGTTACCTTTGCGGTCCTTCTCCTTAACTCTCCTCCCAACTCCCTAAATTCTCCTTTCAGGATCTCTTCTCTTTTTCTGCCTATGTCATTGGTACCTATATGTACCACGACCTCAGGTTCCTCTCTCTCCGATTTCAGGATATCTTGGACGCGTTCAGACACATCCCTGACCCTGGCACCAGGGAGGCAAACTACCATCCGGGTCTCCTGACTGCGTCCACAGAATCGCCTATCCGACCCCCTAACTATAGAGTCCCCTATTACTATTGCCCTCCTCTTCTTTTCCCTACCCTTCTGAGCAATAGGGACGGTCTCTGTGCCGGAGGCCCGGCCGCTGTCGCTACCCCCAGGAAGGCTGTCCCCCCCAACAGTACTCAAACAGGAGTACTTATTTTCAAAGGTACACAAAAATGCTGGAGAAACTCAGCGGGTACAGCAGCATCTATGGAGCGAAGGAAATAGGCAACGTTTCGGGCTGAAACCCTTCTTCAGACTGATAGGGGGTGGGGAGAAGAAAGGAAAAAAGGAAAAAAGGCTGAGGAGCCCGAGGGCTAGGGGATGGGAGGAGACAACAAGAGGGCTGATGAAGGGGAGGGGACAGCAAGGGCTAGCAGAATTGGGAGAATTCAATGTTCATGCCCCCAGGATGTAGACTGCCCAAGCGGAATATGAGGTGCATTTCCTCCAATTTCCGGTGTTGCTCGCTGTGGCCATGGTGGAGACCCAGGACAGAGAGGTCAGATACGGAATGGGAGGGGGAGTTGAAGTACTTATTTTCAAGGTGTACAGCCACCGGGGTACTCACTAGTCCCTGCCTCTGTCCCTTGCCCTTCCTAACCGTGACCCACTTGTCTGCCTCCCGTGGTCTTGGAGTGGCCACCTCCCTATAACTCCTTTCTATGACCTCCTCGCTCTCCCTGATCAGACAGAGGTCATCGAGCTGCTGCTCCAGGTTCCTAACACGGTCCCTTAGGAACCACATCTCGACGCACCTGGCACAGATGTGGACGTCTGGAGGGGTATCAGACTCCATGACCTCCCACATCTGACATACAGAACAGTAAACTGCCCTGGCCCTCATTCTCCCCCCTTACCCTGGATACAATACAAACTGGTGGAGGAAATCAGCAGGGATCTGACTCCCAATCAGCTGCTTCCTCTTAGTCCTCTTCCACCAATCAGCGGCTTCCTCACTTATATGAAACGTGAATGGAACGTTGCAGTTTTGGGTTCCTCCTCCTGCAACGGTCCCTGGGCCTCTGGAAAGCAAAGCCCAGCGCTGTTTATCTACTCACTACCTGGACGCCGCTGCCGCTTTTTCTGTTTTCATTTCAGATTTTCACATCCTGAAGTTCTTTGCTGTTCAAATGTATAGAATTTCATAAAATGTGACATTGTATGGTCAATGTAAATTAATAGTCGTAGATTCGAGCATAAATAAACAGAAAAGACTCTGTTATCCAAAACTACAATTATCAGTATCGTAGCATCTTTTTGTTAAGACATTATTAATCACCAGAATTTACTGTTCAGATTAGATAATATGTAGTTTTGGATAACAGAGTCTTTTCTGTTTATTTATGCTTGAAACTATGACCATTAATTTACATTGACCAAACAAAGTCACATTTTATGAAATTCTATACATTTAAATAAAACAATAATCAGGATAAAATCCTTTAATTTCCTCTATTTTCCCCAATAGGTATACAATCATTTCTCTTATTCTCTAAGATTCCACTGCCAGACCTGTCTGCGGAATATTCAGTGAACCTGATGGATTAAAATATTTTCAAAAGAATAACTCATCGGCTCAACAAATGGTACAAACAAGGCTCAGAAAAAACCCACCCAAATTCTAATGATCAAAAGTGGTTAAACATATTAAAAAAAAAAAAAAAAACATACAGCTGTGGAAAATTATGAGAAGAGAACCTTGGACTATATTGGTCTCTTTCAAGACAGTTGAAGGACTGTCGGGAGATCAGGACACTTACAAGGGATCAGGTAAACCTTGCCATCTAAATGAAATGATCACTTTGTAAGCCAGCAGTATACGCCTACCTAATAAAGTAACGATGTGGAAACTGACAAGAGTGCAGATGGCCATTAGGAATGACACAGCCTTGACCGCTAATCCACACCGATCCCTTCCACACCGACTTTTCAACATAATTGTATAAGGGGTAAGAGTGTTGTAAAAACAAGCCTGAAGGCTTTGTATCTTAATGCAAGGAGCATTCGTAATAAGGTGGATGAGTTGAATGTGCAGATAGTTATTAATGAATATGATATAGTTGGGATCACGGAGACATGGCGCTAGGGTGATCAAGGCTGGGAGCTGAACATCCAGGGATATTCAATATATAGGGATAGACAGAAAGGAAAAGGAGGCGGGGTAGCGTTGCTGGTTAGAGAGGAGATTAACGCAATAGAAAGGAAGGACATTAGCTTGGAGGATGTGGAATCGATATGGGTAGAGCAGCGAAAGGGGCAGAAAACGCTAGTGGGAGTTGTGTACAGGCCACCTAACAGTAGTAGTGGAGTTGGGGATGGCATCAAACAGGAAATTAGAAATGCGTGCAACAAAGGTAAAACAATTATAATGGGTGACTTCAATCTACATATAAATTGGGTGAATCAAATTGGCAGGGGTGCTGAGGAAGAGGATTTCTTGGAATGTATGCGGGATAGTTTTCTAGGAATTTCTTGGAATGTATGCGGGATAGTTTTCTAAACCAACATGTAGAGGAACCAACGAGAGAGCAGGCTATTCTAGACTGGGTATTGAGTAATGAGGAAGAGTTAGTTAGCAATCTTGTTGTGCGTGGCCCCTTGGGCAAGAGTGACCATAATATGGTTGAGTTCTTCATTAGGATGGAGAGTGACATTGTTAATTCAGAAACAAGGGTCCTGAACTTAAAGAAAGGTGACTTTGAGGGTATGAGACGTGAATTGGCCAAGATAGACTGGCAAATGATTCTTAAAGGATTGACGGTGGATATACAATGGAAGGCATTTAAAAACTGCATGGATGAACTACAACAATTGTTCATCCCAGTTTGGCAAAAGAATAAATCGGGGAAGGTAGTGCATCCGTGGATAACAAGGGAAATCAGGGATAGTATCAAAACAAAAGATGAAGCGTACAAATTAGCCAGAAAAAGCAGCCTACCAGAGGACTGGGAGAAATTCAGAGTCCAGCAAAGGAGGACAAAAGGCTTAATTAGGAAAGGGAAAATAGATTATGAAAGAAAACGGGCAGGGAAACATAAAAACTGACTGCAAAAGTTTTTATAGATATGTGAAGAGGAAATGATTAGTTAAAACAAATGTAGGTCCCTTGCAGTCAGAAACAGGCGAATTGATCATGGGGAACAAGGACATGGCAGACCAATTGAATAACTACTTTGGTTCTGTCTTCACTAAGGAAGACATAAATAATCTGCCGGAAATAGCAAGGGACCGGTGGTTAAATGAGATGGAGGAACTGAGTGAAATCCAGGTTAGCCGGGAAGTGGTGTTAGGTAAATTGAATGGATTAAAGGCCGATAAATCCCCAGGGCCAGATAGGCTGCATCCCAGAGTACTTAAGGAAGTAGCCGCAGAAATAGTGGATGCATTAGTGATAATTTTTCAAAACTCTTTAGATTCTGGAGTAGTTCCTGAGGACTGGAGGGTAGCTAATGTAACCCCACTTTTTAAAAAAGGGAGGGAGAGAGAAAACGGGGAATTACAGACCAGTTAGTCTAACATCGGTGGTGGGGAAAATTCTGGAGTCAGTTATTAAAGATGGGATAGCAGCACGTTTGGAAAGTGGTGAATTCATTGGACAAAGTCAGCATGGATTTATGAAAGGTAAATCATGTCTGACGAACCTTATAGAATTTTTCGAGGATGTAACTAGTAGAGTGGATAAGGGAGAACCAGTGGATGTGTTATATCTGGACTTTCAGAAGGCTTTCGACAAGGTCCCACATAAGAGATTAGTATGCAAACTTAAAGCACACGGTATTGGGGGTTCAGTATTGATGTGGATAGAGAACTGGCTGGCAGACAGGAAGCAAAGAGTAGGAGTAAACGGGTCCTTTTCAGAATGGCAGGCAGTGACTAGTGGGGTACCGCAAGGCTCAGTGCTGGGACCCCAGCTATTTACAATATATATTAATGATCTGGATGAGGGAATTGAATGCAACATCTCCAAGTTTGCGGATGACACGAAGCTGGGGGGAGGATGCTAGGAGGCTGCAAGGTGACTTGGATGGGTTGGGTCAGTGGGCAAATGCATGGCAGATGCAGTATAATGTGGATAAATGTGAGGTTGTCCACTTTGGTGGCAAAAACAGGAAAGTAGACTATTATCTGAATGGTGGCCGATTAGGAAAAGGGGAGATGCAACGAGACCTGGGTGTCATGGTACACCAATCATTCAAAGTAGGCATGCAGGTGCAGCAGGCAGTGAAGAAAGCAAATGGTATGTTAGCATTCATGTTAGCATTCATAGCAAAAGGATTTGAGTATAAGAGCAGGGAGGTTCTACTGCAGTTGTACAGGGTCTTGGTGAGACCACACCTGGAGTATTGCGTACAGTTTTGGTCTCCTAATCTGAGGAAAGACATTCTTGCCTTAGAGGGAGTACAGAGAAGGTTCACAAGACTGAGGATGGCAGGACTTTCATATGAAGAAAGACTGGATAGACTCGGCTTGTACACACTAGAATTTAGAAGATTGAGGGGGGATCTTATAGAAACGTACAAAGTTCTTAAGGGGTTGGACAGGCTAGATGCAGGAAGATTATTCCCGATGTTGGGGAAGTCCAAAACTAGGGGTCACAGTTTAAGGATAAGAGGGAAGTCTTTTAGGACCGAGATGAGAAAATCATTTTTTACACAGTGGTGAATCTGTGGAATTCTCTGCCACAGAAGGTAGTTGAAGCCAGTTCATTGGCTATATTTAAGAGGGAGTTAGATGTGGCCCTTGTGGCTAAAGGGATCAGGGGGTATGGAGAGAAGGCAGGTCCAGGATACTGAGTTGGATGATCAGCCATGATCATATCGAATGGCGGTGCAGGCTCGAAGGGCCGAATGGCCTACTCCTGCACCTATTTTCTATGTTTCTATGTTTCTATGCTAACCAGGAACTAATTATCAGCTAATCACGTTGAAAATGAAAATAAAGAGCACGAGATTTCAACACGAGTACGGAGTCTTCCTAGTTAGTAGAATTTAAGGAAGTGCATTTGGCTACATTTATTGAAGAACATCCATAAATGGTAACTACTTAGACTAGATTCACTTACATGATTTGAAAGTAGAAGAAGTGATTTATAATAGTGGTAAAAGTATTATGGTATTTGTCAGAGGTGAAACAGAGATCTGAATACAGTTATTTGGTTAAATAATCCCAGTCATCTGTCTAATTACATACTGCAAAGTCAATTTTTTTTAAAGGATAGAAAGGTTGGAAAGATTATTTTTACAATCACAATATCAATATTGTCAATCAAGCTAAAAACTAAATTCAACCTTGAGGTTTCTGTTCATTAATATAGTAAATTATGTGAGGGGTGTGAATACAATAATGGTGACATCAGGGAAGAAAAGTCCTTCCAGTCTGTGGCATATGCTACAATTAAAATAACAACTGAGAAAGATACTAATATCTTCTGATTTCTGCTACAAACCATTGGCATATGATTCTGGGACAAGCAGGGACAAGTATTGGCTTTATTACTTGGAAGTCTCAATTTTTTCGATAAAGGAGAGGAACACGTCAGCAAAGATTTAAGCAACAATTGCAACAATTTTCATAATCTTAAGAATGCAAACCTATAGCATCAGTAAAAATAAAATTGTCAGCACTAAATTAAAAATATTCCGCATAAAGATGCTTAAATTATGCATTTTTATCATGACTTTCAATATATTTGTGATACAAGCAAATTACTATGTTAGAACAGTTACTACAAATTCAGGGTCTCAAATTTGGTAACTTGCTTGTGAAAGCTCATAACTAAAATCATAAGACCATAATATAATACAGGTTGAACACCGATTTTCCGACACCCTCGGTTCCAGAGCCTTTCTAGATTATCCGTTTTCCAGACCACCAGAGGTCACGTGATTATCAAGTTCTTCTTGCAAATGAAACATAAACCAAAGGAATAGTTAGATCTCAAGCCGGGTGTTGAGCAGCCAGGTTGTTGTCTCTGCGTCAATGTCTGCCAGGCCCTGAGCTCCATTTGGTGGGTGGTAAAGCGGGCACTCAGAGATGACATGGTTGGCTGTCTGTTGTTCTGCTCCGCATTCACAGGCTGGGCTCTGGCGGAGCCCCCATCTCCACATGGTGGCATTGAATTGCCCAACTCCAGTACCAAGTCTGTTGACCTTCACCCATGCTCCTCTGGGGAGGTCAGAACCTGGACAGCTTTTATCTGGTGAAGAGATGTAACTGTGTAATGGAGATGAGGCTGCCCTCCACTCCTGCGACCAATTGGTGGCTATCCAGTGTGCTTTTGTCCCAGTTGACTGGATGGATGCTCGGAGTTGTTTTCCATGTGGAGCAAAGGGGTGACGAGACTTCAGTCGGGGTGGCCTCTGCTCTCTGCTGATAGCCTGATGGAGGAGGTGATCTGGGTCCATGGCACGATGAGAAAGTGCCAGAGTTGCTGCTTGCCTTCGGATCCCTGCAGGTGGAATGCCTGCAAGTATAGGGAGCTGCTCGACTGGAGTAGGTTGAAGGCACCCAGTGATGGTTCGCAAGGTGCTGTTCAGGCTCGTGTCTACCAGGCTAGTATGTCTACTTCTACTCCATACGGGTCCACAGTACTCAGCTGGAGCATACACAAGAGCTAAGGCAGAGGTGCAGAGTTGATGGACTGGCTCCCCAACTTGTTCCTGCCAGGTGTCGGATGAGGCCGCTACGTGCCATGACCATGTCGCGGAGACCAGTCAGGTGTTGACGAAATGTAAGCGACCTGTCCAGCTCTATGACGAGGTAAGTGGGTGTTTGTTGGAAGTCCAAGCGCCTGTTGTTAACGAAGACAGCTAGCTCTCGCTTAGCTTCCTTGTTGTTTAGATGGAATGCTGTTGACACTGTTTTGCCTTTGCTCAGCTTTAGACTGTCGTAGGTATACTGCCAAAGTGCCCATGTCTTGACTCAAGAAGCTATCGATTGTCTTCCACTCTTTGTGTCTCATCAGGATGGCTAGATCGTCAGCATACCCATATTTTCCAGCGATGGTGTCTGGGAGGTCATGGATGTACACGTTGAAAAGCAGCGGAGCCAAGACGGATCCCTGTGGGACGCCATTGTTCAGTCTACGTAGCCTACTCTGCTGTCCATCACTGGTCTTAAGCACAAAACTGCGGTTTCATATCAGCTCCATGATGTAGCGTACCATGCGCCTGTCTGGCAGCTCCCGAAGTAGCTTTACAGTTAGTCCCTGGTGCCACACGGTGTCATAGGCAGCTGCAAGATCTATAAGAACAGCTCCTGCCTTCTCATTTGCCTCAAAGCAGTCCTCGATGTCTTAGGTGAGGAGGGTTACCTAGTCCGCAGTAGATCGACCTTGGCGGAAACCAGCCTGCTCGTGGGGTAGTTGAGGGTCTATGATGGGGGCGATAATGAAATGACAATATAACCCTGGCTCGCTAATGACACCCCTCCAGTGCCTCCAAAGCACCACGGAGTGCCAGCAACTTAAATAAAACAAAAATAAAATGTAAACTGAATGCGAATGGAATGACCTGCCCCAGCTCCCACTGTCTCCCTGCCTGTATAGAGCCCTGACCCGCAAAATACACCAGTGAGCCCCTCACCTGCTGCTGTCAGCAATGGCTTTATCTGCTCCCCGCTCAACTACTGCCACCTGCTTCTCCTGGTACTCTTCCACCTCCTCCCATTGCCGCCGCCTCTGGCATACTCCACCGTGGAAGCGACAGCAGATGAGAGAGGGACCTCCACGGTAACCTAGCCTAGTTTAAAATGAAATGACACAAAGTGCTGGAGTAACTCGGCCGACTGAATCAGACTAAGGAAGTTCATCTATTCGATATCCAATATCCGATATCCAAGAATTACTTCAGCACTTTGTGTCCTTTTGTCTATTAACCATCATCTGCAGTCATCAGCAATTGCAGACACAATTACCTCCGCAATGGTCCGTTCACAGTAAACCCTTGTTGTAATGGACCATAGTGGATGGGGGGTGGGGAGGGAAAAGAAGAGGCTGAACAGAGCGGCATGAGAGGGCTTCGCTGGTGCACCTTGCGAGTTGGGAGTGGGGTCAAAAGCAGAGGCTCTAAACTGGGATAGGAGCAGGGAGGTTCTACTGCAGTTGTACAGGGTCTTGGTGAGACCACACCTGGAGTATTGCGTACAGTTTTGGTCTCCAAATCTGAGGAAAGACATTCTTGCCATAGAGGGAGTACAGAGAAGGTTCACCAGATTGATTCCTGTGATGTCATGACTTTCATATGAAGAAAGACTGGATAGACTCGGCTTGTACTCGCTAAAATTTAGAAGATTGAGGGGGGATCTTATAGAAACTTACAAAATTCTTAAGGGGTTGGACAGGCTAGATGCAGGAAGATTGTTCCCAATGTTGGGGAAGTCCAGGACAAGGGGTCACAGTTTAAGGAATAAGGGGAAATCCTTTAGGACCGAGATGAGAAAAACATTTTTCACACAGAGAGTGGTGAATCTCTGGGACTCTCTGCCACAGAAGGTAGTTGAGGCCAGTTCATTGGCTATATTTAAGAGGGAGTTAGATGTGGCTCTTGTGGCTAAAGGGATCAGGGGGTATGGAGAGAAGGCAGGTACAGGATACTGAGTTGGATGATCAGCCATGATCATATTGAATGGCGGTGCAGGCTCAAAGGGCCGAATGGCCTACTCCTGCACCTATTTTCTATGTTTCTATGTTAACTGCTGGCGATGGGTCGGCTGGTCATTACATTCACATTCAGTTTACAATCCCATCAGCAGCAGCTTAGGAAATTTCAATTGAGCTCTTGTATTATTGTCTGGGGGGGGGGGGGGGGCGATGGGGGCGACCATCAGCTGTCAGAAAATCAGTGTTCAACCTGTATAATAAAATTAACAATGTAAAATTGTCATACATACCTAACAACTGTTGGTACAACCTCACTGGCAAAAAATATGCTCAATATACTAACTGAACAAGCTGAAACAAGGCCCAGGATGGAAAGGGTCAGATGAACACCTTTATGCAAGTCTGAAGAAAATAATTTGTTAGTATAATGCCAAATAAATTCAAATACGAAAGTATCTTAATGTAGTAACCTTATTAACAATTTTATTCTCAATCAATTTTATTTTTTTCCTTGCATGGTCTGTATTAAACAATCCACAGCATCTGAGTCTGAGTCACCATTCAGTGGAAGCATGAATAAACGTTTCTATTTCCCCAAGACTCTCCAGGCAGTCCCCGTGTCTCATAGTGTCCCAAAGATGTACTGCATTAATTCCTGAATGTACTCACGTCACTGAAATTCCACAACCTACTTGATGAAGAATTTCTAATTTCTGTCTGAATCAGATTAAATTAGTTTAGTTTATTGTCACGTGTACAGAGGTACGTGAAAAGCTTAAATTGCGTGCTAACCAGTCAGCGGAAAGACAATAGATGATTACAATAGAGTTATTCAGTGTACAGATACATTAAAAGGGAATAACATTAATAACGTTTAGTGCAAGATAAAGCCAGTAAAGTCTAATTGAAGATAGTACGAGAGTCTCCAATGAGGTAGATAGTAGTTCAGGACTGTTCTCTAGTTGGGGTAGGATGGTTCAGTTCCCTGATAACAGCTGGGAAGAAACTGTCCCTGAACCTGGAAGTGTGTGTTTTCACACTTCTATACCTTTTGCCTGATAGGAGAGCGGAGAAGAGGGAGTGACCAGGGTGCGACTCGTTCTTGATTATGCTGCTGGTCTTGCCGAGGCAACATGAGGTTGAACGTAATCATGAAGCAATCAACTTGTTATACTGATGCTGCCCTGCATTTGAAATAAAATGAAATGCCTGGTAGCAATGAGACATGGAGTCTCTTACAAATTCTGAAGAGAAATATTAAGGAAATAGTCAGAATTTTTTTTTTTTTTAATGTTTATGTTCATTTTCAAATTAAGCTTAAAGAAATAATTATGGACCTAAGATGATAATTCTGCAGACCTCGCGAACTGTATTCTAGCATTTTAAAGATACAGTAGCTGTCATGGACATAGAAAATTAATTAGTAATCCTAAAATTCTGTAGATTCAGGCATAGATTCTATAACTATTTTCCCGTGGATTAGAGCAGTAAATGCAGCTCCATTATTTAAGAGAGGAAAAGTGAATCAGCAACTTACAGATCAGTTAGCCTGATAGAAGGAAAAATGCTGAAATTTATTATTAAAGAATCAAGAGGAATCAACATGGATTTAGGAAAGGGAAATCATGCTTGATAAATCTGTTGGGAATTTTAGGTGTTGTTACCAGTAGAGTAAGGTGAACCAATTGATGTGACAAAATTAGACTCTCAGAATGCTTTCAATAAAGTACTTCAGGAGATTAATAAAAATAATATGTGTGTAGATTGGAGGTTTGGCTACTGGACAGAAAATAGTAGGAATTAAAGTCATTCTTTGGTTAGAAGGATGTGACTAGTAAGCTGCATTACAATCTCTTTACGCCTCCATCCCCCACCAGGAAGGTCTCAGGCCCTCCTGTTTTTCGTTGAAGAGAGACCCAAACATAGAAACATAGAAAATAGGTGCAGGAGGAGGCCATTCGGCCCTTTGAGCCAGCACCGCCATTCATTATGATCATGGCTGATCGTCCCCTATCAATAACCCGTGCCTGCCTTCTCCCCATATCCCTTGACGCCACTAGCCCCTAGAGCTCTATCTAACTCTCTCTTAAATCCATCCAGTGATTTGGCCTCCACTGCCCTCTGTGGCAGGGAATTCCATAAATTCACAACTCTCTGGGTGAAAAAGTTTTTTCTCACCTCAGTCTTAAATGACCTCCCCTTTATTCTAAGACTTTGGCCCCTGGTTCTGGACTCGCCCAACATTGGGAACATTTTCCCTGCATCTAGCTTGTCCAGTCCTTTTATAATTTTATATGTTTCTATAAGATAACCCTTCATCCTTCTAAACTCCAGTGAATACAAGCCTAGTCTTTTCAATCTTTCCTCAAATGACAGCCCCGCCATCCCAGGGATCAATCTCGTGAACCTACGCTGCACTGCCTCAATCACAAGGATGTCCTTCCTCAAATTAGGAGACCAAAACTGTACACAATACTCCAGATGTGGTCTCACCAGAGCCCTATACAACTGCAGAAGAACCTCTTTACTCCTATAATGAAATCCTCTTGTTATGAAGGCCAACATTCCATTAGCTTTCTTCACTGCCTGCTGTACCTGTAAGTCAACTTTCAGTGACCGGTGTACAAGGACGCCCAGGTTTCGCTGCACCTCCCCCTTACCTAACCTAACCCCATTGAGATAATAATCTGCCCCCTTGTTTTTGCCGCCAAAATGGATAACCTCACATTTATCTATATTATGCTGCATCTGCCCACTCGCTCAACCTGTCCAGGTAACCCTGCAACCTCCTAACATCCTCTTAACAGTTCACACTGCCACCCAGCTTTGTGTCATCTGCAAACTTGCTAGTGTTGCTCCTAATTCCCTCTTCCAAATCATTAATATATATGGTAAACAGTTGCGGCCCCAACACCGAGCCTTGCGGCACTCCACTTGCCACTGCCTTCCATTCTGAAAAGGACCCGTTCACTCCTACTCTTTGCTTCCGGTCTGCCAACCAATTTTCTATCCATGTCAACACCCTACCCCCAATACCATGTGCTCTAATTTTAGTCACCAGTCTCCCGTGCGGGACCTTATCAAAGGCTTTCTGAAAGTCTAAATACACTACATCCACTGGCACCCCTTCATCCATTTTACTAGTCACATCCTCAAAAAATTCCAGAAGATTAGTCAAGCATGATTTCCCTTTCATAAATCCATGTTGACTTGGACTAATCCTTTTACTGTTATCCAAATGCCCTATTATTACCTCTTTAATAATTGACTCCAGCTTCTTTCCCACCGAACTGAGGCTAACTGGTCTGTAATTCCCCGTTTTCTCTCTCGCCCATTTCTTGAAAAGTGGGATAACATTAGCTATCCTCCAATCCACAGGAACTGATCCTGAATCTATTGAACATTGGAAAATGATCACCAATGCGTCCACTATTTCTAAAGCCACCTCCCTGAGGACCCTGGGACGCAGACCATCAGGCCCAGGGGATTTATCATCCTTCAGTCCCATTAGCCTACCCAATACTATTTCTCGCCTAATGAAAATTTCATTCAGTTCCTCTACCCCCTTAGATCCTCTGTCCTGCAGTACATCTGGGAGATTGTTTGTGAAGACAGATCCGAAGTACCTATTCAACTCTTCTGCCATTTCCTTGTTGCCCATAATAATTTCACCCGTGTCTGCCTTCAAGGGACCCACATTTGACTATGCTACTCTTTTTCCCTTAACATATCTAAAGAAGCTTTTACTGTCCTTCTTTATATTCCTGGCCAGCTTCCCTTCATACTTCATCTTTTCAGCCCGTGTTGCCCGTGTTGTTTCCTTCTGTTGTCCTATGAAAGTTTCCCAATCCTCTGGCTTCCGGCTACTCTTTGCTGTGTTATACATCTTTTCTTTTAGTTTTATTCTATCCCTAACTTCTCTTGTCAGCCACGGTTGCCTCCTACTCCCCTTAGAATCTTTCTTCATTTTTGGAATGAAATGATCCTGCGTCTTCCGGATTATGCCCAGAAATTCCTGCCATTGCTGTTCCACCGTCACTCCTGCTAGGATCCCTTTCCAGTCTACTTTGGCCAGCTCCCCTCTCAAGCCTTCATAGTCCTTTGTTCAACTGCATCACTGCCACTTCCGATTTAACGTTCTCCTTCTCAAATTGCAGATTAAAACTAATCATATTATGATCACTACCTCCAAGCGGTTCCTTTACCTCGAGTTCTCTTATCATATCTGGTTCATTGGACAACGCTAAATCCAGAATTGCCTTTTCTCTGGTCGGCTCCATTACAAGCTGCTCTAAAAATCCATCTCGGAGGCATTCTACAAACTCTCTTTCTTGGGGTCCTGAACCAACCTGATTTTCCCAGTCTACCTGCATATTGAAATCCCCCACCACCACAGTGGCATTACCTTTGTTACATGCCAGTTTTAACTCCTGCTGCAACTTGCACCCTACATCCCGGCTACTATTTGGGGGTCTGTAAATAACACCAATTAGTGTCTTGTTGCCTTTACAATTCCTCAACTCAATCCACAGTGACTCTACCTCGTCAGTCCTTATGTCTTCCCTCACAAAGGACTGAATTCCGTCCCTCAACAGCAGAGCTACCCCCCTCCTCTGCCCACCTGCCTGTCCTTTCTATAGGATGTATAACCCTGAATATAAAGTTCCCAGGCCCGATCCTCCTGCAGCCACGTCTCAGTAATCCCCACAATGTCATATCTACCAACCTCTAACTGAGCCTCAAGCTCATCTACTTTACTTCTTATACTTTGCGCATTCATATACAATACTTTTAATTCCTTACGCATCTCACCTTTCACATCGATCCCTATTCCACTTGGCCATACTCTCTTATCCCTTTGTGAGCTTCCTTTCCTGTTAATTCTGGGGTCATTAACCATCCCTTTATTCTCTTTCCCTTTAACTCCATCCTCGACTATCCCATTTGATACCCCACCCCCCTTATTCAGTTTAAAACCACCCGTGTAGCAGTGGCAAACCTGCCTGCCAGAATGCTGGTCCCCCACCTGTTAAGATGCAATCCGTCCCTTTTGTACAGTTCCCCCTTACTCCAAAACAGATTCCAGTGATCTAAGAATCTAAATCCCTGCCCCCTGCACCAGTTCCTCAGCCACACATTCAGGTCCCGTATCTCCCTGTTCCTGCTCTCGCCAGCACGAGGAACTGGAAGCAAACCGGAGATAACAACTCTGGGGGTCCTGCTTTCCAGCATTTTTCCGAGCTCTCTAAAGTCACGCTGCAGAATATTAATCCCCTTCTTTCCGACATCGTTTGTGCCGACATGCAGTACCACTTCCGGCTGTTCACCTTCGCCCTTGAGGGTTTTCTGCACTCTGTCCGTGACATCCTGGATGCTGGCACCAGGAAGGCAGCACACCATCCTCGAATCCCGTCTGTTGCCGCAGAAACCCCTGTCCGCACCTCTCACAATGGAGTCTCCAACCACAATGGCGTTGCCTGACGTTGGCCTCTTTGGTTTTGGCTCAACAGCCCTTTTTGCTTCGAAAGCCAGTCCGCCGCTCACTGTGATAACGTCTTCTGTCCCGACAGCTTCTAAGTGGGTGAACCTGTTTACAAGAGGTACAACACACGGGGACGTTTGCATTCCATGTTTCCCTCCCTTTCTCACCGTCACCCACCTTCTCTCTTCCAGTACCTTAGGTGTAACAATCTTACTGTAGGACTTGTCGAGGACTTGTCGAGGAACAACTCCGTTTCTCGGACGAACCTGAGGTCATCCACTTGCTTCTCCAGTTCCCCAACACGGTCCTTCAGGAGCTGTACCTGGATGCACTTCTCACATTTGTAGCAGCCAGAGGCACCAGCAGTGTCCTTGACCTCCCACATACTGCAAGCGTCACAGTGAATCAGCTTCCTTCTTTCGTCTCTCCCTCTCCAGCGTTTTGCGTTCTTCTAATTCTCTCCACCACCTGGCAGAACCTGCTCTCAACCTCAACAACTTCTCTTTTGACTCCCCTCACTTTATTCAGTGATCCAAATATACACTGGCACCATCCCCCAACCATTTATCTGCATCATCGATAGAGGACAGCCTCTTGAACCTGCGCAGAGCTTAATGATTTTAACAACTTTACTACTAACTTCCACCCTGCCCTCAAATTCACCCGGACTATCTCTGACACTTCTGTCTCCATCTCTGCTCTATCGCCACCACAGGAGACAGACCATTGACTGATGTCTCTATAAATTCTCTCACTCCCAAAGTTATATAGATCACT
Source organism: Malacoraja senta (assembly GCA_038087875.1). NCBI lineage: Eukaryota > Metazoa > Chordata > Chondrichthyes > Rajiformes > Rajidae > Malacoraja > Malacoraja senta. The sequence continues at coordinate 157,334,746 of CM075978.1, read as the reverse complement.
ATCCAGCCTCTTGCAAAGATGCCATTCCCTGCTCTTAATTTCTCAGTCTCTGCATCTGCTCCCAAGATGAGACTTTTCACTCTAGGACATCAGGGGTTTATTTTCTTTAGTGAATGTGATTACCCCCCTGGTGTTGTAGATGGATCTCCTGTAGTTCTATTCTTGCTCCCCCTCTCTCCAGATGGAGCAAGGTTAGCCTGATTCTCACCTTTCACCCCACCAGTCTCCGTATCCAACACATCATTCTCCAGCATTTCCGCAATCTTCTGCCATAGTCAACGATGCACACCCATTTCTCCCACCCGACGTCTCCTCTACGCCCCCCCCCCCCCCCAATATACCATCCTCTGGCTTCACATTTCACTTTCTCCTTTATTTATCTTACACCCTTTTGTTTCCTTTTCATCTCCAGCCTATGTCCATTCCCCTGGACGATAAAAGCCTCCCTCATCTGTATCCACCTTGCATTTGCCATGCTTTGTCCTGCCAACTTCTATTTCCAATTACTACAATCAGTCTGAAGAAGGGTCAAAACTTCACCTATCCATGTCCTCTAGAAATGCTGCCCGATTAGGTGAGTTACTCCAGCACATTGGGGATTCGTTTTTTAGCTCCATTGTGGACGCAGCTGAGACCATCACACAAACCAACTTCCCTTCCATTGACTCCATTTATACTTCATGCTGCCTCAGCAAGGCTCGCACCTTAGCCACTCCCTCTTCTCCCCTCTCCCATTGGGCAAAGGATATAGAAGTGTGAATAAGCACACCTCCAGGTTTAGGAAGTTTCTTCCCAGCTGTTATCAGGCAACTAAATCATCCCACCACAACTACGATCTACTTCATCGGGACCCCTGGACTATCTTTGATCAGACTTTGCCTTACACATTATTCCCTTATTATGTATGTATGCACTGTATTATGTATGTACACTGTAAATGGCTCGATTGTAATCATGTATTGTCTTTCCTCTGACTGGATAGCACACAACAAAAAGCTTTTCACTGTACCTCGGTACACGTCACAATAAAATAAACTGAAACAGTTCTAGAATCTGTTCAATCTATATCATTGACATGGATGAGTGAATCAAGTGCATTGTATTCAAGTTTGATATAAAACAAGGAGACAGTGTTATGTTTGAAGTGGATGCACAAGGGCTTCTCGTGATATGGACTGGCTAAATGAATGGGCAATGATATAAATAAGAATAATGCTCATGTTAGAAAAAAATAGAAAAGTGGAGTATTTATTCAATGATAGGGGATTGAAAAATATTTGTATTCAGAGAGACCTGGAGGAGTCTTTGTATTTGAATTATTTGAAAGTTACATGCAGGTTTTAATGGGTTTCTCGATCTTATTTTCTTTTAAGATAGAAACAAAATTAGAATCTTTAAACTCTTAATTTGATCTCCATGCAATGAGGGTTACAAGTTTGTATCTTAATAAGTTATTGATAATTTTCATTTGTTTTCCAATTTACTACCAATTTTATCCAGCTTGCAGGCTACTGATAACATACAACCATAAGAAATATTCACCACATGCATTTTCCATGGACAATCATAGGACTGATGTTTAGGAACAAGAACAACTAACTGATTTACTAAATTTTCAGTAACCAAATGAGATTTGTGAAGACATTAATGACCAGGAAGGAAAGACAAGCTCCTCAAATCTATAGGAGACAATAATGTATCATGCAATGCATTCACCAAATAGAACTTCAAAATAATTAACATTTTGCATATCTCAATCACTACTGCCAAGCTGCTGTTGTTACGCTGCCTTATTTGCCAAATCCTTTAGTGCCTTAGTTTGGTTACCAATAACCATATGTCATCTAAGCCGATACAATGCAAAGATTCCAGAATAGTTAACATGTTGAAAGTTATATGTAGCATTGCAGAGAATGTATTTTCAACAATCTAAGCAACAACTACTTCCATGTTCACTAATAGCAATCTTAACCCAAATCAAGAATCATTATACACCTTTTCTCTATTATTTTATTGGGATTGAATGAAAATGATCAGGCTATTTTCAGTAATTCTCTGTAGTTATTACAAGACCTTTCACAGAGGAACAGTGAATTTACTAGCCATCCTAAATAGCCCCTGAAGTGAGAGGCAGTTAAGGAATCAACCAATTGTGGGTGTAGAGTCACATTTCCAGATGGGGCAAGGATGCCAGATTTCTTTCCCTTAAGGAAATTAGTGAACCAATTTGTTTTTTCATTACATTCCATAACTTAATTTCTTGCTTAGAGTCATGCCATTCATTTTCCCTAGCTGCCATGGTGGAAATCAACCTCTGGCTGATAGTTCAGCAACGTAACCCTATGGCATATAATGTAGCTCAGTTCTGACTGCAATTTTTCCCAGTGCAAAGACAATTATCCATACTTACACTGTATAAGAGCAAGCAATAATAGCGATGACAACCCAGTAAAGATTGTCGAGAAGAGCAGAATGCCACGTCGCCCAAACTTGTTCACAGTAAAATATAGGAAAAACAGGGCTACACCTTCAGCACCAGCAATGACAAAATACTTCAAGTAGAACTTGGGGCTATAACCAACAAGATTTTGTGAAAAGCAATGTTGAATTCCATTGCCAATGAACCTAATAGAAAAGTAAATGCAAGATAATAAGTGGATGATTAGACAATAAATAAGCATTTTCATTGCACAAACCAGATAACTTCAAATCTCTCGTAAATTTACATAAAACATGGTTGGAGATGACAATTGTCTATAAAAGTAGCGTTCAGGATAAGGAAATCAATTAATAACGGAAACACAAAAGGCAATGAAACGTTACACTGTAAACGATTAAAATATATTCAGATCTTTCATTAAAAGCGCCATTTCTGGAACAAAAGATTCAATAGCACCATCTAGAGAATGATAACTGGTGGATGAAAACCAGAGAGAAAAGTAAATTGATGTTTTGTTATTGAATTAGATCTATTTGGTGCCATCCCTCATGGACGGTGTTGTAACCACCCCATTTGACATCTGGCTTTAAATGTCAATTTTCAGTTTTATGAGCTCCACAAACCAAGGGAAAGTGCAAGAGATCGATGAGCAGTTTAGAAGAGTAGAGAGATATGGCAAATGGATATATATGAATCTAATAAACTACTAAGCCACTTAGTCATTCAAGGTAACTGCAAATGCACATTAGGTGCCAGCCTTATCAATGAGTTACATCTGAAAAATTAAATACTAGCATCTCATCAACATTTTAATTTGCCTCCATTCCACTTAGCTAGCATTTCTTTCCTAAATCCCAGTGGAAATTCTGAAATACTCTCCTTTATACAATTTAAAATCTACTTCTTTGGTCATTTATCCGCATAGCTGTTTTTCTGGCATTTCATCATCTTGATGAAAACTACCTGGTGTTTTGAGATTTTTTCGTCTCTCAATATTGAAAAGATGCAATTAATTTGCACCCGAGATATCAGGCAAACCATTGCAGAAAAAAATTAGAACACATTAACGAATAACTTACGTGGTGAATCCTAATATCAAAATGTTCTTCCAAGTAGTTCGTGCAGTGGTCATATCACAAAATGTATATGAACGAAATTGTGTAGGCTTTTCAAACACAGAATTCATCTCTGCAGGAATTTTGGAAATGGGATGCATGGGGTTGAAGGCAAAGGTTTCAATTATATTGAATACACTGTATGGTATAATATGCATGCTCACATTTTAATAAAAACAGCACCATTTTAGGTGTACTACTTTAAAGAACATAAATATAACAGAAGATTATTTTTTTTAATATGCACACCAGATTGTCTTCTCGCTTTCTACATATCCTGCATTATAGATTTTGGATTTGGTTTTTGTGGCAGTGACTATGACAGATTTGCAGAGTCATTTGTTTTTACTGAAGGGCAGAACTTTAAAGAAAATATATTTCAAATTTTAAATGGGATATTAGCAACTTTAAGATGATTGTACAGATGTGAAAGGATTTTTAAATTTATATTGAAGCTTGTGTCTTTCAAGCTTCTAAAATATTTTTCAGCAATGAGTTACTTGAAAGTGCTGTATACTAAGCACAAGAGTTTGTATTCAATGCGTCCTTGTTTCTTTATTTCCGTGGAAGGATCATGATAACCTGTCTATATGATAAAAAATAACCTCACAATCGGATATTATATATGATTCAACTACTCACATGTCTATGGAAAGCTTTAGTCTGGGATTGAACAGCGAATATGAGGGTGCTAAATTATGCAAAACAAGCCTTCAAAAGATTAAATGGAAAATGTCATATGCATTTCAGAGAATTCATCTTTGATGGACCAGCAGGCAACTTGATTTTCAGATTACTTCTACAATTTGATGACAGGTAAAGTTGATCCTTCCGTAGAATTGAAGAAATGAATTACATGGAATCTCCCAAGCCTGCATGACTATATTTTAAAATATATTTTCTTCTTCCTCTGGAGTTGTGGTTTGGGATTGAGGAGGATTTCCTTCCACTCGGACTTTGTGAGTTATGAGCTGACTGATAATGCCACACAGATCCTTCACAGGTCAAACTAGAGGTCCAAATGGGGCACATAAGTGGGCAGTACATGAGGTGGTGAGCACCTCCTGCTGTTTTATGCTCCCACATTTCTGCTTTGATGTGCAGTCATAGAACCTCAGGAAATTGTACTCAATGCTTGCTATTTTGGGTTTTTTTTATGGAAAGATCAATTTACCTGATCAATGGTTACAAAAATAATATCAAAATAAATATTACACAAAACTTGCTCCTGTGTTTCAAAGAGTAGATGTGCAAGTATGTCCATGGATTGAATAGTGAATGCGAAGATGTCAAAGAGTTGGAGATCCTTTATATTTAGTTACGTAGAAAATGTGTCCACAGGAGATTAAATGGGAAAAGGATTACAAGTTCCAGGGAGGAACAAAGTTGACGTACGAGATGATTTATTTTGCTTTTAACTGTCACTAAACACACTGATCAACTCAGACGGTTTTCTACATCATCTACATACCATTAAACACATTGCATTGGGTGTATAATTCATCTTCCACATTGACACCATTACCAATTGCTATGCCTTGTAGTATTTGCTTACACTTCCCAATCTGTCTGGTTGCAAGGAGCCAACGTGGCGATTCTGGGAACATGGATGGAATGCTGAAAATTTCAAAAACAAGTTAGTTTAAGAAGAATGTTGCATGCCCATTGGAAAAATACTGGATCCACATACTTTCTACCAAAATGAATAATAATAGAAGAAATATTAATATATGTACATTTTAAAATAAATTATAAACACAAAGAGTTGGAGTAAGTCAGCAGTCAGGAAGTATCTCTGAAGAACATGGATAGATGACATTTCAGTTCGGGACCCTTCTTCGGGCAGTCTAAAGAAGGGCCCAAATCCAAAATATCACCTATTCCCCCGAGATGCTGCTTGAGCCACTGAGTTATTCCAAGATTGTGTGTAATTTTTTGTAAACCATCATTTGCAGATCCTTGTTTCTACTCGATTTAAATAAATTATGCCGAGCAGACACATTTCATCTTCCCACTTTTAGATCGAGGCTTTCAACAAATGATGTTTAGAATTATGGTGCTCTCTTATGTCCTTGAATGGATTAGCAAAGAGCAGCCATTCAAGTCCCATATTGAGGAGTAAATTATTGGGCTTTCACAAAAGCATCAATAGCCAGAAAAAGGCAAATAAAATAAAATAATTATTCATCAGCTACTTGCATTGAAGGCAATTTCAAATCATGGTAGCTTCTGCAACCCTGAATTAGATAAAATATCAGAGGTCAAATTAAATTCAGTTTTCCATGCATTTATATAAAAACACAATTCTCAAATTGGACAGTGCTCCATAATAAGATTAAGGTTCTATATAAATTCACAAGAGTTGCAAAGTGTATACTGTTCGATTAAAAATATTATCAAAATGATACATCACAGAAATGATCAGCTTTGAAAAATAAAGTTCTGCTTTAATAACAGAGCCTTTCACCCCACCAAAGTCCATATACAACACATCATTCCCCAACATTTCTGCTACCTTCAACATGATCACACCACCAGTCAAATATTTCCATCTCCAACCCTTTCTGCTTCTGCAGAGAGCACTCCCACTGTAACTCATTCCCACCTAAACCAACCCCCTCCCCATATGCCGTGCGGCGGCAGAAGGCTCCCAGGAAACCTGGTGGCCAGACAAAGAAAGACCCAGCAGGCTGCGGCCTTCAGGTGGGAAGGTCGGAAGCTACTGAGCTCGGCCCCGAAGACCGGAGAGCCGCGTAGGAGAGAGCCACTGGCGATGACTGACGAGAGGAGTGGGCCGGTTGGAGAAGGACCATATTCACTCCAGTGCCTTCAAGGTCGGCTACAGGAGGCCACCGGGACTCAAAGGCAGTCGAGTGAGGAGAGGAACGTTGATTCATTGCAGCAGCCTGGGGCTTACTTGGATCGGGAGCTCCAGGTACTTTAATCGAACAGTACAGCGAGCATGTGGACCAGACTTTGGACTTTTTGTAAATGGTGCCAAAATATGGCGACACGTGCATGTGTGATCTATGCAAAAAGAATTTCACTGTGCAGTGCACACGTGACAATAAAGCACCATTGATTGAAGCAGATACTTTCCTTGGCAACTGCCAGAGATGTTACTACACCTCCCTCATATCCATCTATTGATCAAAGTCCTTACAGATGAGCGAGAGGTTCACATGCACCTCCGCTAATTTCATCTGCTGCATTTGGTACTCCCGATGTGGCCTTCTTTACATTGGCTTCTGTCCCGAGTTAAACCACACACAAACAGGAGGGGCAGCATCCCATATTGCGCTTGGGAAGGTTACAACCCAACAGTACGAACATTGAATTCTCTAATTTCAGTTTACTAACCAACAACTCCCTCCCCTTCCTCTCTCGTTGTTTCCCCCCCTCCCCCCTCCCCCCTCCCTATCCCTGTGCCCCACTTGGATTTCTTCCACCATCCTGGTCCACTTTCTCCTTTCCTTCTCCCATCCCCTTTCCGCCACATCCCTTCCTCTGGCCTCACAATTCACGCGTTTTGCTCCTTATCTGACGCGCTTTTGTCGCCTTTTCATCTTTGGCCTTTGTCCACCCATCTGCCAATCCTCCTCACCTGTATTGACCTATCGATCCAAGAACAGCAAATTGGCACTGCCATCATTACTAAAGATGACCACTATTAATTATCACCCCATTGCCTCAATCTTTTCTTCCAAGTGATTGTTAATAAAGGTCTCTCACAACATAAGGAAGTATAATAGAGTTTTAAATTGTAGGCCATTTAAAAAAATTGCTAATACTGTGCATGAGCTAACAAATTATTAGGCCAACCCTCTTTTCATCATCATCGTTGAAAACATCAATGGGAACGGTGCCTTACAATGTGTACGACAGTGATCGCAACTTCTACTGAAGTGTAGATGGCCGTTGGCTCGCTAGGAGCTCATCCGCCCTTTGACAGGTCTTGTTTTTGGTCCTGCTGGGGGTCCACAGCCCCCTCCTCACCTGGCAAACCAGGTGGGGGAGACGGTTTAGTCGCCGACTATCCGACCATGGAGCAGGTAGCACGGGATTACATGGTACCTGTGGCGGGGGGAACTCCCCCCGACCTGACCATTATTTTATGTGGGTCAAAAGTAAAATAACCGACTACATCATTTCTGAAACAGTGACTGGAGAATAATTCCTCAAGTATTTATTTTAATAAGTAAGGGGAAATGGTTTAGCGTAGCACGTTTCCAAATAATAAAATGTAATCTAGGTTGTCAAAAGACTTGCAATAATCTTCCAAACTTCCCTGGATACTGGAGAGTTGTCGAGGTTGGAAAATAGCAACTGCTGCAATTTTGTTGAAAAGATTTGTACAGGATCCAATGCAGGTGAGAGGCTGGAAATTGGTCAGGAAAACAATGAAGACATAATAGGCAGGAGCACAGCAGGGAGCAGGAAAGGATGGACAAGAAAGGCAAATGAACTCAGGGAGTGGATAGGTACATGCAACTGGGACATTGTAGCTGTTACAGATACCTGGCTAGGGGAGGGACAGGACTGGCAGCTTAACATTCCAGGGTATGGGTGCTACAGGCAAGATAAAAGTGAGGTAAAAGTAGTCCGAAATTACATAACTGATAGCTCATCCAGTTAAACTATATGGGTGGAACTGAGAGATAAAAAGGGAATAATTTTGTCAAGAATATTTTGGGGGGGGGGGGGCAGGGAGACCATCAGTTGCAGAGAAATTGTTGTACTTTTGTATTTCATTTTGTATTGGGCATCCTGTTGCAGGAAAAATGTCATTAAGCTGGAAAGAGTTCAGAGAAGATTTACCAGGATGTTGCTGGTACTTGGGGGCCTGAGCTATATGGAGAGATTGGGCAGGCTACAATTTTATTCCTTGGAGCACAGGAGGTTGGGTGATCTTATAGATGTGCATAAAATAATGAAGAGATTAGACAGGGTTAATGCACAGAATCTTTTACCCAGAGTAGAGGGAATCAAGAACCAGAGGACATAGGTTTAAGGTGAGGGGGGGGGAAAGATTCAATAGTAAGCTGAGCAGCAACTTTGTTTACACAAAGGATGGTGGGTATGTGGAACAAGCTACCAGAGGAGGTCGGTGATGCAAGTACTATAACATCATTTAAAAGACACTTGAACTGGTACATGGATAGGAAAAGGTTTAGAGGTATATGGGTCAAATGCAACAAGTGCAGAACGACTAGCTTAGATAGGGGATCTTGTCCAGCATGGACAAATTGGACCAAGGCCCCTGTTTCCGTGCTGTATGACCTGAAGTGATTGAGGAGCAATTGCTTAAATTTGATTACAAGGATACAGTTAATAAATCAGGGTTCAAATAAAACAGGTACATAGATTAAAAAAACAAGCTGATAAAGCAAATAAAGGGATTTTTTAAAGGCAAATTGTATTTGATTTCTTGAATTTTAGATTAAGCAATAGAAACTGAAACAGATTGCCAACCGCAGGAATTTCAGATGGTATTTTATAAAGTCCTGCACAATATTTGAGTCAGCAAAATAGAAATAGCAAGTCAGAAACAGTATGGATATGGATGTGGCATAAAGGCACATAGAGCACTGGTAAACAACCATTTTCAGACTGGAGGATGGCAGGTGGCAGTCTGCTTGGAATGTTGGTATTTTACTTCAATAAGCAGGGCAACGTTTTCAGTGCTGCGGATAATGAAAGTGTGGTCAACTTTTAAAGCTTCATACTATAAAACAGATCTGCTGACACAATGGCCAAACAAGCAGCAGGTGAAATCTAATACAGAGTCATGTAAAGTGATAGATTTTGAAAGAATGAGAAACATAGGCCCCAAAATTGTGCTGACATCTCAGCTGGTCCTCAACTATCCCAGTGCCAATGCAATATTCATTGCCTCCTCTGCAGCACAACCTCCGCTGATCCCTTCTCATCCCAGCACAAGTGCAGGTCTGTGAGTCAGCTGCAATTACAAAAAAAAGGCTTGACTGCTTGCCCATTGCATAACTGCAGTTATAACTGCTTTGCTGAAAATGTACGTACATTTCAGCTCACTTGAGGAAATATTATATAATAGAACTGCTCAGATGATAAGATAATTTTCTGGTTTTAATGTTGTAAGAGAGTTCTAAAAACACATGGCCCTTCCGAAATAAAGTACAACGATTTTCACACTCACAGGAGACAGATGGTTAATCTAAACATACATAGCCCGAGCACAGAATTCACTGTTACATAGAAACAGAGAAAATAGGTGCATGAGTAGGCCATTCGGCCCTTCAAGCCATTCAATATGATCATGGCTGATCATCCAACTCAGTACCCTGTACCTGCTTTCTCTCCATACCCCCCTGATCCCTTTAGCCACAAGGGCCACATCTAACTCCCTCTTAAATATAGCCAATGAACTGGCCTCAACTACATTCTGTGGCAGAGAATTCCAGAGATTCACCACACTCTGTGTAAAAAATGTTTTTCTCATCTCAGTCCTAAAAGATTTCCCCTTTATCCTTAAACTGTGACCCCTTGTTCTGGACTCCCCCAACATCGGGAACAATCTTCCTGCATCTAGCCTGTCCAATCCCTTAAGAATTTTGTAAGTTTCTATAAGATCCCCCCTCAGTCTTCTAAATTCCAGCGAGTACAAGCCGAGTCTATCCAGTCTTTCCTCATATGAAAGTCCTGACATCCCAGGAATCTCTTCTGGTGAACCTTCTCTGTACTCCCTCTATGGCAAGAATGTCCTTCCTCAGATTAGGAGACCAAAACTGTACGCAATACTCCAGGTGTGGTCTCACCAAGACCCTGTACAACTGCAGTAGAACCTCCCTGCTCCTATACTCAAATCCTTTTGCTATGAATGCTAACATACCATTCGCTTTCTTCACTGCCTGCTGCACTTGCATGCCCACTTTCAATGACTGGTGTACCATGACACCCAGGTCTCGTTGCATCTCCCCCCTTTTCCTAATCGGCTACCATTCAGGTAATAATCTACTTTCCTGTTTTTGCCCCCTCCACCCCCCACATATACACAGCTAAAAATAATAATAAAAACTAGGCTCAAGACATACATTTAACAAGACAAAAATAAAAAAAAAGACGGACGACTGTAGTCGAGCCATGGCCGTTAGGCGCCGCCACACCCAAAGGGAGAGTCATGTGACTACACCTGTTGTAAATCACTGGAAGGACTTAGTTGATTGGTTAATGCAAATAAGCTAATGTATGGTAAATAATAATGATTGGTTAATAGTTTGCCACTCCTTCTGTACCATAATTGTCTAATACCTATATAATGCCTTGATTTTGTATTGGAGTTACGAGTTCTCTTGGCTTGTCCCTGAGCTGTTGGCTTCGTGTTGGCAAGTTTAGAGAATGATCGCAGCGCTGCAATAAAGAAGTATTAAGCCGAGACAAGTGTTCTTGAGACTAGACTGACGAAAAGAATCCGATTTGTCACACTGATTTCCAGTGTTTGGCCTTTTCAAATATCTGGATTAAGAATTGCTGTACAGGAGCTGCCAGTATATTAAGGTCAAATGGTACTCTTCTGTACTGCAACAATTGTGTGACTCCATGAAGGCACCTCTTTTTCCATTAAGGTCTTAATTTTTTGTTTTTAATTGAGCTATTTGGTTTCCAGACATTTTCTTTGCAACTGTTCCACTGATCACATCTCTAAAGCACAAGATATGTTTTTTTTCTATATTAAAGGGCATAGCTTAAAGATTATTGTTGAATATATGACTCCATCACATTGAAAAGAAAAAACAAATAACTTCATGTTTCCAAAACAAAAGACTTCAGAAAGCTATTAACCTATTCCCTCCATTTATTTATGTCAATGCCATGTTCACATAAATGAAGATTTGACACTACTGCAAAGATTTTGTGTTTGGTATGTTTACATAAAAATAGTCAGATGATGATCATATTGTTCAAAACACTCACCACCAATAGATGAGTAGTATTAGGAAAGGGGTAGTGACAACACCTTGCAAAATTCTCCAGTTTCTGCAAAGTTCAGCTAAACCTGGCAGCAGCATCTCTCCAACCACTGTGCAGATCGATGCAGTTATCATGATCACCAGTCGGTGTGGTGGGTCACACATTTCCAACCCTGTAGTAATGATAGATAAAAATGGGGAGGAAGAAAGAAAAAACATTAGTAATTGAAACATGATTGTGAAATGGATTTGCTTGGCACTGCCTATTCTTTTCTGCATGTTAATCCTTGTCAAAATTACATGAGTGAAGTGGCAAGCCTAGTGAGTAGCGTGTCACTGCAAAGGAATTCCAATGGGAGGTTGAGAATTCCAATGCCTTAGAGAGACTACATGTGGCCATAAGGGGGAGCACTAATATCAAATACAGGGGTTGGGACATCTAGCTGAACAAGGCATTGGTAAGACCACATTTTGAGTATTGTTTACAGTTCTGGCAGCCCCGATATAGGGAGGATGTAATTAAACTGGAAAGAATGCAAAAAAGGAGTTATGAGGACGTTAGAGTTAGGAGAATTTGAATTATTAGGAGAGGCCGTGTCTTTTTTCCCTGGAACATAGGAGGGTGAAGGGCGATCTTAGAGGTTTACAAAATTATGAGTAGTATGGATAACATAATCATTATCCCAGGGAAGGGGAGTCTAAAACTGGAGGGCATAGGTTTGAGATGAGAGAGGAAAGATTTTACAGAGGCATCTGTTTCACACAGGATGGTGGATATATGGAACAAGCTGCCAGAGCAAGTGGTAGAACAGAGTACAATTATGACACTTAAATGACCCTTAGACAGGCATATGGATAGGAAGTGTTTGGAGGGATATGGGCATGGGCAAGTGGGACTAGCTTAGGTATCTTGGTCAGCATGTAAGACGGAGTGTAATACAGCTAAGTGCAAGGTGAATGGCGGGGCTCTGGTGAGTATTGTAGAGCAGAGGGATCTAGGAGAGTAGGTACATAGTTTCTTGAAAGTGGCATCACAGGAAGATAGGGTGGTCAAGGAGACTTTCAGCACATTGGCCATCTGTCAGAGTCTTGAGTATAGACGATTTGAGGTTATGTTACAGTTATACATGACATTGGTAAAGTCACATTTGGAGGTTTGTGTTCAGTTTTGGCCACCCTGTTATAGGATAAATGTTGTTAAGCCAGACAAAATGTAGGGAAGATTTATAAGGATGTTACCAGGACTCGAGTGCCTGAACTATAGAGAGGTTGAGCAGGCTAGTACTTTATTACTTGGAGTGCAGGAGGGCAAGGGATGATCGTATAGAGGTGTATAAGATAATGAGGGGAAATAGATAGGGTAAATAAACAGTCGTTTACCCAGAGTTGGGGAATCAAGAGCCAGAGGATATGGGTGGTGAGAAGATTTAATAGGAACCAGCAATTCAACTTTAAAAAAAATATACACAAAGGGTGGTGGGGAAATGGAACGAGCTGCCAGAGGTGGTAGTTGAGACAGGTACTATTGGAAAGTTTAAAATACATTTGGACAGGTACATGGATAGGATAGGTTTAGAAGGATGTGGGCCAAACGCAGGCAGGTGGGACTAGTGTAGACATGTTTGTCTGCATGGGCAAGTAGGGGCAAAGGGCCTGTTTTTACACTGTATGACTATGACTCCATGACATGGCTCGGGTAAAAAGGTTATCAGACCATGGATCATAGAACAGCACAGGAGAAGGTTGTTCCACAATGTCTATGCCTAACATAATCCTAAACTAACATATCTGCATGCACATAATCCATGTCCCTCCATTTCCTGCATATTTCTGCGCCTTTCTAAAAGTCTCTTAAATGCCACTATCGCATCTCCCTCCACCACCACCCCTGCGTTTCAGACACCATCGTCTGTGTAAAAAGCTTCCTGCACATTTCCTTTAAACTTCACCTCTCTCACCGAAAAGACATTTTCATCCTGGGAAATATGGTAAATAGTCAGAACCTATCTCATAATTTTATATACTTCTATCAGGTCTTTCCTCAACCTCCAGCGTTTCAGAAAATTCATTCAAGTTTCTCTCATTATAGCCAATACCCTCTAATCCAAGCATAATTCTGGTAAATATCTTTTGCACTCTCTCCAAAGTCTGAAAAAGTTGCAACATGACTTCCTGATTCTTATACTCAGTGCCCTGACCAGTGAAGGCAAGCATACTATATGACCTAAGATAGACACAAATGCTGGAGTAACTCAGCGGGACAGGCAGCAACTCTGGATAGAAGGAATGGGTCGAGACCCTTCTTCAGATGCAAGTCTGGAGATGGGCCTTGACCCGAAACGTCACCCATTCCTTCTTTCGAGAGATGCTGCCTGTCTCGCTGAGTTACTCCAGCATCTTCAATGTAAACCAGCATCTGCAGTTCCTTCCTACACATACTATATGACTTCTTTACCACTTTATCTACTTGTGTTGCCACTTTCAGGGAGCTATGAACTTGAACCTCAAGATGCCTCTGTACATCAATGCTATTAAGTGTCTTGCCATTAACTATATACTTTCCACTTACGTTCGACCACCCAAAATGCAGCAGCTCAGACCTGTTGGATTAAACTCCATCTGCCATTTCTCCACCTATTTCTGTACTTGATCTATAACCTGCTGCATACTTTTACAAGGTTCCCCTTACCTTGCCATCCTTATCCTTCCTCCTTCCTGGAACATGTTGGTCCAGAACTCTAATCAGCTGGCCTTTAAACAAGCATGTGCAAACATTCCTTTCAGGCAAGCACAAAATGAAACCGATGAAAGGCTCAATTAGCAAAAACAACTTGCATTTGTTCAATACCTTTTATGGCCTCACGACTCCCCAAATTTCTTCACACCCAATGAAGAACATTCAAAGTGTCAGGACTGATGTAATGTACAGAAACACAGCAGCTAAATGCCAAGGCCCCACAAATAGCAATGAGACCAATGCAAAGAACATCTCCAAAATATGGAGGTTGAGAGATAGTCAGGAATATAGAAGGATCAGGCTGCTTGCAATGTTCTTCTTCAAACAATACCACCGGACTTTCAGTCCCCCATAGGTACACCCAAGACAAAAACAAATACGGCTTTGGCTTTACATCTCATCCTAAAATGACACTGACTTTGTAATAATGCAATTGTAATATACTAAAGTCTCATCCAAAGTTGAAAATTGCAGATCCTACAAATGTGAAATAAAATAAAATGGTGAACACATTCAGCAGGTCAGGCAGCATCTGTAGAAAGAGAAACAGAATCAACTTTTCAGATTGAAGTATTTTCATCCCCTTTGTTTTATCTCCTTCCCAGTTCTGAATAAAGGGTCTTTGACCTGAATCATTCATTGTTTCTCTTCCCATGGATGCTGCTGACATGTTGTGTTTTTTTAACATTTTATAATTTTATTTCATCCAAGGTTGCATTCGAGTCTTTGGAGGGGGGCTTGAACCACAATTCAAATGCATTAACAATGTGCTGGGAATGTTAGTAATGAATCAAAGTGAATCAAACTGAATCACCAAGGATAGTTTGAAGTAGAAGGAAGAAAGGGATGAAGCAAATCTCCAGAAATTATATCCATCTACACCAATGCTCTTCAACCTTTTAATACTTAGTGCCCACTTTTGTAACTTTCGTGAGGGTAAAATTTCTGTACCGCCCACTAATATTTAAATTGGAAAAAAAGTTACATACCCAGCATAAAACAATAAAATTAATTAAAATTACCTTTAATTTAATGAGATCCTTGAGCCTTATGCTGAGAAACTAAATGTTGGATATCTGGTTCAATTTTCGTAAGGATCAAGCAAAGGTCTCCTCTTTCAGTGATTTTCAGACAGTTTCTCTGTTTGGTGACAATACAGGGGGAGGGCAACCCCTACAAACCCAATCACCGATACCAGAGAGAAGATACATGGAGTGACCACTCCTTCGCCCAATCATATAACAGTACCTGCAAACATCTTCATACATAGCAACAAAGTAGAAACATCTTAGTACATAGAGAAACATACCATTGAAGGCAACCAATCACGGGTGACGGTGGGGAGACACAGAAACAAAGTAGAAACATCTTTAGGGCAATAAGAAACTTCCAGGTGCAGGCCACCCTTCTGAACCAATCACAAACATGCAGTAAGCGTCAGTTTTCTGGAGCTCCTGCAAAAGCCCAGACGTTGTGGCAACCAGTGGGTCACAGGTGCAGAAGCTTCCTGAAATTTCTGCAAAGTTACAGACTTAGTGGCGCCAGGTCCAGCAGCTTGCAAAGTGCTGTCATCAGCCCATTCTCACAGACACCCACTTGCCATTTCCCAAGTACGCAAATCCCTGCATATCTACATGTGCACCGGTAAACCAATATCGTGGCGCATTGAATGAAAATGTTTTGGCACAATCTTGTTTTATGTATGTTCAATACCCGTATAAGCGAGTTCGGTATTCCGACTGTAACTGCTGTTGAATTACTACTGGAGTTAGCGACACTTGTTCTCCCCTCTCCACTGGTCCATGCAGAAGGGCGGCCGGATGTGCCTGTCCCTGTCCGGTGGCAGCCCCGGACTTGCAACCGGCGCGGGGGGGTAAAGCCCCTCTCCCGTTCCCCAATCCCTGCCTCCTCTCTCCTGCCATCTATCCCGTTGCCTGCCGCTCCATTGCGGGAGCCGCTGCACCGACTGAGGCCGAAGCTGCGCACCTGCTCTCCCCCACAGTGAGTGGGACCCGAATCCCTCAGTATCTTCACAGGTCACAGAGTGACCTCGGTGGGCCGGTGACCTCTCGCCTTATCCAGTGGCTGTCCTTTGGTGCCGGAGCAGCGGCGGGAGAGGGCAGGTGCGATTCTCCACAGACCCGGAGCTCCGGCCTGAGTCGGTGCAGCGAAGGGAATCGCTGAGCAGCGGTTCTCGCAAAGGGGCGGCGGTCAACAGGATAGATGGTAGGAGAGAGGAGGCAGGGACTGGGGAACGGGAGAGGGGCTTTTTAGGGGGCGGGTGTCTGCAGGAGAGCTCTGCTGTCCTGTCGTTCCGGTGACTGTCGGTTGGCCTACAGCCAGCGCGGAGAAGTAGCGCCGCCCCACCGGGCCAACCAACAGCCTCGGAGCAGGCGCGGGTCTCTGGCGCTGCGGGCGCCGCCAATCCGCCGCTGGGCCGTCCCCGTCCGGAGGTGGCCGGCAGTGTCGGGCCGGGCTCGCAGCCAGCGTGGAGGGGGCTCGGCACCGGCTCCAGCCCGACTACCGGGGGATTTGGTGGCGGTAAAACATTATGATATTTTACATGGTTAAAAATTAATGCAGCATAAAAGTTTAAAATACATAATTCAAATTCAAACACTTTTCTCTAAAATTAAAGTAACTTTTTCTTTCCACATACATCCTCTCACAGATTTGAGTTTGTATATTTTGGATGTTTTTAATACAGCATGTAATTATTCTGCCGTCCACCTGAAAGCTTAAATCACCCTCTAGTGGGCAGTACCGCCCAGGTTGAAGAGCACTGATCCACATCAAAGATATACACATGTTCATGTCATAGGATTAGAATTAGTCCATTCGGCCCATCAAGTCTAGTCTGGCATTCAATCATGCTGATCTATCTTTCCCTCTCAACCCCATTCTCCTGCCTTCACCTCATAACCTTTAACACCCTTACTAATTAAGAATCTGTCAATCTCCGCTTTAAAAATACCCAATGACTAGGCCACCACAGCATCTGTGGCAATGAATTCCAGATTCACTACCCTCTGAGTAAAGACATTTCTCCTCATCTCCTTTCCAAAGGTACGGTCTTTTATTCTGAGGTAGTGCCTTCTGGTCCTACTCTCCCACTAGTGGAAACATGCTCTCTAGGTCTTTCACTCTTCAGTAAGTTTCAATGAGGTCCCTCCTCATCCATCTAAACTCCAGCGAGTACTGCCCAGTGCTGTCAAACACTCGTCATACATTAACTCAATCATCCATGGGATTATTCTCGGAAACCTCCTCTAGACCCTCTCCAATGCCAGCACATCCTTCCTCAGATATGGAGCCCAAAATGCTCACAATACTCCACAATTGGGTATTAAGAGTTAATTTAAAATTATTCAATATTCAATATCAACTCATAATTAAATGTGACATTTTACATAATATGACAGCCTAGATGCTTATCGCCCATAATTTGATAAGAAACCACTGAAGAATTTAAAAGGCTGATTAAAAAAATTGCAAATAAAATCGGTGCTTCCGATATAATTTCAATAAAGTAGTTACATAATGAAATAGTTTGCACATGAAAAATGCAAAATTTGTATATTAAGACAGGCAAATATCCATTTGGTGTTTTTGATGTGCCCATCTTCTAAGTTGATCTGTACTTACTTGCAACATACGCAGACAGGAAGAGTCCCGCCAATGCTATCCCACTGAACATTCGAAATACAAGAAACATGACGAAATCCACAGAGACTGAGATTCCAACGTGCAGAATAATTGCTCCAATTACGGAAAGAATGAATGTACTTCGACGGCCCAGTCTAAAAGTTAAAATGAAAATTAATGTCTCATTATTTACAATTATGAAATAACCTGCATGGAAAAATACAATATGAAAACTGTTAAAAGTGTTAATAATTAATTGTAGATACAAGATACGGTACAGGCATAGAAATCTCCAATTTTAGGTAACATAACAAAATTTAACCCTCCTCTCCTCCCTGTGCCCTAGCTGGACTTGCACCCATTTCTCCCCTTCCCGTATATTCCGTTCTCTGGCTTCACAATTGTCACCATTTCCATCCTTATCTCACACCTTTTGTATTTTTAACTTTGGCCTTTGCAATCCTGTTATCAAATATAATCCTTTTGTATCCTCCTATCACTCACCAGGGTTGGCCCTGCACCTCTCTTTTCTCTCTCCAACCCTCTATCACAATTAGACTGAAGAAGAATCCCGACCCGAATTGTCACCTATCCATGTTCTCCATGTCCTTTTAAAAATATATATTCTTTTGTCCCAGCAATTAAGAAAATCCAGCAAAAAATACTTTTCAACTTAAAATAGAATTTTCATCCAAAATATAGTTAGGTGAACAAATTTGGTTTATAAGTGTCTTGGCAGGGGACAATTTGAATGCTGGCATGAAGCAGTGAATGTATTCCCAGATTCTGAAAATACTTGAATTACAGCATCACAAAAACAGGTATGTGTAATATAAAACAAAGTGCTGGAGTAACTCAGCAGGCCAGTCAGCATCTGTGGTCAACATGGATAGGCCCAAAATGTATTTAATTAAAATGCAAACCCCAGAAATTTCACCTATCCACGTCCTCCAGAGATTTTGCTTGAACTGCTGAGTTACTCCAACATGTTGTGTTTTACTCAATACTCCAGCATCTGCAGTTCTTCGTGACTCCAGTTATGTGTAATGAGAAAACAAAAATATTTTTAGCCTTTTGCAAATCATTACTCTGTTACTGCTGGATTTTTCATTGCTAAGTGTAATGTATATAATGTAAATGGTGTTACCTGCCTCCAAGTTAAAAGGGGAGCAGTGTGATGTATGTAATATAATTAGCATATGTTATGTCTTGTGCAAGGGGACGCATGCGCTAGGGGAGACTCAAGGTGGCGTCCTAGAATAAAGAAGCTTGTCAGTTTACTCCTGTATCTGAGTGTTCTTTTAAGTCAGTTCCAAGTACCCAAATACACTACAATTGGCGACGAGAATGGGATAGAGTTTGTGTACTCACCCGCAGGACTGTTTTGCAACAAGCAGGATTGTTTAACAGTTAAACAGTAGATACGGAGTTGTGTCGCAGTTGTTTGCGAGCTGGACATGAGAGGCCTGCAGATCCCTCTATGCCGGGGACTGTAGTTTAAAACATCAGCTGTACAAGTCGGCGAGTTTTGTAAGGCTATCTCTATGTTGTGTCTACGTGGCAAGATGTCGTCCTTCGCATTGTTACACATTTTAGACTGAGTTTTTTTTGTCGAATTCCTCAAGCTGAATAATCTTTGTACAGCTAAGTTTTAGGTGAAATGTTACAGAAGAACACACAAGGATAACGAGGCAACGAGGATAAAAGAACAGAAAAGAACAAAGAAGGGCTGTCAAGAAAATAAAAAAAAGCAAGTTAAAAAGAAGAGGTTGTGTTTTGAAACAAAGTGGAACGGCACCAAGCAAAAAGAAAAGAAATGTCGGAACAGGAAGCAAGGATAACAAGTGGGGCAGCAAGTAAGTGTCACCGAAGAACGCAGCCGAAAGCTGGAAGCCTAACCAGCAGGACAGCGACAGTGTCAACTTACCTGGAACGCTTTCCAGGGTTGTGCAGCCACGGCAAAGTGGCAGAAGAGGCCCAGCAGCCGCCACCGACTTCGGGTGAGTTCCAGGTCCGTGTACCGTGTAGGCCACGGACAGGTCCGGTGTCCGCCACCGACTTCGGACGTTTTCCAGGGCTGTGTAGCCCACAGCCAGGCCCAGGAGCCGCCACCGACGTTGATGAGGGCCTAGTACCGGGTAGGTCACAGACTGGTCCAGAAAAGCACCGACAGAAACTTAGTCTACAGCCCGGCCGGGAGAAGAGTCAGCCCAGTCGAGGGAGAAAGCCGGCCGCGAGAGCAGCGGACCGGCAGAGTTAAAAAAAAAAAAACTGGACGCGAGAGAAGCGGACCGGTCGTGAGAGAAAGCCCGGTCGCAAGAGACAGCCGTGAGGAGAGAAAGCCCGGTTGGGAGTAGAGTCAGCCCGACCGTGAGCAGGAAAGCATTCAGAAGCTGAGAGAAATCGAGAGCCGTGAAAGCCCGGTCGCAAGGGACGGCCAAGAGCGGGGAAAGCCCGGATGTGAGAGGAAGTCCGGCCCCGAGCGAAAAGTGGGTCCGCGCGAGAGACGCGGGACACAGCACTCAAGCACTTCAGCCGGTTGGGAGCAGAGTCAGCCCGGTCGGGGGAGAAAGCCCGGTCGCAGGAGACGGCCGAAAGCAGAGAAAGCCCGGTCACGGGAGACGGCCGAGAGTGGAGAAAGCCTACCACGAGAGAGGCACAGTCCTGACGCTTGGAGCAGCGGGGACCAGCAGCAGAAACCAGGAGCGACTTACCTTCCGCAGGGTGTCCACGTGAGCCAGCGACGAGCCAGGCAGTGGGTCCAGTAGCAGCCAGGAGGGCCGTGGAGCCAGCGGGCAGGCAAGTCAGCAGAGCAGCAGGAGTCGACTTGGCAGCGAGCCAGCGGCAGCAAAAGTAACGGTGAAGCCCGGGGGAGCCAGCAAAAGCAGCAAAAGTGGAGGTCCGGTGAGGCCATCAGCAAAGGTACCAGTGGGAACAGCTCGAGAGGTCGAGGATGCACCAAAGTCCACAGGCCACAAGCTGGAGCTGTGAAATCCTTCATAATAAAAGCTCTCTGTGAATGAAATGCATGGGCACAGTAAAAGCAGGACTGTTTAAATGTAATGCATTGGTCACTGTTATTAATAGTAAATCTGTGTGCATAAAAGGAATATGGTTTAAAATGTTCTAAATGGCTATTAACATGAAATGTTGGTTAATAGTATAAATCTATTATTATAAGAATTAGTAATAGTCAGTGGGCTGGATCACTTCTTAGTGTGTAAAAGGATGAAGTCTAGTACAGAAAACACAGTGAGAGAACAGAATATAGTGCATCTGAATAGCAACAGGTAGCATGGCTTTTCAAATTGTAGGAAATGTTCCCCAGTTAGATTCTGGGTGTAATTTTGAGAAATGGACCAAAGTCTTGGAGGCTTGTTACATTTCCAATGATATCGCTGCAGAGAAGAAGAGAGCATGGTTCATATTAGGCTTAGGAAGAGAGGGTTATCAGACCTTACGTATGTTACTGCAGCCAGCAAAGCCCACAGATAAAATGTACGAGGAGTGTAAGGATCATTAATGGCTCATTTCTCGCCAAAACCTCCAAGGGCATCCAGAGGCAAGGAGCCTGAACTAAAGAGGGCAGGTAGTCCCTCAAAGGACAAAAGTCAAGTGCAAAAGGACAAAGGTCAAGTGCAAAAGGACAAAGGTCAAGTGCAAAAGGACCAAGGTCAAGTGCAAAAGGACCAAGGTCAAGTGCAAAAGGACCAAGGTCAAGTGCAAAAGGACAAAGGTCTAGTGCAAAGGGACAAAGGGCAAATGCAAAGTGACAGAAGTCAAAGGCAAAGGGAAATTGCCAACCAAAGGGCAACCCTAGCTATTCAAGCTGCATTCAGGGGTATGAAGGTATGGAGAGAGATCCGGTACAAACAGAAGGCAGCAACGGTAATACAAGCAGCATTTAGAAGGCACAGAGTATACCGTCAATACAAGGCAATGAGATTGGCAGCTATAATGGTACAAAACCATTACAGGGCACACCTTCAAATGGAAAGTGATCGCAAGACTTACATGAAGTTACGCAGAAGCGTTGTACTGCTTCAGGCTGCCTACCGAAGGATGGTTGTTCGAAAGCAATTGCGGTGCATGCACAAATCTGCCAAGGTCATACAGACTTATTATCAGATGCATAAACAGCGTCAGTATTTCAAGAAACTACGCTGGTCTGCCATTGCGGTACAGCAACGATAAAGAGCTTGCCAGATAAGAGATGTCCAAGTGAGACATTATAATAGTTTGAGAAAAGCAGTGGTTTGTATTCAGGCCTTCTACCGCGGGGTTAAAGCCAGAGAATTGGTTGAGAAAATCAAGGCAGCATGCCATATAAAGTCATTCATAAGGATGTGCATTACAAGAAAGCATTTCTTGATGCAAAAGGTGGCTGTAGTCGCTCTGCAAGCTGCATACCGTGGTTACCGATTAAGGGTACGGTACAGAGCTATGCAACAAGCAGTCATTTCGATCCAGAGATGGTACAAAGCATGCAAAATAGGGCATTCCCAGTTTGTGCAATATCAGTCAATGAGGTACGCAACTATTACCATTCAGGCTGCCTACAAGAGTATGGTGGTTAGACAGTGGGTTAAGCAAAAGAGGGCTACTGTAAAAGTGCAGTCAGTACTCCGTATGAGTTGGTATAGGAAAGACCTAAGGAGACAAATAGATGCACAACAGAAAGGGCTTAAACGATACAAAAGGCTTAAACGATATAGGAAAGACTTCCTCAAACTGATTTATACAGCAGTTGTAGTGCAGTCTCACTACCGTGCTTATGTAGTAAGAAAAATATACAGAGCGCAAATCAAAGCCAGTGTTGTATTGCAAAGACAATATAGATCCTACTTCTTGATGAATAACCAGAAAGGTGATTTAAGAAGACAAATAGATGAACAGAAAAGGCTTAAACGATACAAAGAACGGTTAAATAAATGTGTGACGATGAGCAAAAAGCTGTTAATAGAAAAGTCTAAAGAAGAGAGGCTTGTCGGTCGAGACAAAAGTATGCAGGACCGATTGCGATTAGGACACTTCACTATAGTCCAGCATGGAGCTTCCTTCACTGAGCAATGGACAAATGGTTATGCATTGCGGAATGTTATTATACAACAAGAGCAGATAAATACGCAGCGCCAGGAAATTGAGCGACAGAGGAAGCTGCTGAAAAGCGAAAACTTGCAGTCATGTGTCAGATCCCAACTACAAATAAGGAACAGAAACAGAGGAAATGTTAACTTTAGCATAATATCAAGAACAGGAAGAAATCTGCAAATTAGATTAGGATATTTAAAAAGGGAAGAGACAGAGATACAGGTAGAGCTAGAGTGATTAGAAAGAGTGTGCAATTTAAACAGAAGGGAACGGAAAAGGATAACACATAAAGCAAGGGGTAACGTATTTGGTTTAAGGTAGATGAGTGGAATGAACCATTATAAGTGCTAAGTTTAGATACGGTTATTAGTTATGAGGATGTAATGTAAGATGCCTGTATAAATATAATTTTGCAACAATGTGTTAATCAATTATATTTAATGTAATAGAAATGGTGTACAAGCTAAAGGGGGAGCAGTGTAATTCGCCTCCAAGCTAAAGGGGGAGCAGTGTAATGTATATAATGTAAATGGTGTTACCTGCCTCCAAGTTAAAGGGGGAGCAGTGTGATGTATGTAATATAATTAGCATATGTTATGTCTTGTGCAAGAGGACGCATGCGCTAGGGGAGACTCAAGGTGGCGTCCTAGAATAAAGAAGCTTGTCAGTTTACTCCTGTATCTGAGTGCTCTTTTAAGTCAGTTCCAAGTACCCAAATACACTACACTAAGTAACTCTATGCTGGGAAGAATAAAAAAGAATTTTCATCCATATAATCATGTTATGCCAGAATAAAAAATAAAAAGTTTTAAGTGATACAATTAAAACATTTTTGAAATGTATAATTATATTAAAAAAAACACAAATTACTGAATGCTTTCAAGACCATGAATTAAAAAACCTTACCCATCTACAACAGTTCCAAGGGTCAAGAATCCAACAGTCCATCCAATGGAATAGCCCACTTGCTCCAAGGGAATTTTCCAGTAGTTTTTGCAAACCAAATTCCACTTTAAAAGAAAGTTAAATATATCTCATCACAGGAATTCTTAGCATATATTTCGTCAGCTTCTTTCTCTCTTTTGCTCAAAAGCTCAAACATTGATAATCTTAATTTTACCAAATCTGATGGGATTACCTTTACCAATAAACTCAGAATAAGCTCAGTTCCCTCTGTCTCTCTCTCTTTCCTCTAATATACGGGGTTGAAGATGAGCTGTTTCCACTTCTGTGGATTCCAAGATGGCTGAAACGGCCAATGGGAGATCCAAAGACAATGCCACCAGTGGGGCAGGTGTTCGTTGATGGAGTGGTTACGTTGCATTGGACTTGGTACGTACATATATTTTTACCTAGCTTGTTGAAGATCCATGGAGATACAAGGTTTTAAGCATCAAACCTGGATGCTTCCTCTGTATTTTGATCAGCCACTGGGCATGGATTCCCGTAAATTGATGATGTTAAATTCCCCCCCTCCCCCCCCCCCGAAGGAGGCTTTGAAATCATTGAAGTATTAGCTGTCCTCTTAGTATTCTCTTGCAATAACAAAGCTTGAAGTTATGTTGATTACATGAATGACGAGTCTTTTCAATTAGAGCTATCTGAGACTAGAGACACAATGCTGTGGATGTTGGCCTGGGAGAGAAGATTGATGTTGGTTTGCCAATTCAGCCAGTGGATTTTGAGGATTTAATGGAGATACCGTCACGGTGCACGGTGTAGTACTTGGACCATACAGGAAGGCTGGACTGAGTGTTGTAGCCATGTACATTTTGATCTTGATCTAGGATCCTCGAGGGTGGCGCCGTTGAGTATGGCTGCCCCCCCTGCAGCTGTTCGTCCTTTCATCATTTTTTTTATTTTTAGTCCGTCAAAAAGTTTTGTTTTGGAGGTCTTTTAATGTGAAGGTCATTTAATTTGGAGGTTATTTAATGTGGGGGATGGGGGGGGGAAGGGGGAAACTGTTTTTCTTAGTCACTACCTGGTCGAGGATGCATCTGTCCTCCAGACTGCATCTTCGCCCCCTCCTCACGGCCTACCATCTGGATTGGCGCAGCCTTTCCTGCCGGAGACCGGCCAGAGCTTCAGCGGCAGCGCAGCCCTGAAGTACCATCGCGGAGCTGGCAATGCCATACTGGGGTCGCCGTGTTGGAGCGAGTGCTGGGACTGCCGACTTGAACACCGTGGAGCTGTGATCTTCCAGCTGCGGGCGGCGCTGACTTTAACAACGTGGGGCCCTTGGATCTTTCGCCGAAGATTGCTGTGTGGAGCTCTGCCCAGCTCGGCCTGTGGACTTCGAGAGCCGTGGTCTCCGGTAGGAAGCGGCTGCTTCGGAACTCCAAGCCGCTGAGAGTGTACTTCTGACGCCGGAGTTCCATCATCCGGCGAGAGGGCCTGAACATCGGGCCGCCGTTGCGGAGGCCTCATAAACCCCGACCACGGGTAAACATAGAAGCAGATGACTAAACATAGAAGCAGATTGCCTTCCCTAACAGTGGGAAACGTTGATTCTGCTGTGTGGGGATGTTCATGCTAAATTCTATGGTGTATTGTGTTCTTTTTATTTGTATGGCTGTATGGCAACCCAAATCTCGCTGTACCAATTGGTACAGTGACAATAAATGTAAACTTGAACTTGATCTAGAATGCATTTCTTCACACAGTCAAAGGGGCTGTTGACATACTGGAAGTAGTTGCTACTTTTAAAATCTATGCATGCATTCATTTAAAGCTGCTTCCCATGAAAGGGAATGTGATTTTTACATTCTCATTGAAAATATTTATTGGAGGAGAAACGTTTATAGAAGACATTTGGTTTTGTAGATGATCAGTGCAAGACTGGCTCTTTTCTCTGTTTTGCTGAATGATTTGATACCAACTTATAGTCAGTCCCCAACTTTATAGACGCAGCATCATTTGTATAATACAGTCTGATGATTTGGTTCTGACTATAGTATGAACAGTTTCCCACCCAGTAGATCCATTTCAGATGGGAAGCTGATGGGAGGTAATGTGCAATACTGCAGAAAGAAAGAAAGATTGAGAAAGGGGTTGGAGTGATGACATTTGTAATGCCAAATTTTAAACTTTGTTATTGCAAGAGATTGCCAGGAGTAAATACCCCAACCCCTTGCGTGGCCCAGTGTCCCTCTGTACATCAACGCTTTGAAGATCCCCGATATTTACTGCATTTGTCCAGCAGAATTGTAGCAGTCACAAGTGGAAGATCATGTCCATCGTGCATTGAGAAATAATGGTTGAGGCTCCCGTTGATGGCATTTTCTGTTGTCGACAGTAAGGAGACTCCTCAGGTCTCCATTCTGGAAATTGGTCACAATTATGATGTCTCTGGCATTATCCTTCTCTCACAAGATGTGGGGTAAAGAGGATGTGAGTGTGTCTCTTAAGTTCCTCACCAAGTTTGAACTTCAGCAGGGATACCATCTGCAGAGGATTTTTTTAAATATTTAGTCTCTGAGGAAAGCAGTCATCTAAGCACTTCTTAATCCCATGATTTGTGACTTTACATCACCTTCTTCTAATTACGAATGTCAGTAGCAGTGTATTTACTATTACCAGTGCATCATTTGTAAAAGAAGTGTTGAATTGTTGAAAGACAATTCTTGATAGTTACATTGTGTGAGACAGTTATTAAAAAAATGTATATTATTGCATTCAAAAAAGACAAAATATTCACAGAATCCACTTTATAAAGCTTCCTTACACTGTTTTATTTAATATAAATTGAAGTCACTTGTGGACTGGATTCACCAAAAGTAAATCATCGACATACAGCTTTTAGTATTTTTTTAGCATCGCATTTGAATGCTATATAATGGCTTCAGAGCAGCACAGATGTAAATGAGACATGGAAGTTAACTTTTGAACAGCTGATACAATAACGGGGAAATAATGGACTGTGTTGTTGTTTGAAACACCTTGCTTTGTGTACCAAGCTGAGTCTCTGGATGCACTTCCGACAAGCAGATCAAACAGGTTAAATGGCTTTAAAAATATATATAGGCTGAACACTAAATTTCTGACACCCTCAGTTCAACAGCTTTTCTGGTTTATCCGTTTTTCCGGATCAATAGAGGTCATGTGATAATGAAACGACAATACACCCCTGGCCCGCTAATGACCCTCCTCCCGGGTCTCTAAATAAAACAAATATAAAATATAAACTGAATATGAATGGAATGACCTGCCAACCCATCCCTGGCTCCCACCGTCTCACTGGCCATTTAGAGCCCTGGCTCCTGACCCCACTACTGACTTGCAAGTTGCACTAGCGAGCCCCTCTCACCCACTGCAGTTTCTTGCTGTCGGCAGTGGCTTTATCCGCTCCCCGCTTGACCACTGCCACCTGCTTCTCCCGCTCTCTGTCCAATCGGCCTCATTCCCCCCTCCTCTCATTGCCGCTACCTCCTCCTTCTCCCCCGGTGTTGCCGCCATATTGCACCTCGGAAGCGACAGCAGATGAGAGGGGATATACCTCCACAGTAACCACGCCTAGTTCTAAATTGAAAAGACAGAAAGTGTTGCAGTAACTCAGCCGACTGAATCAGTCTGAGGAAGGATCCCGATGTCACTTCTCCAGAGATCCTGACCTGCTGAATTACTCCAGCACTTTCTTATCTATTAACCATCATCTGGAGTCATTGGCAATAACGGACTCCATTCTCAGTAAATCCTTGTTATAGGAGCATAGTTCAGGGAGTGGTGTCCGTTATTGCCGATGAATACAGATGATGGATAATAGACAAGACACAAAATGCTGACTCTTACATTCCTGACTCTTACATTTGTTCTCTGACCAATGAAGTCAAACCTTTGTTTTTTCCAAATCACAGTGGAAGCAAATCTGCATTAAGAATGTACAAGCGATGAGTAAAAAAAGAAATAATTCTATCCCATGAGGAACCACAAGACATTTTAAAGAGATTATCAAAACAGACAAACCTGCAGCATTCATTAAATAAGCAACATTGACCCAAACAGGATCACTCAAGCCACCATTTGCTAATCCATTCTTTTACAGTCCCTTCAAAATGCCTGTGCATTTTTTTAGCCCAAAGTTCACGTCTAAAATAACTAAAGTACTGATGAATTCAGAGCTCTTCTTCAAAATGATTTTCCATAACATTTGATGAAAGGGACTAATTCAAATCTAGAATTCAATACATTGGCTCAAGTAATACAAAAGGTACAGAAGATAGAAAAGGGAGGAGATTGCAACAATCAATTGTCACAGATTTTTCTTTATTTGTAAAAAAAGGATGATGGGAGTGAGTTGTGTTCAAAACTGGAGTGGGTTGTGTTCAGAATCAGAAATGTAAAGTTAAGGCTCCAAGATGGCGGCGCGCATAGTCGCAGCGGCCCCTCGGGAGATAGTCGGAGCATTAAAAAAATAGTTTTGTGTGTCTTGTCCAGTCTGTCCAAGATATATGTACAGTAGGAACATGCTCCTAAACATCGGGGCTAACCACAGCAGTAGGACGGGCGCGTTTTGGTGCGATTTAGGAAAAATACGCCGTTATGAACTACTACCAACGGCAGCAAAATCAACGGCTGCAAAGTCAAATTCAAAGTCGGCTGCAAAGTCAACGGCTGCAAAGTCAACGGCTGCAAAGTCAAATTCAAAGTCGGCTGCAAAGTCAACGGCTGCAAAGTCAACGGCTGCAAAGTCAAATTCAAAGTCAAACATAACGGCCACAGAAAGTAGGAACATGCTCCTAAACATCGGGGCTAACCACAGCAGCAGTACGGGCGCGTTTTGGTGCGACTTAGACAAAATACGCCGTTATGGACTACTACTACCGGCTGCGAAGTCAAACACAACGGCCACAGAAAGGTATACAAACGTAGAGTGGAGGCGGGAGAGGAGAGAGAGGAGAGAGAGGAGGAGGAGACGCAAGCAGTGCGAGAGGAGGCAGAAACGGGCTAAAAGAGCAGGATCTTACACGAGGCGGAGACGGGGGAAAAGAGCAGGCATCTGCGCCAGGCTAACATCTAACCCCACCCGACCTGCAGTGCCCTCTCTTCTCCTCTCTAATGTCCACTCCCTGGACAACAAACTTGACGAACTGCGTCTTCTCATAACAACATACAGGGACATTAGAGACTGCTGTGTGTTTGTTTTCACGGAATCATGGCTCCACGGTAATGTCCCAGACACAGCAATACAGCTGGAGGGAATGACATCGTTCCGTGCGGACAGAGAGGCAGCTGGCTCTGGTAAGAGCCGAGGTGGAGGCCTGTGCTTGTACATAAACAAGGACTGGTGTGTGAATGCTACGATAGCCGGGAAACACTGCTCTCCGCTGATAGAATTCCTCATCGTGAAATGTCGGCCTTTCTATCTGCCGAGGGAATTCTCCGTTGTTTTCGTTGTGGCTGTATATGTTGCTCCAAGTGCTAATGTAAATTCTAAGGCCAACGAAGCACTGGGAGCTCTGCATGACGCCATCAGTGAGTTCCAGACCAAACATCCTGATAGCTTCATTGTGGTGGCCGGGGATTTTAATCACACCAGCCTTAAGACGGTGCTCCCAAAATTCAAGCAATATGTGGATTTTGAGACCAGGGGAGAGAACATCTTGGACTTGGTTTACACCAACACCCCAGAGGCTTACAAGGCAGCCCCACGCCCTCACCTGGGCCACTCGGACCACATTTCAGTGTTTTTAACACCAGCCTACAGACCTCGGCAGAAACAAGTCAGAGCGGAGAGAAAACACACCAGGGTCTGGCCAGAGGGAGCAGCCTCAGCACTGCAGGATTGCTTTCTGCACACTGACTGGGATGTGTTCAGGACAGCGGCATCCTATGACGACCTCATCAACATCGAGGAGTTCGCAGAGACTGTAACCAGCTACATTGCCAAGTGCACCGAGGATGTCACCATCATGAAAACCTTCACTGCACGTGGAAACAAAAAGCCATGGATGACAGCAGAGGTACGCTCACTGCTGAGGGCTCGTGATGAAGCCTACAGAGCCGGTAACACATCCGCTCTTCGATCTAGCAGGACTGCACTGGAAAAAGGAATCAGGGCAGCGAAACGTGCCTACGCGGGAAAAATCCAGGGACACCTCTGTGACACAGGAGACACCAGGAGGATGTGGAAGGGAATCCAAACACTGACGGGGTACAAGGCAAGGCAGCAGGTAACTGACACGGATTCTTCTCTCCCTGATGAACTAAACAACTTCTTCGCTCGTTTTGATGCAGCAAACACCACACCCAAGGGGAGAGCCAGTCCCCGCATACAAACAGACCAGCCAGTACTGACTATAGACCCGATGGACACACGGAGAATCCTGTCTAAGGTCAACCCGTGGAAGGCAGTCGGACCCGATAACATCCCAGGACGTGTGCTTAAGGAATGTGCTGAGGAGTTAGCATATGTGCTAACGGACATCTATAACATCTCCCTCAGTCAAGCCATTGTCCCCACATGCCTCAAAACGAGTACAATTATCCCAATAGCGAAGAAACCAGTTGTGGCCTGCCTAAATGATTACCGCCCTGTCGCCCTGACCCCAATAATAATGAAGTGTTTTGAACGCCTGGTGAAACCCCACATTACTGCCAGCCTCCCCTCATCGTTAGACCCCTCCAGTTTGCCTATCGCCCCAACCGTTCTACAGAGGACGCCATCTCTACCACGCTGCACACAGTGCTCACGCATCTGGAAAAAAGTAACACATACGCCAGAATCCTGTACATTGACTTCAGCTCTGCGTTCAACACCATCATCCCACAGAGACTTGTGGAGAAACTAACCCTGCTGGGCCTCAACACCACCCTGTGTCACTGGATCTTGGACTTTCTGACAGAGAGACCACAGTCAGTCCGTGTGGGCAAGAACACTTCAGGCTCGATAACACTGAGCACTGGCTCACCTCAAGGCTGTGTGCTCAGCCCGCTGTTGTTCACATTGCTCACACATGACTGTGCGGCCAGATTCAGGGACAATATGATCATAAAATTCGCGGATGACACAACAGTGGTGGGACTCATCAGCGGAGATGATGAATCAATGTACAGGGAGGAAGTAAAACAACTAGTGGACTAGTGCGGCATAAATAATCTAGAACTAAATGTGGAAAAAACAAAGCAGATGGTTGTCGACTTCAGGAGGGCGCAGCCAAAGCATGCACCCCTTAACATCAGTGGCGCCACAGTGGAGAGAGTGGAGAGCATAAAGTTCCTCGGGGTGCAAATTACGGACAGCCTCACCTGGTCCAGAAACACCACTGGGACCGTCAAAAGGGCCCATCAGCGACTGCACTTCCTGAGGAAACTAAAACAGGCCTCACTCCCCACCAACATCCTCAGGACTTTCTACAGGGGTACGGTGGAGTCTGTACTCACGTACTGTTTAAATATGTGGTACTCCACCTGCAACTGCTCGGACAGGAAGGCTCTGCAGAGGGTAGTGAGGGGAGCAGAGAAGATCATTGGCGTCTCCCTACCCTCGGTACAAGAACTGTTCCTGAGCC
>CM075978.1:157209593-157303065 GCA_038087875.1 Malacoraja senta | reverse complement strand
ATTCTGCTGTGAGTCAACTGAACTGTGAGTCAACTGAACTGTGAGTCAACTGAACTGCGAGTCTGCAATGTACTTGCAATAAATGATTTGTTAGCCCTTAATGAAAATAAAATTTGTTTGGCCTGCCCTGTGCTTGAAACTGAAATGGCAATGGGAATGAAATGAAAATGAGATGAGTTGTTTGGCTTGCCCTGTGCTTGAAACTGAAATGGCAATGGAAATGGAAATGAAATGAAAAATGAAATTAGTTGTTTGGCTTGCCCTGTGCTTGAAATTGAAATGGAAATGAAATGGAGTTGTTTGGCCTGCCTGAAACCACTCATTTTGGCCCACATGGCCCCTATTAGCCGAGAAACCAGTCCCTTTTGCCCAAAATGCCCGTATTAGCCCAGCAGGGCTCTCACTTAACCTTTTTCCCCTGTTGCCAGCTGGGCAACCTAGGCAGCTTTTTAGGTTGCCAAATGACAGTTTAGGACCTCAGTGAGACCAAGTGCAGGCTTGGCGATCGCTTCGCACAACACCTACACTCAGTTCGCAATAACCAACCTGATCTCCCGGTGGCTCAGCACTTCAACTCCCCCTCCCATTCCGAATCCGACCTTTCTGTCCTGGGCCTCCTCCATGGACAGAGTGAGGCCCACCGCAAATTGGAGGAACAGCACCTCATATTTTGCTTGGGTAGTTTACACCCCAGCGGTATGAACATTGGCTTCTCCAATTTCAGGTAGTCCTTGCTTTCTCCCTCCTTCCCCTCCCATTCCCAGCTCTCCCACAGCCTACTGTCTCCGCCTCTTCCTTTCTTTTTCCCGACCCCCCCCCCCCGACATCAGTCTGAAGAATGGTCTTGACCCGAAACGTCACCTATTCCTTCGCTCCATAGATGCTGCCTCACCCACTGATTTTCTCCAGCTTTGTCTACCAACGGGATCCCACCGCTGGCCACATCTTCCCATCTCCTCCCCTGTCGGCTTTCCGATAGAGACCGCTCCTTCCGTAACTACCTGGTCATTTCGTCCCTTCTCACCCAAACCACCCCCTCTCCTGGTACTTTCCCTTGCAACCGCAGGAAATGCTACACTTGTCGCTTTACCTCCCCCCTTGACTCCATTCAAGGACCGACGCCGTCTTTCCAGGTGCGGCTGAGGTTCACATGCACCTCCTCCAACCTCATCTATTGCTTCGCTGCTCTAGGTGTCAGCTGCTCTACATCGGTGAGACCAAGCATAGGCTTGGCGATCGCTTTGCCCAATACCTCCGCTCGGTTCGCAATAACCAACCTGATCTCCCGCTGGCTCAGCACTTCAACTCCCCCTCCCATTTCGAATCCGACTTTCTCTCCTGGGCCTCGTCCATGGCCAGCATGAGGCCCACCGTAAATTGGAGGAGCAGCACCTCATATTTTGCTTGGGCAGTTTACACCCCAGCGGTATGAAAATTGACCTCCAATTTCAGGAAGTCCCTGCTTTCTCCTCCGCTTCCCAGCTCTCCCTCAGCCCACTGTCTCCGCCTCTTCCTTTCTTCTTCCCACCCCCTCCACCCTTACATCAGTTTGAAGAAGGGTCTCGACCCAAAATGTCGCCTATTTCCTTCCCTCCATAGATGCTGCCTCACCCGCTGAGTTTCTCCAGCATTTTTGCCTCCCCATTCACACAAGTTCTGTTATCCCACTTTCCTCACCCACTCCCTACACGTGAGGGGCAATTTTACAGAGACAAGTTAACCTACAAAGCCAATGCATCTTTGGAATGTGGGAGGAAACCTACATGCTTGCAGGGAGAATGTGCAAATTCAACACAGTGCCCGAGGACAGGATCGAACACAGATCCCTGGCGTGTGGTTACAAAAAAAAAGAAACTATCCATTTTCAGTCTTAAATCTCTAAGTGTTGCTATGTTTCCCTTTACAGCTACTGTATGTTTTAATTCAGTTCAAGACTATGGGACAGTACATTGGCTATCAAGTTGCTGCCTAAAATTGCCAGAGACCCGGAATTGATCCTGAATATGGGTGCTGTCTGTATGGAGTTTGCTCCTTTTCCATTTGATCGCATGGGGTTTCTCCGGGTGCTCTTGTTTCCTTCCACATTCCAAAGGTGTGCAGGAACCTTTTTCAGACCCAACCCAAAACATAATATTTTCCTTTTCTCCCGAGATTCTGTCTGACCTGTTGAGTTACTCCAGCTTTTTGTGTCTATCCTCAGTTTAAACCAGCATCTGCAGTTCTTTCCTACACACACGATAGTATACAATAGAACTTTATTAATCCCAGGAGGGAAATTGTGTGTGTGTGTGTATAGTTATACATTCATATATAAATATACACTGTTTTGTTTTCTAGTTTATAACATTGTTTACAGAGTACTATGTTTACATATTCTGTTGTGCTGCTGCAAGGATTTCATTGGGACATGAGAGAATAAAACACTCTTGACTTACGTCGCTAATGTGTGGGATAGAACTAGTGTACGGGTGATCGGTGGTCGGCGTGGACTCGGTGGGCCGAAGGGCCTGTTTCCACGCTGTATATTTAAATTAAACTAAAACACTAAAACCAGAGGAAATCTAAAGAAGGGTCTCTACCCAAAACATCACCCAATTTCTTCTATCCAGAGATGCTGGCTGCTCCATGGAGTTCCGCCGCACAATTAAAGCATGGAATAGTCTTCACCCTACTATAGTTACCCAACCAGAAGCAATTACATTTAAGGTAGCTCTTTTTTTCTCCAAGAACCCTTTTTTGTTTAAGTCCAAGTCAAGGGTCAAGAGAGTTTTATTGTCATGTGTCCCAGATAGTACAATGAAATTCTTGCTTGCAGCAGCACAACAGAATATGTAAACATAATACAGAACAGGAGATAAAAGTTCACTGTGTCTATATACCATAGACCATATATATATATACACAATAAATAAACAGATAAAATGCAATAGTAGCAATGTTACAACATTTTGAGATTAAAAAAATCAAGTCTGCAATTTATCCCATCAGATAAAGCATAAAAAGAAGTTTAATTTGACACCTGATTCACTTTCATATTTTCAGTATTAAAAAAGTTATGGCTTTTTTCATACTCGGAAATTAGCATCTTGTTCCCTATTGCTTTTCCATTGACAACACAAAAGCTGTGATCAAGGACAGTCAAAAGCCCATAACTTTCTTAAAAATTAAGAGAACTGAATGAAATTTTCAGTTATTATAGATTGAAGCATTCTGAAACAAATATGAAACAATCTTACTTGGATGACCTGAAATTAAAGCATATAATGAGTTAGTTACTCAATTGTAGCTAATTACAAAATGCAATCACTAGATCTAAACATCTATCCATTTCTTAAGAAAAGGTTAACATTTTTTAAAAGCCTAAGTGTCCAAATAACAGTCACACAAGAATTCACAATATAACATGATTTTTAAATCTCATTGTCATGAATTTATAGGCCAAATGGAAGGAATTTAGTGTTTAATTCCTGTAAATTAATGGGCATTTAAATCATCTTGCGAGTGGGATTTTGTGGAACGCGCTGGTTTGGAACATTGCGGTTGTAGTGAATTAAACCCCAATATCGGCAGGAAAAATACTGCCGGTTCGTATATTTACATAGTCACATTTTCGCAACTTGAAATTTTTATTAAAGGCATCCTAAGAAGCAAGTTTATATGAAAAAATAAACGGTGTACCTTACCTTGTCCCCTACGTGAAATCCGTCCCGTTGTCGGCGTTGATGGCATTTGAAGATGATTTTAATTTTACTCCAGCAATTAAATTATAAAGCGCTAATTTTAATAAACTTAATAAAACAGCAGTTGAAGCGATTTTTCTTTAGCGACTAAACAGCCTGACAGATTGATTTGATTAGACTGCACAAATATCACATTTTAAACTCGCCCCCCCTCTCAAAGGCGCCAAAGTCGCGCACACAGGCAGTGACAGAACTGCAGCACCGCTGAAGGTAAGTTTTGTAACATACCTAGCAATAGGCTGTTATTTTTCAGAGTTTGGTGGTGGTGTTTAAATTCTGTTTAAATTCCATATCGAATATTTTTGGAGGACCAGGAAACCAAGAAGCAAGAGTTACTCCAGCTCCAGCGAGTGATTCTGCGTTGGTTTTCAGCGGTCATGGCGAGTGGACAGGAATGGCAGCCAGATCTCCCACCGTGCAAAGGGAGGGAGAAAGTGGCAGACGCCGACCAGTTGCAGTGGCAGTGCGCATGTGCAGGGTGGCACATGCGCACAACCACGGCCGATGATGTGCTGGCCAAAGATCCTCGCTATAGGATCTTTGGTGCTGGCCTTGGTTGTGCACATGTGTAAGGCGGCTGGCCGTGCCCGGCGGACGAGGAGCAGGCGGAGAGCCGAGACATGGACACGGATAGTGGACAGAGACGGAGAGTGACAGAGAGAGAGAGAAAGATAGAGACGGGTCCCGCTCAGAATTAAACGACAGGTCTCCCGGGTGCTTGCCAAGCCAGGCAAAAAGGCATGGCTTTTAGGTTGCCCGGCGGGACTGTGGGTTGCCATTGGCAACCGGGCAACCGCTAATATCGAGCCCTGCCCAAGAAGATCGTTTTGGCCCAAAAGGTCCGTGCCAGGCCAGGAAAAGTCCAGAAAAAGTGCCTTTCACTGAGATTTCACAGATTACTTTTTTTTTTTTTTTTTTTTTTTTTTTTAAAGAGTCCCTTCAGCCCATCAGGCCTGTAGTAGCCCAGGAGGAGTCCCTTTGGTCCATCAGTAAGTATTCCCCCTGCAAGTATTAAACCTCACCCCAGTATATTTCTCCCTCCCTTCATTGGCTCCCTGTGAGATCCAGGCCAGGATAGACTTTCCTCCTTCATTGCTGTGATCTGCAGAAATAGATGAAATATGTCTAAAATTGATTCTCCTCCCACTCCCCCTTCTCTCAGTCTGTCACCTCTGTTTTGGGCAGAATTTCTGGCAGTTTCTGAGCTGCCAGCCTACCAGGCCTGAGTGACTGAGCTGCCAGCCCACCAGGCTTGAGTGACTGAGCTGCCAGCCCACCAGGCCTGAGTGACCGAGCTGCCAGCACAAGAATCCATTCGGCCCTCAATGTCCATACTAGCCCTCTGGAAACCAGTCTCTTCGGCCCACAACACCCATACTCGTGCTCCAGAACCCCCCCCCCCCTACTGGCCACCAATATTGGAATTGGTGGAGAGGTGGAATATTGTGTTGGGGGACCAGCCCTCCCTTGTGAACATTGGACCTAACGGGTCCCACTTAGTCTAGTATATTACTAAAACTCTCATCTTGTTTGTTATTATGTCTGTGTCTGTCCATGTGCTCCCGGAACTACGCCAAAACGGTACACGATAACTCTACAATTTTTGGCCCACCTTATTCACCATTTTCCTGTGTGTTAGATTGGTGGTATATTTTATAAGCTATTCACATTTTAAACTTTACAAATTCCAGATTGAGAAAAATCACTTGCACTGGCAGTTAGCAGGGTATGTCACAATGGGATCTCATTTACATTTTAAACGTTTTCAAAAACACAGCAGCGTTCCATTCAGATTGATGTTATATTTTACACGTTATTCACATTTTAAACTTTTAAAAATTCACTTACCACTTTAAAAAAAAATCAAACTTTCCACTAAAACTTGCCCTGCCTGTTACAATATTACCAAATGACAGCACACCCAGTGCAATGACAGATTTGTTACATTGTTGTAAGAAGAGAGAGGGAGGGGAGGGGAGACAGGACACCCAGTGCAATGAGAGATTTGTTACATTGTTGTAAGGAGAGAGAGGCAGGGTGTGGTGGAGGGGAGGAGGAGAAATGTTATTTAAACATTGTGTTTACTGGGGGAGTGGGATAGGGGAGAGGTGAGGAGTGGGGGACGGGAAGGGAAGGGAGGGGGGAAATTATACCCCCCCCCACTCCTCTTCTCACCTCCCTCCCTCTCCTCTCTACCAAAGATCCTATACACGATCGTCTGTCTCCCCCGGACCGGCCCGGCTCTGCCACGCTGGCGGAAGCCACGATCGGCAGGTCCCCCCGCTGCTTTTCACCGCCCTCAGATCGCTCCATGCCTCGCGCTCGGGCTGCCGCCCCTCTCCTCTCTCTCTCTCTCCCCCTCTCCTCTCTCGCCCTACCCCCCTCTCTCTCCCTCCTCTCTCTTCCTCCCCTCCCTCTCTCTCCCCCCTTCCTCCCCCAACCCCCTTCCCCCATCCACACCCTCCCCTCCACCCCTCCCCTCCACCCCCTCCCCTACTCCCTTCCCTCCACCTCCCCCTCCCCCCACCTCTCCCCTCCCTTCCCATCCCCTCTCCCCCTTCCCCCCTCTCAGCCCCCTCTCTCTCTTCCCCTCTCCTCCCATCTCTCTCCCCTCATCACCCACCCTCCCTCTCCTCCTCCCCCCCCTCCCTCAGTCTCCTGCCCTTCTGTCTCTGCCTCTCTCCCTGTCTCTCCCCATTCTCTCTGCCCTCATTCTCTACCACCCCCCTCCCTCTCTAGACGCGCCTGCGAGTTGGAGGCCATGCGTCAGTGGATAGGGCAGTTATGGGGTAAAAGGAGCAAATTAATAATATTAATATAATATCAAGGGGGGTAGTTAGTGTGTGGTGGTCGTTAGTGTGTGTGACGCCGCATGCTGCCCCGCACCCCCCGAAATGGGGAAATATTTACATATTTCAGTAGAGAATTTCCTTGTGATTTTAGAAATCCACTCCTCTGTACATTTGGTACATTATTTTTCCGACTTTTAAAATTAAAATTGTTGACTAATCTGACCTTTTAAAAAAATCTGACGGCTGCCCAGCTGCTGACATTACAATAACAATTATTTTTTTACGTCTTCTGGTAGAATTTTTCCTTATGATTTCAAAAATCCAATCCTCTATAAATTTGGTCAATTATTTCCCGAGATATTTACTAAAATTGATCACCAAACTGACATTTAAAAAAAATATATAAAGGTTGCCCAGCTGCTGACCTCACAATGCCTTTGCACCTGGCCAACCTGCCTCCTGGCCCCGCCTCCCCTGCCTGCTGGCCCCGCCCCCCACTGTGGATTAAAGCATTGTTTATTTCTTTTTTCATTGCATTGAATTTTATTGTTTCTCATTTAACCACTAATCATTGTTGATTCCATTGTTTTTCATTGAATTGAATTATTTCTCACTTAACATCACTAATTCTTAACATTAACTTTTAATTTCAAAGAGAGTTTTGAAAAAATAAATTTGCTGCCTTCATTGACAGCTTAGATCGGATCCACTGTGTGTGTGTGTGAGGGGGGGGGGGGTGGTGGTTAGTGTGTGTGTGTGATGCGGCAGGCTCCTACCCTGAATTCCATAGAGCTGCCGACAGCTTTCGTGCATGAGACGCGCACGCTTCATTTCCAGAACATTCTGAACGCGTGACGTACGGTTGCATTTCGCTCTGTCTCTCCCCCTCTCTCTCTATCCCCCCTCCCTCTCCCCCACCACCCCTGCCCTCCCTCCCCTAAACCCTCCCCTAAACCCCCTTCCCTCCACCCCTCCCCTACCCCCCACCTCTCCACCACTCCCCCTCCCTTCCCCCCTTCCCTTCCCCCTCTCAGCCGCCCTCTCTCTCTCCCCCCCCTCTCATCTCCCTTACCCCTCCTCCCCCCTCACCCACCCTCCCTCTCCTCCTCCCCTCCTCCTCTGTCTCTTGCCCTTCTGTCTCTGCCCCTTTCTCTCTGTCTCTCCCCATTCTCTCTCTGCCCTCACTCTCTACCCGCCCTCACTCTCTACCCCCCTCCCTCTCTAGACACTGCGAGTTGGGGGCTATGCGTCAGTGGAAAGGGCGGTTATGGGGTAAAAGAAGCAAATTAATAATATTAATATATCAAGGGGGGTAGTTAGCGTGTGCGCGGGGGGTAGTTAGTGTGTATGATGCCACATGCCTACCCCCCCCTGCAACCGCACGTTGGGGTACAGATCCAACGGGGTGTGCACTTGGTCTAGTAACCATTAAAACTCTCTTCGTTAGTTTGTTTGGTCACATCTCCTCCAAAACCCGACGCAGTAACGGAGACATTTTTACATATTCCGGTAGAGATTTACCTCATGAATTCAAAAATCTCCTCATCTGAAAATTTGGTTCATTATTTCCAGAGTTTTTTTACTAAAATTGTTTTAAAATCTAACTGACTCTGAAGCAAGGTGCATGACGTCACAATGCCTTTGCTCCTCGCAGCAAGTTGCGCAGACTTTTCAATGTGCAGCAAGAGCTGCCAATTACCTGGCCCAGCCACCCCCTCCCCCCATCATGGGCTCTGGATTGAAGCCCGTGAACACATGATCAAGTCATGCAGCGCGCTCCACTAGGCTTCTTGAAATTCAACATGGCGGCTGCAGACGTTATTGCAGCGCGGGCGAGGACAAGCGCAGTTGTAAAGTCGCCGCCGCGTCTGTCACAGGGGACGACCTCCTCTCCGTCTCCCCCGCCCGATCATCTGTCACGCTGGTGAGTGCGCTGCCGGCCCTCCGCTGTTTTTCAGTCCTCAGAGCGCTGCGGGCCTCGCTCTGGTCAACGACGCCCGCACCCTAGCTCAGGCCTGCCGCCTGATGGGGAGGTTTGTGCTCTACGACTTTGGTAGCTGCTGCCTCTACCGTGCCCCCTCCCTCTCTACCCCCTCCCAGAGGCAGAGAAAGAGAGAGAGAGGGGGGAAGGGGGGTGAGAGAGGGGGGGGGAAGAAGGAGGGTGGAGGGAGGGGCGGAGGAGAAGGGGGGAGAGCAGAAGGGGGTGAGAGCAGAAGGGGAGAGAGCAGAAGGGGGGAGAGCAGAAGGGGGGAGAGCAGAAGGGGGGAGAGGGCCCTTCCTCTGTCCCCCCTCCCTCCTTCTCTGCCACCCCTCCCTCCCTCTCTGCCACCCCTCCCTCCCTCTCTGCCTCCCCTCTCTAGGGAATTCCCCCACCACCCCCCCCTTCTTCCCCCCCTCCTCTCTCTCTCTCCCCCCCCTTCCCTCCCTCTGCCCTCCTTCCACCTCACTTATAAAACTCTGATCGTTATTACGTTTCCTTGCTTGTGATTCACATCTCCTCGAAAACCTGACGCGGTAACGGTGAAATCTTTACATATTCCGGTAGAGATTTACCTCATGATTTCAAAACCCCCTCATCTGAATATTTGGTTGATTATTTCTTTAGTTATTTCTTCAAATTCTTCATCAATCTGAAGCTAAAGCTAACTTAAGTTGAAGCTAACGGGCCGATGACGTCACAATGCCTCTACCCCTCACGGCCAGCTGCGCCGATTTTTCAAGGCGCAGCCTGCTGGCCACTCGTTTCCACGAGCTGCCCCCCCCCCCAAAACACGCACTCTGACGGCCAACCCGAGAGATGCCGACGAACACCCAAGTGTGGCCGGCCGTAGCATCACCGGTGCTCACGAGCACTCATGAGCTTCCCGGCTTGCTTTTGAAGAACTTTCTCCTCGCGGCCTGTGCAGCGAGTGAAGTCACAATGAAGTTATTCACATTTTAAACTTTACAAGAACAAGTTTGAGAAAAACCTCTTCCATCTGCACTGGCAATTAGCAGCGTATGACGTCACAATGGGATCTCATTTACATAAACTGCCCGTCAGCAGTGTTCCACCCCACAATTACATCACAATGGAATTCATCTACATTTTTAAAAACTCAGTTTTCAAAAACACAGCAACGTTCCACCATGACATCACAATGGGATCTCTTTACATAAAATAAACACGGCAGCTTCCACCTCACAATGACATCAAGGGGGGTAGGGAGGGGAGAGGGGTTATGGAGGGAGGGAGGGAGTGACGGAGGGTAGGGGAAGGATAGGGAGGGAGTGGGGGAGGGGAGTAGGAGAGGAAAGAGGGAGATTGAAGAGGAGGGGGAGGGAGTGCTAGGGGATGAGGGGAAGGGCCGCGTCTGCGTAGTTGGGGGCTATGGGTGAGTGGTGGAATGGGTTGCGTTGGGTGAACGGGTGAGTGGTGGAATTTTGTGTTGGGGGAATAGGGCCCAACGGGTCCCACTTGGTCTAGTAACATATAAAAATGTCACTTGATAAACCAAAAAAAAAGATTTGTATATACAGTACAAAACAATATACCTGTAATCCTTTCAGAATTAGGAGATGTATCCCACAATTTTCATCTTTTTGGTCACACACATGACTAAATGGGCCTTTGCATTTGATAATGTCAGGATAAGATATCCAGGGTGTTAGATTGCAGAGGGAGGTAGTTATGAATGAATTATGAGAAAACTAGATAAAAGCCAAAGGTATACCTTCAGTTGCCAACAAAAAGATTGCCTGAGTTCTATATACAGTGCCCTCCATAATGTTTGGGACAAAGACCCATCATTTATTTATTTGCCTCTGTACTCCACAATTTGAGATTTGTATTAGTATGGAAGCACGTGCATCTGGAGGATCGTTGAGATGAACGATGCGAATGTAGTCGCGCTCGAAAAGGAGCCAGTGTTCAGCAATGCCAGAGTCAAAGATCAGAGGACCAGGACGGCGAGACGAGTTTGCCATGATAGAGATAACAGGCACATAAAACAAATATTTAAAAAAACAAAACCCGATAAACTTGAACGGAGTAGATAAGAATCACTTCTTGACACCATGTAATGAGTCGAGTCGTACGCACGTCAAGATACAAAACATATTTATTAAAGTCCACTTACAGCATTGGTCTGCAGGACGTTACAGTAACTAGCAGTTACTCAGACTGAATTACGTAAGCAAGTTCTTGGTAATATAAAATCTCATATTAGGCGGAGCTACTACTAACAAGCACTACAATTGGTTAATAGGAAATAACCAATCTACAGTCATTGCCAAACCCACATCCGACTCCTGAAGAGTGTTTCTGATCTGTCGGACAGGTGTTGGGGATTTTTCTTTATTATGGAGAGAATTCTTCTGTCATCAGCTGTGGAGGTCTTCCTTGGCCTGCCAGTCCCTTTGCGATTTGTAAGCTCACCAGTGCTCTCTTTCTTCTTAATGATGTTCCAAACAGTTGATTTTGGTAAGTCCAAGATTCGGCTGATGTCTCTAACAGTTTTATTCTTGTTTCTCAGTCTTTGACTTTCATTGGCACAACTTTGGTCCTCGTGTTGATAAACAGCAATAAACGTTTCCAAAGGTGATGGACTGGAGGAAAGACTCGGTGCTGAGAGCTCTCTTATACCTGCATTAAGGAGGCATTTAAACACACCTAAGCAATTGCAAACACCAGTGAAGCCATGTGTCC
Source organism: Malacoraja senta (assembly GCA_038087875.1). NCBI lineage: Eukaryota > Metazoa > Chordata > Chondrichthyes > Rajiformes > Rajidae > Malacoraja > Malacoraja senta. The sequence goes on along the minus strand of CM075978.1, from coordinate 157,291,846 downwards.
CAAACATTATGGTGCCCCAAAATGGGGGGACTATGTATAAACACAGCTGTAATTTCTACATGGTGAAACCAAAATGTATAAAATACCTTTAATAAAATCTGACAATGTGCACTTTAACCACATGCGATTTTTTTTCTATTACAAATCTCAAATTATGGAGTACAGAGGCAAAGAAATAAATGATGGATCTTCGTCCCAAACATTATGGAGGGCACTGTATTTAGTACATTATTTCTATACGTTAAAGTGTTGTGTAAATACACATTGTTGCTGGTGAGGTGTTGGAGTAACTCCAGGTTTATTAGTGCATATACATCTTCTGTGATATAAACTTCAGTGTTCCAACTATTTTGCATAGTAGTCAAGGTGCTGGTGTAAACAAGGATGTCTACATCCTGGTGCGAAATTTATATGCAAATAACGCAAGAAATGTTCAAAATTTGCATACTCAAACTCGATGGACAACTCTGCAAAAAGTAATAACAATCGCAGAGCCCTTTTGCCATTAGGTCGTAGTTTATAATCGAAGGCAAAGCAATGTAAAAGGCATTGACGCAGACAGTGTAGAATTAACAAATCTGGATAAAAGTGCCGCCGCTCAAAAATAAACCGTTTGATGGATATTTACACATTAGCATTAAATAATGAGCTTATCGACATAGCCAAACCCACAATGTCCCCAAAATGCACTTGACAGTGCAGCATTGGGGTCGGTTTAGGTATTGAATTAAATTGCAGTTGCATGAAACAGCGTGCCTTCTTCTTCTTCTTTTTCTTTCGTATGTCTTTTAGACCTGCAGCTCCGTTGAGGCGAGCCAGGCCAACGTGTCATCGTCCAGGTCAATCAGACCTCGTTCACCATTCGGTGGCCGATGTTTGGGGCAACTGCTGACTATGTGCTCCACTGTCTGTGTTGGGTCCCCACACTCGCAGGAGGCGCTGTCAAAGAGGCCCCACCACTTTAAGGATAAAGGGGAAATCTTTTAGGACTGAGATGAGAAAAACATTTTTTACACAGAGAGTGGTGAATCTGTGGAATTCTCTGCCACAGAAGGTAGTTGAAGCCAGTTCATTGGCTATATTTAAGAGGGAGTTAGATGTGGCCCTTGTGGCTAAAGGGATCAGGGGGTATGGAGAGAAAGCAGGTACAGGATACTGAGTTGGATGATCAGCTTGAAGGGCCGAATGGCCTACTCCTGCACCTATCTTCTGTTTCATCGCTACTCCATAGCGTCCGACGCCTGTCCTCAGGCGGTTGAGGGTTGTCCACTGCTTTCGGGGCAGGTCCTGGCCAGGGATGTCCATGGGGTCATTGATGTACTGGTGTAGCCTAGATGGTTCCGCTGACTTCCATTGGTCTCTCCATCTCGTCTTGACCCAGGCGGCCTTAGAAGCGTCAGCCGGTGTTGTGCAGAGCAGCTCTTCGGCTTGCGTGGCAAAGGGGTGCCGTGACTGGAGGCGCACTCGTCGTGGTGTCTCTGTGACGATCTGATGGAGGTGGGATTCACTGGTCTGTGCCTTTCAAGAGAGGGCCAGCGTGGCTGCTTCTCGTCTGATGTTGGCTGGGGAGATGCCAGCGAGGACGGGCAGTTGGTTTGCTGGGGTGGCTCGTAGGCATCCGGAGACAGTCCGCAGGGCGCTGTTGAGGGCAGCATCCAGCTTCTTGGCGTGAGGGCTACGGCACCAGACCGGGGCACAGTACTCAGCGGCTGAGAACACCAGGGCCACTGTGGACATGCGCAGTGTCTTCGTCATGGCTCCCCATGTGGTGCCGGCTAGGTGGCGTATCAGTGCGGCACGGGCACTTGTCTTTGCCTTGGCACCTTCCAGGTGTAGTTTGAATGACGTTATGTCGAGCTTCACACCGAGGTACGTGGGGACGTTAAACAGCGTGCCAGTAACAGGCTATGTTTAGAGTCCTGGGCGGGTTTCATGATCGCATCTTGAAGCGAATTATGCTTTCATTGCAAAACGGGTCAGAAACATTTATTGAGAATAAACGCACCACCAACGCACTTGCACCATTTAAAACTCGAGGCGATACAATGACCACTTGAAACTCAGCAATAAAGAAAACAAACTTCAAATAGGACACAAAATGCTGAAGTACAGTGCCCTCCATAATGTTTGGGACAAAGACCCGTCATATATTTATTTGCCTCTGTACTCCACAATTTGAGATTTGTAATAGTTTTAAAAAATCACATGTGGTTAAAGTGCACATTGTCAGATTTTAATAAAGGCCAACTTTATACATTTTGGTTCCACCATGTAGAAATTACAGCTGTGTTTATACATAGTCCCCCCATTTTAGGGCACCATAATGTTTGGGACACAGCAATGTCATGTAAATGAAAGTAGTCATATTTAGTATTTCGTTACATTTCCTTTGTGTGCAATAACTGCTTGAAGTCTGTGATTCATTGACATTACCCGTTGCTGGGTGGCTTCCCTGGTGATGCTTTGTCAGGCCTGTATTACAGCCATCTTTAGCTTATGCTTGTTTTGGGGGCTAGTCCCCTTTAGTTTTCTCTTCAGCATATAAAAGGCATGCTCAATTGGGTTCAGATCAGGTGATTTACTTGGCCACTCAAGAAATTACCATATTTTAGCATTGAAAAACTCCTTTATTGCTTTAGCAATATGTTTGGGATCATTGTCTTGCTGTAGAATGAGTTTTGAGGCATTTGTTTGAACGTGAGCAGACAGGATGTGTCTATACACTTCAGAATTCATGCTACTACCATCAGCAGTTGTATCATCAATGAAGATAAGTGAGCCAGTACCTTCAGCAGCCATGCATGCCCAGGCCATAACACCCCCACCACCGTGTTGCACAGATGAGGTGGTATGCTTTGGATCTTGGGCAGTTCCTGCTCTCCTCCATACTTTGTTCTTGCCATCACTCTGATATAAGTTAATCTTCATCTCATCTGTCCACAATACCTTTTTCCAGAACTGTGGTTGCTCTTTTAAGTACTTCTTGGAAAGCTGTAACCTGGCCAACCTATTTTTGCAGCTAACCAGTGGTTGGCATCTTGCAGTGTAGCCTCTGTATTTCTGTTTGTGAAGTCTTCTGCAGACAGTGGTTATGATAAATCCAGTTTCCAAAGGTGATGGAAAGACTGGAGGAAAGACTAGGTGCTGAGAGCTCTCTTTTACCTGCATTAAGGAGGCACACCTGAGCAATTACAAACGCCTGTGAAGCCATGTGTCCCAAACATTATGGTGCCCTGAAATGGGGGGGGGGAGGGGGGGGGGGGTATATGTATAAACACAGCTGTAATTTTTACATGGTGAAACCAAATTATACAAAAATGGCCTTTAATAAAATCTGACAATGTACACTTTAACCTCATGTGATTTTTTTCTGTTACAAATCTCAAATTGTGGAGTACAGAGACAAATAAATAAATGATGGGTCTTTGTCCCAAACATTATGGAGGGCACTGTAACTCAGCGGGACAACATCTCTGGAGAGAAGAGAATGGGTGACGTTTCGGGTCGAGACCCAAAACGTCACCTATTCTTTCTCTCCAGAGATGTTGTCTGTCCCCCCGAGTTACTCCAGCATTTTGTGTCTATCTTCGGTGTAAACCAGCACCTGCAGTTGCTTCCTAAAAACTTCGAGTCAGTTTACTTTCCATCACCTCGGTTGCTCGCATCGTTTGAGGTTCATGGCACATCGTAAAAATATATAGAAGGGTGGGGGATTGAAGGCATTTCGGGAAATCATTGTGCAGCTACAGTCGCTGAATGAGCGAGCACGGGGAGTTGCTTAAGACTACAGGTGGAGCTCATAAATTCACAAGTGAGAGATGCAGAACTGGGCCATTCAGTCCACTCCACCATTCAATCGTGGTTGATCGATCTCTTCCTCCTAACCCCATTCTCTAGGTATGTTACAATACTTACCTTCAGCGGCGCTGCAATTCTGTCACTGGCCGTGTGCGCGATTTTGGCGCCTTTAAGGGGGGGCGGGTTTAAAACGCGGGTTTCTCCTACCTTGTCCTGTATTATATTTCGTTGGAGTACAAGCGTTTGCTGAAAAATCATTCCTAGGGGCGTTTTGTGTATTTTTTATTTTTATTAAATCGACAATGTCAGCGCTGGAGTCATTTTAACATCAGCTTCTGAAGCCTTCAACGCCAACAACGGGGACGGATTTCACGTACGGGACAGGTAAACGAAAGTGGTTTATTTTAATTTATAAAAGTGCGTCTTAAGAAGCCTTTAATTAATATTTTTTCATGCGAAACGGTGATTTTATTCCCCGAACGGCAGAATTTTTCATGCCGATACGGGGTTAAATTCACCGCAAATCAACGTTCCAAATGATCGCGTTCCAGAAAACCTCACTCGCAAGATGAATTAAATGGCCATTAATTTGCAGGTATTAAACATTAAATTCCTTCCATTTGGCCTGTAAATTCATGACAATGAGATTTAAAAATTATGTTATATTGTGAATTCGTGTGTGAATGTTATTTGGACACTTAGGCTTTTTAAAAATGTTAATCTATTCTTAAGAAATTGATAGATGTTTAGATCTAGTAATTGAATTTTGTAATTAGCTACAATTAGGTAACTAACTAATTATATGCTTTAATTTCATGTCTTCTAAGTAAGATTGTTTCATATTCGTTTCAGAATGCTTCAATCTATAATAACTGAAAAATTATTTCAGTTCTCTTAATTTTTAAGAAAGTTATGGGCTTTTGACTGTCCTCGATCACAGCTTTTGTGTTGAGTCAATGGAAAAGCAATAGGGAACAAGATGCTAATTTCCGAGTATGAAAATGGCCATAACTTTTTTTAATACTGAAGATATGAAAGTGAATTAGGTGTCAAATTAAACTTATTTTTATGCTTTGTCTGATGGGATAAATTGCAGACTTTATTTTTTAAATCTCAAAATGTTGTAACATTGCTACATTCTCCTGCCTTCTCCCCATAACCCCCGACACCCGTGCTAATCAAGAATCTATCTCTGCCTTAAAAAAACTATTCAATGACTTGACCTCCACAGCCTTCTGTGGCAAAGTATTCCAGTTTCACCCTCTTGACTAAAGCTATTCCTCCTCGTCTCCTTCATACAGGCGACTGTCCTGAAAAGCGCTATATTAAAAAAATGTATTATTATTATTATTATCCCTTTGATGTTCTTTAAGTTAAAGAACATCAAAGGGATGTTCCTGTATGAAGGAGACGAGGAGGAATAGCTTTAGTCAAGAGGGTGGTGAATCTGTGGAATACTTTGCCACAGAAGGCTGTGGAGGTCAAGTCAGCGGCCGCTCACTCACCTGCACGACGACGTTGGTCTGCAGGCCGGCGGACGGCTCGAAGTGCCAGCCCCGGGTGCACGCGACGCTGCCGTTGGCGAGCAGCTGGCTCGCGCCATAACGGAGGAGGCGGCAACGGCTCCAGGCCGCGGCCTGCCCGTCGCCGCCGCCGCCATCATCGTCGTCGTCGTCCGTCGGCAGAGGCAAGCTGTAGTTGAGCAGTTGTATTTCCGACACGTTCCTTAGTATTTCGGGGAGGAGCTGCCGGTCGGGCCGACAATGGTGGCCCGGTGTGAGCGTGAAAAACACGCTGCTGAAGAAACTCAGAGCCACCAGCAGGTTGGGGAGGCAGGCGAGGGCGGCCAGCGTTTTGTGACAACGGCCGAAGCCTCCGACGTGGGGGATGATCTTGTCGAACTCCATTCCTTCCGCGGATTATTCCTTTTCTCACGAGTTTCTGTACAAAGGAGATTTATGCGCGAAGTCGGTGAGTCATTGGCGGTGACGAGTCGTTTGTCTTTTAAAGTGAGGCGGAAACGTAACCGTTTAGAATCCTTTAGAGTCGTTTGTAGACCGTTGCAATGTCTGTTAGCTCCCGCATTCCAGCTCATTCTCGCCTGAAAACAAAAACAGATCAAACGGGATTTCCTCAGCAGCGACCCCTCCTCGACACCTCTGCCCCACCCTAGGTCAAAGTGGTATTTTCTAGTGAGCACCAGAGTGATGGCCGCAGGGTTAGTGTTCAAATGACTTCTCCACACTTCCACTGGCCCCCGGCCCGAAAGATCGATTGTCTATTTCCCTCCACAGAGGCTGCCCGACCCTGTGATTTACTCCACCAGCTCTCCTTTAGATTTCGTCCGTGTCCCTTGGTTACAAAGATCCTCTGAATCGGTTGAAGTGCTGGGCCAACATTACAGGCACCCCTTAATTAACCCCTTAACCAACATCACAGGCACCCCTTAATTAACCCCTTAACCAACATCACCTTTTGATACTGGCCGAAGCCAATGAATGTCGTTAGACAAGGTAGACAAAAATGCTGGAGAAACTCAGTGGGTGAGGCAGCATCTATGGAGCGAAGGAATAGGTGACGTTTCGGGTCGAGACCCTTCTTCAGACTGACAATAGTAGGTTCAATAGTATACAGTAATAATAATAATACAATAGTAGGATCAAACAGAATCTTGTCTTTTTCATTGATAAGTCCCCCATCTATACGCACCCATTTCTTCTCTTCCGCCTATATTCCCTTCTCTGTGTTCACAATTCATACCTCCTCCATTCTTATCTCACACCTTTTCTCTTTTAATCTTTGTCTTTTATCCAACTGCCAATCACCCCCCTACCCCCCAGTACATCTTTGGTGTCCACTTTTCATTTGCCAAGGTTTCTCCCCTACCCATCATTAGTCAGAAGGAGGATCCAGACACAAAACTTCACTTGTCCACGTTGTCCAGAGATGCTGCATCTCTGGACAACGTGGACAAGTGAAGTTTTGTGTCTGGATCCTTCTCGCCGAGTTACTAAAGCACTTTGTCTTTTTTTTTGTAAATCAGCATATGCAGTTCCTGATATCTATATGATGTGCTGAAATCATTTGATTGTGTTTTTAATATAATGATTGAGGCTCTACAGGACTCCAACCTCGAGAACATCAAAGATTTGTCACCCTTTGAATGAGGAAATTTGTGTTCATTCACTTATTTTAGCTCCTTATATTACCCCCTTTTCTGCCAGGGAAACATTTTCCTTGCACCTATGCTGTGGAGGCCTTTAAAATGGTATAGAGACACGGTAATCTCATTTTTCAAAAAACTTTAGGGAAACAGAAAAATGGCTATATAAAGCTGCTAATTTTTTATGGTCTAAAAGATTTGATTATACGAGCGAGTTCGGTATTCCGAAAAACACCGGGAATCATGGGATTTGTAAAAGGTCATTCGCCATAAAGAAAAAGCGAACGAAGGGCTAGCTGAAGAATTCTTAGCTTTATTCATTTTATGTGTAAAAATATATTTAATGTGAGGAACGGGGGTGCCGTGTGGTCACATTATAGGAATATTAATGTATTCCAGACTGGAACACAACGATGATAGTTTCTGAGTCGAATTTCACTATTCTGCTAATTTCAAGGCAATGGAATTCTTTAGCCACATCTATGAACCAGCAGGATGCTAAACAGCTTCTTCCCACAAGCAATAAAAATGGTTAACGGACTGTGTCCCCTCCCCCTCCCCATACACCCCCACATCTAACCTCGCCCAAATCTTGTCAGCTAGACACCTGTCAAGGTAAAGTCACTGTTCGGTTTGAATGTCTGTTTTTAGTTCAATTTTAGGTCTATTTTAGATATGATAATTTTTAAGTTGTATGTATTTATTTCTGTTTTTATTAATACAGACAAAAACTGATGAGAAACAATTTTTCATTTCTTCTGTGTATGCAAGTACTCGGTGAAATGACAATAAAGTTAATACTGAATACTGAATATAAATGAGCAATGAGATTCTCGATTCCAGAGAGACTCCCATAAATGGTCAACTCCTCATCCCCCCCAAAGGAACAGGTGGCGGGAGAGCGGGGTGTAACAACGAGAGAGAGGGGGCAGATGCGAGTGGGAGACAGGGGAGAGCGCGCACTCAGACTCGTGCCTCATCCGCAGCCAGGATCGAACCCAGGTCCCCATCGCCGCATGCTCTGCCAAACCGCCACTGGATTGCCCCATTCCCCCCTCCCCCCCATGTGTCCCATCCCCGCCCGAGGGGTGGCCAGTACGACACCACCAGCCCAGGCAGTGCGGGGAAGAAGCGGCAACCCCAGCTCAACACCGCCTAGCCAACCGACAGCCCAGACCGACGACAACAGCGGCCCCAGGCCCACAGCCAGCGCGGAGAAGCGCCAACGCCAGCTCAACTCCGCCTGTCCCACCGGGCCAACCGACAGTCCCGGACCGATGACAACAGCGGCACCAGGCCCACAGCCAGCACGAGAAGAAGCGGCAACCCCAGCTCAACTCCGCCTGACCCGCCGAGCCACCGCAGCACCCCGTGTGCATCCCCGCCGATGACCGGCGCTCGGACCCAGCCGGCACCGAGGAGGCCAACCTACAGCCACTGGACAAGGAGAGATGCACAGCCGACCGTCCCTCCTCCACGCATTTCCTCCCCACGCCGGCTGCAAGCCCGGCCCGACACCTCCGGCCTCCCCCGGACAGGGACAGGACACCCGGGAGGGGACGGGGACGGCCCAGCAGCAACTCAACAGCGCCGGAGACCTGGGCCCGACCACGAACAAGCACGATCTCGCTCGCTCACCAAAGCATAAAGCAATAAAGACGACAAAATAATCTTAGCTTTTAAGAAAGGAACAATAAATACAACTAATTCATAGTTTGAAAGCAGTATTTTTTTAATCAAAGCTGGAAAAAACGGAAGAAATGAACGTCTCTTTGTACACAGCTCCACTGTTTTCCAGCAATGTTTATACATAGTGACCTTTGACCTGGGCATGCGCAGTTGGAATAGCAAACTCGCTTATTGTGCTTTATTAGAACAGCGCTGAAAGCCATAGATTTTATAGGTCAGAGTGGTCAATGAAGAACTGAAGGAAAAAGGATTCTCAGTTGCTTCTGCAGTTGGTGCTCCATAAAGCAATCCCCCAATCTGCATTTCGTTTCTCAAATATAGCGAGACTACATTGTGAACACCAAATTAAGTACACCAGATTGTAAGAATTGCAAGTAAATTGAAGATTCTTCTGGAAGGATTATATAGGTTGCTGAAATGTGGGAAGGAAAGAGGAAAAGCCCAAGTGTTGTATCTCTTGTATTTACATATACCTTACAGAGAGTGGATGGTGGGGATGAGTCAATGGGCCAGGGAGCTATAAAGGGAATAATCCATTCAAAATGCTGGAAGGGTGGTGGAATTTGCAAAGGATGAACCATTGAATGTGGAAGTAGGCAAGGTGGAAAGGCAGGGGGGTGGGAAACCAGGGGACCCCTATTCTTCAAAAGGTTTCACTCCTCTTAAACTCCTCTCCACTATCAACCCAGTGCCAAAGAAAAACATGATTTCATGCCTTTATGACTACCATCCAGAAGCTTTGCCATCCGCCATCAATGTGCTTCAAGAGCCTGGTTATGGCACACATTAACTCCAGCCCACCAGGCAACCTTGATCCTTTGCAGTTCATCTACGGCCACAAAGGCTCCACATCTGATGCCCTCTCCCTGGTATTACACTCATTCCTGGAACACCTGAATAAAAAGGACACCTACGGCAGTCTCCTATTCATCGACTATAGCTCTACTTTCAATACCATTATCCAAACCAAGCTCATCTCCAAACTGATGGAACTTCTAGTCAGCATTCCCCTCTACAACAGGATCCTCAATTTAACAAGATGCCTCCAAACATAACCTCTCTTCCCACCTCCCCCCAATACCATATCACAAAAGAACTGTTCCCTTCACAAATCCCTGTTTCACAATTCAATGTCCACCATCTTCCATCTCCCAATACAATTGCATGAGTTGCAGCATTTCCCTTTTTCTATCTACCATCCAGGGATGCAAATAGTCCTGCCAGATGAGGCTGTAGTTCACAGCATTTTTTTTTGCAATTTAGTGTGTTGCATTATGATCTCTGCTTCGGAGAAGCAAAATGCAGATTTGGTGACCACTTTGTAGATCTTTCTGTTCAGTAAAGGGTGACTAAGTTCCTGATTGTGTATTACTTTAATACTGCACTAGACTAAGTGCAGACCCACTGGCAACCCGTTCCCCCAATGCAACATTCCACCACTCACGCATAGCCCCCAACTGCACAGGCATGGCTCATTTCCTCATCCCCCAGCACTCCCTCCCCTTCCTCTTCACCCACCCTTGTCTTTCCCCTCCTCCCCTCCCCAATCCCTCCCTCTCCTTTCCCCTACCCTCAGTCACTCCCTCCATCCATGACTCCTCTCCCCTCCCTACCCCCCTCCATAACTTCTCTCCCCTCCCTACCCCCTACTATCCCCTCCCTACCCCCTACCTCCACCATTCCTCACCTCCCCTATCGCCTCCCACTATCCCTCCTCACCTCCCCCACTGCCCTCCTTTCTCCCTCTATTCCCCACATCGTACCACCCCCACTCCCCCCCCGTCCTCTCCCCCTATTCCCCCTCCTCCACCAAACATGAGACAGGAAAAAACGGAAAAAAGAGATAGATTTCTCTGCGGATTTTGAAATTCGGCAAGGCCCCACCGTTGTCGCTAGGCCCCACTGTCGCCATGAGGCCCACCACCGCCACGGACCCATCGTTGCGAGTCTCACCACCGCGGTCTCGATGCCTCCTGGATTGGCGCGTAGAACCCCGGCCGGGGCCTCGCGGATAGAAGCGCGGGTCAGACGAAGCAGCCGACGGCACCACGGAGGCCGTAAAGTGGGATCCGCCGCTCGCCCACTCGGCACCATGGAGGCACACGCAGATGCAGACGCAGACCCACCTGCTCTCCAGCCGGCGGAACGTTAGTGCTGCTCACTCCACTCCTTCAGCTTTATATTCTCCTCGCCGGGCGAGGCAGCGCCCGCCGTGACTGACAGCGGACCCAGCCAATCAGTGCCGCGATGGTGCAGGAAGGGGCGACTGACAGGAGAGGAGCCCAATCTGCATGGCGCTGACTGACAGGAGAGACCAATCTGCGCATGCGCGGTTTTTAAGACCGCGCATGCGCAGGCGTGTCTAGAGAGGGAGGGGGGTGTAGAGAGAGAGGGCAGAGAGAGAGGGGACAGAGACAAAAGGGGCAGAGACAGAGAGAGTGGTGCAGAGAAAGAGAGAGGGAGGGGGGAGGGGGAGAGGAGAGAGGGAGAGGGGGGGAGGAGGGTGAAGGGGAGAGGGGGGGAGGGGGTGAAGGGGAGAGTGAGGGGGGGAATTATTGGTTCAAAATGGATTATTTTCAAATAAACAAGAATTTTTTAGAAAGCGGTCAAAAACAAAATCTGCAGAGTAAATAACTGCGAACTTTTAAAATTGCAAAGAAATTGTTGGTTCAAAATTAATTATTTTCAATTAACAGAATTTTTTAGTAAGCTGTCAAAAGCTGTAAAAATCTGCAGAGTAAATATCCGCGGACTTTTAAAATTGTGAAGAAATTATTACCTGAAAAAAACTGTCTGAAATTAAATGTGAACTTTAAGAATTAGTACAATTAAGTCTTTAAATAACAAAAAATTCAATGTTTTTTAAGTTAAACAAAAACAATGAAGTACAATCTGACTCTTATCTTTGGAGATGTGAAATTCAGCACTTCGTTCTTCACAAAGTGAGAATGACCGTTGGTGAAGGATTTGAATAGTGTTCTCGAAATGCTAGCTCGCTCATTGTGACGTCATCAGCTAAAGGCACTCGAGGAGGGGGGGGGAGAGATCTCGGGAGTTTTCGGGAAACGCGTGCCAAGGCACGAGCGTGCGTCGACCTTGGAAGCCCTCGGAAGCGCTAGGAAACTCTCGGAAGACATCAGTATGCGCTCGGCAGCTGTCAAAAGCACTCAGAATGCGTTTGGATGCTGCAGTGCAAAGCCCACTTGCTCGTTCTTTCTGCGTCTTTTGAAGAATGAGGGGGGGAGGAGGGATAGTGGAGGGAGGGAGAGGATGGTGACATCACTCGCTGCTCATGGAGCAGAGCCATTGTGACATCATCAACGAGACCATCTCGTCTACCAAGTTATTTGAAGCATAAAGAAGGGACATAGATGAAGGGGATTGGTGTGGGAATGGAGATGGAAGAGTGGGAGAATGAGTGCAAGGCAAAGAATGGGGTGGGTGTTATCAGCTAAAGTTGGTAATTCAATGTTCATGTGAGGTTGTAAGCTAACCAAGCAGAATACGAGGTACACTTTCTCCAGTTTGCATGAGGCCTCACTTTGGCAGTGGAGGAGGCCTGGGTTGAAAGTTTGGTATGCATATGGGAGGGTAGTTCTAATGGTTAGCAATTAGGAGATCCAGCAGTTTGTTTAAAAAAGAACTGCAGATGCTGGAAAATCAAAGGTAGACAAAAATGCTGGAGAAACTCAGCGGGTGAAGCAGCATCTCGCAATGGAGTAGACAAAATGTTTCAGAAGGTCCAAATCCAGCAGGCCTGGATGGACTGAGCGTAAATATTCGTCAAAATGGTCACTTAGTCTTCCTGGTGTGAAGAAGACTACATCAGGAGCATAGAATGCAGATGAGGTGTGAGAATGTGCAGATGAACCTGTCTTACCTGGATGGATTGCTGGGTCTCTTGAGGGAGGCAAGAGAGGTAGTGTAGGGACAGATGGTTACATCTCTTTTCCTTTCCCCCTCTTCTTCCCCTCCCTCACCCCGTCTCTATCCTAACACTGGTGAGCACCCATTCACATTTTACTGTTATCAACACCATTCTGTCCTTTAAGGGCCTGTCCCACTTGACGATTTTTTTCGGCAACTGCCGGCATCATTGCCTGATGTATCAGGTCACCGAAAATTTTGCGGTGTGACGCAGCGGTGAAGCGGCGTGACGATGTATGACGCGCGGTGTTTTTTTCAAGTGTCGCAACATTTTTTTGTCGCCGCTGGATTTTGAAATGTTCAAAATCTTTTGGCGGCACATATGATGCCGGTGTGGCGGTCCCTGGGGATTAGGCCACTCTTTGGGTCATCCCCCTTGGCTCTTGAGGGACAGGGACGATTGTCTGCCCACGGGGTTTTCCGGGGGCCTGCTCGCGGGTGTTCGGTGTATTTGTTCATGATTCATTAAACGACTTCTGAACCTGCCTGGCGTCTGGCCTTTTCCTGACCTCATCCAGGCCACTACACTGGCAGTCGCCGAAAAAATCGCCAAGTGGGACAGGCCCTTTAGTCTCCTCTACATCTCTAGTCTTTGTCCACCCATCTGCCAATCAACTCCCCTTTCCCCTCACCTGTATTCACCAATCATTTGCCAAGCTGCTCTGGACCCACTCTCATTAAATTTCTTGGTTACTTCTTGAAAAGTCACACATTTTTGAGACAATGCACAAAACTATGCTGACTGTCCTTAATCAACCCCTATCCTTCCAAATACATGTATATCTTAGGTCTCAGAATCCTCTCCAGCAACTTTGCTGCCACAGATGTTAGGCTTTTTGATCTAGTTCTCATGTTGTTTTTGAAACAAGCACATTAGCCACCCTCCAGTCTTCCAGCATCTCCGATGTCCAACAATGACTCATACATTTCAGCCAGGGCTCTTGCAATTTCTTACCTGATCAGCCTTAGATTTGTCTACTTCCATAGGCTTTAGAACATTCAATACCTCATCAACTGTAATAGACTGTCCTTAAGTCACATTCATTAACTTTCTCAAGTTCTCGTCTTCATTTCCTTCTCCACGATAAAAACTGAAATATTCGTGGAGGCCCTTGCCTATCACCTGCAGATCCACATATAGATGACCACTTGGGTTTCTGAGCTGCCTTATTCTCTCTAGTTACTCTTTCCCTTAAAATACTAATATAATCTCTTTGTATTCTCCTTAATGTTCTCCTTAATGCCCCTTTTGCCCTCCTTCTGGAGTATGCTCCTCAGTCCCTTCAACTCCTTCAGAGATACACCTGATCCCAGCTGCCTATACCTGTACCTGACCCATTTATTTTCTTCCTGAACCTCAATTTCTCTCATCATCCAAGGTGCTTTGTCCTTTGCTCTAACAGGGACGCCTGAACAACTTGAACTCTCTTATCAGATTTTGAAAAGCATCCTACCTTCTAGATGTCCCTTTGGCCACAAGTCAAGTCAAGTTTATTTGTCACATACACAAAAGAGATGTGCAGTGAAATGAAAAGTGGCAATGCTCGCGGACTTTGTGCAAAAAAAAACAAACAAACAAACAAACTACAACAGAATGGAAGAATAGAATCACATATTCTTTTACATATTAAATATTGTGGGCGGAAGGAAAAAGGAGAAAAAAACAGGGGAAACCCCTCCCCCCAAAAAAACCCTTCTCAATCAACTTTTATAGGTACCTGCCTAATACCAAAGTTGGCCTTGCCCCAATTTAGAACTTTAACTAGCTCTGTCCGTATCGATAACTATTTTAAATAGTTTAATAGAACTGTTGTTGATAGTAATTTGCCCTGCTCAGTTACCTAAAGGAAGCCTTGCTCTCTACCTTGGACTGGATAGACTGCACCCTAGGTTTCTGAAAGAGGTGGCTTTAGAGATTGTGGAGGCATTGATAATGATATTTCAGGAATTACTAGAATCAGGAGATGATTAGAAAATTGCCAATATTACCCCGCTGTACAAAAAGGGACCAAGGCAGAATAGTGGGAACTATTCTGACCCGTGATTGAAAAGATTTTAGAGTCCATTATAAAGAATGAGGTTACGGAGTACTTAGAAGTTCACGATAAAATAGGCTGAAGTCAGCATGGCTTTGTGAAGGGGAGGTCTTGCTTGACAAATTTGCTGGAATTCTATGAAGAATAGCAGGACAAAGGAGAGGCAGTAGATGTTGTTTACTTAGATTTTCAGAAAGCCTTTGATAAGGTGCCACACGTTAGGCTGCTAAGGAAGATGAGAGCCCACGATATTAAAGGGCAGATACTAGCATGGACAGCAGATTGGCTGGATGGCAGAACACAAAGAGTGGTAATAAGGGGGCTTTTTTCTGGTTGGCTGCCAGGGACTAATGGCGTTCCGCAAGGGTCGGTGCTGGGGCCGCTACTCTTCACGTTGTATATTAATGATTTGAATGAGGGGATTGATGGCTTTGTGGCAAAGTTTGCGGATGATACAAAAATAGGTGGAGTGGCAGATAGTGTAGAGAAAGCAGGGACTCTGCAGAAGGACTTGGACAGGTTGGGAGAGTGGGCAGAGAAGTGGCAGATGGAATATAGTGTAGCAAACTGGAGTCATGCATTTTGACAGTAGGAATAAAGGTGTAGACTATTTTCTAAATGGGGTGAGAATCCAGAAATCGGAGGTGCATATGGTCTTGGGAGTGCAGATGCAGGATTCCCAAAAAGTAAATCTTCAAGTCGAATCAGTAGTAAAGAAAGCAAACTCAATGCTAGCATTTATTTCAAGAGGGCTTGTATAAAAAACAAGGATGTAATTTTGAGGCTCTATAAGGCACTGGTAAATATAGAAACATAGAAAATAGGTGCAGGAGTAGGCCATTCGGCCCTTCGAGCCTGCACCGCCATTCAATATGATCATGGCTGATCATCCAACTCAGTATCCTGTACCTGTTTTCTCTCCATACCCCCTGATCCCTTTAGCCACAAGGGCCACATCTAACTCCCTCTTAAATATAGCCAATGAACTGGCCTCAACTACATTCTGTGGCAGAGAATTCCAGAGATTCACCACTCTGTGTAAAAAATGTTTTTCTCATCTCAGTCCTAAAAGATTTCCCCTTTATCCTTAAACTGTGACCCCTTGTTCTGGACTTCCCCAACATCGGGAACAATCTTCCTGCATCTAGCCTGTCCAACCCCTTAAGAATTTTGTAAGTTTCTATAAGATCCCCCCTCAATCTTCTAAATTCTAGCGAGTACAAGCCGAGTCTATCCAGTCTTTCTTCATATGAAAGTCCTGACATCCCAGGAATCAGTCTGGTGAACCTTCTCTGTACTCCTTCTATGGCAAGAATGTCCTTCTTCAGATTAGTAGACCAAAACTGTACGCAATACTCCAGGTGTGGTCTCACCAAGACCCTGTACAACTGCAGTAGAACCTCCCTGCTCCTATACTCAAATCCTTTTGCTATGAATGCTAACATACCATTCGCTTTCTTCACTGCCTGCTGCACCTGCATACCTACTTTCAATGACTGATGTACCATGACACCTAGGTCTCGTTGCATCTCCCCTTTTCCTAATCGGCCACCATTCAGGTAATAGTCTACTTTCCTGTTTTTGCCACCAAAGTGGATAACCTCACATTTATCCACATTAAACTGCATCTGTCATTTATTTGCCCACTCACCCAGCCTATCCAAGTCATCTTGCAGCCTCCTAGCACCCTCCTCACAGCTAACACTGCCCCCCAGCTTTGTGTCATCCGCAAACTTGGGAGATGTTGCATTCAATTCCCTCGTCCAAATCATTAATATATATTGTAAATAGCTGGGGTCCCAGCACTGAGCCTTGCGGTACCCCACTAGTCACTGCCTGCCATTCTGAAAAGGACCCGTTAACTCCTACTCTTTGCTTCCTGTCTGCCAGCCAGTTCTCTATCCACATCAATACTGAACCCCCAATACCATGTGCTTTAAGTTTGTATACTAATCTCTTATGTGGGACCTTGTCGAAAGCCTTCTGAAAGGCCAGATATAACACATCCACTGGTTCTCCCTTATCCACTCTACTAGTTACATCCTCGAACAATTCTATAAGATTCGTCAGACATGATTTACCTTTCATAAATCCATGCTGACTTTGTCCAATGATTTCTCCATTTCCCATATGTACTGCTATCCCATCTTTAATAACTGACTCTAGCAGTTTCCCCACTACCGATGTTAGACTAACTGGTCTGTAATTCCGTTTTTTCTCTCCCTCCCTTTTTAAAAAGTGGGGTTACATTTTTTAAATGTGCTGCTATCCCATCTTTAATAACTGACTCTAGCAGTTTCCCCACTACCGATGTTAGACTAACTGGTCTGTAATTCCCCGTTTTCTCTCTCCCTCCCTTTTTAAAAAGTGGGGTTACATTAGCTACCCTCCAATCCTCAGGAACTACTCCAGAATCTAAAGAGTATTGAAAAATTATCACTAATGCATCCACTATTTCTGGGGCTACTTCCTTAAGTACTCTAGGATGCAGCCTATCTGGCCCTGGGGATTTATCGGCCTTTAATCCATTCAATTTACCTAACACCACTTCCCGGCTAACCTGGATTTCACTCAGTTCCTCCATCTCATTTGACCCCCGGTCCCCTGCTATTTCCGGCAGATTAATTAAGTCTTCCTTAGTGAAGACAGAACCAAAGTAGTTATTCAATTGGTCTGCCATGTCCTTGTTCCCCATGATCAATTCACCTGTTTCTGACTGCACGGGACCTACATTTGTTTTAACTAATCTTTTTCTCTTCACATATCTATAAAAACTTTTGCAGTCAGTTTTTATGTTCCCTGCCAGTTTTCTTTCATAATCTATTTTCCCGTTCCCAATTAAGCCCTTTGCTGGACTGAATTTCTCCCAGTCCTCTGGTAGGCTGCTTTTTCTGGCTAATTTGTATGCTTCATCTTTTGTTTTGATGCTATCCCTGATTTCCCTTGTTATCCACGGATGCACTACCTTCCCTGAGTTATTCCCCGGTAAGGACGCATTTGGAATATTGTGAGCTATTTTGGGCAGCATATCTGAGGATATGCTGGCTCTGGACAGGGTCCAGAGGAGGTTTACAAGAATGATCCCAGGAATAAGTAGTTTAACCAATAATGAGCTTTTGACGGCACTGGGTTGTACTCGCTGGCGTTTAGAAGAATGAGGGGGGACCTCATTGAAACATACAGAATAGTGAAAGGCTTGGATAGAGTGGATGCGGAAAGGATGTTTCCACTAGTGGGAGAGTCTAGGACTAGAGGTCATAGCCTGAGAAAGAAAGCACGTTCTTTTAGGAAGGAGATGAGGAGAAATTTCTTTAGTCAGGGGGATGAATCTGTCGAATTCTTTGCCACAGAAGACTGTGGAAGCCAAGTCAGTGGATATTTTTAAGACAAGAGATACATAAATTCTTGATTAGTACAGGTGTCAGAGGTTATGTGGCGAAAGCAAGAGAATGGGGTGAGGAGGGAGAGAGATCAGCCATGATTGAATGGTGGAGTAGACGATGGGCCTAATTCAACTATTTATTATGACCCTTGCAGTGCACACTACATAATGTCTGAGGAGACTTTCCTGAACATACTTGACAAATTCCACACATTGCGCCTTCGGCATTATGACAGTCTCGGTCTATATTTGGAATGTTAAAATCCCCTATGACAACATTATTATTCTTCCAGCTCTGCAGGGGTCAAGGAAAGAGCGTCCACGTCGCGGCCGTTTCCACCAATCTTTCCACGACCACGCACAAGCACAAGCAACAAGACAGATACCATTGTATGCAGATGCCGAGAAGTGTGTTCAGCTCTGGCTGAACAACTTCTAATCTTGTGTGTGGACTCGATAAGAAGAAACTGTCTGCAATCTCCCAACATATTTGGTCCTTGAATTTGAGTGCCTATAGTGTAATCCCAACAAAGTGATCATCCTTTTTATTTGCCAGCTCCATTCCTACAGCCTCATTGGACAATCCTTCAGTAATGTCATCTCAAACTACTGCCATGATGTCCTCCTTTATCAATAAAGCAACTCTCCTCTTTTAGCCCCACTTCCAGAATCACCTGCAGCACCAGAACCCTGGAATATTAAGCTGCCAGTCCTGTCCCTCCCTTTGGCAGGTTTGTGCAATGGCCATAACATCCCTATTCAATCTGAGTTCATCCATCTGAAGAAAGGTCTTGACCCAAAATGTCATCTATCTGTATTCTCCAAAGATGCTGCTTGACTTGCTGAGTTACTCCAACATTGTGTCCTTTATGTATTAACCAGCATCTGCAGTTCTTTATTTCTCCATCTCACGTGTCAAGTCTCTTGCATGAAATAAGTGCAATTTAATCCTTGCTCTTTGCCATGCTCATGCCTGTCCTGCCTAATGAGCTTGATGTCATTGACTTCTGTATTGACTTCCAGCCTCCCATCCGCCTCACCATTTGTCCCCCTACCAAATTAGTTTAAACTCTCCCCAAATCACTTGCAAAGCCATTCGGAGATATCCTGGACACTGGAACCAGGGAGGCAACACAGTATCCTGGAATCCTATTTGCTGCCAAAGAATCTCTTGTGCTTCCCCTAACTAATGAGACTCATATTACAATTGCTCTATCTGACAGAACCAGGCCTCGTGCCACAGATCTGGCCGCTGCTCTGCTCTCCTCTAATCAGTCAGCCACTCCCTGCAACAATATCTAAAAGGGTATACTCCTGTCTGAGAGCAATGGTCACGGGTGATTCCTGCACTCCCTGCCTAGTCCCTTTCCTTTTCCAAATGGTCACCCATCTACTTTCTGCCAACACACTGGGGTACAATGCCTCTATTCTCCCTGAAATCCGTGAGGTAATTCCCCTGGAGCTCCAGTTCTTTCATGCATTCTGACAGGAGCTGTTGCTGTGCGCACTTTCCTCATGTTCCCACTGTACCGGAGCCACTTTTCAAAATCATTACTTACGTGTTATGTGACCATGAGTAAATCTTTCCTTATAGTTCTCTGCCAAACATTAGCCTTCTGCATATTTCCCGAGTGTTTGCTGGGTGGGACTGTACTTAGTTTGGCTCTAATCGTAGCTATTCAGTGAGTAATAGTGGCTTCTTTTTTCTGCACCTGCTTAAACTTCTTCAGTTTAAAGGCATTGATAATAAGCAGCTCAATCCATCCTTTCTGAAGAAGGGTTTCGACCTAAAACATCACTTATTCGTTTTCTCCAGAGATGCTGCCTGACCCGCTGATTACTCCATCATTTTGTGTCTATCAACCCTTTACTGCTTCTGTTAGACTGTTTGTCCAATCTTCAGTACTGGATGAGTAGAGATTTCATGATTAAACCCCATGAAGCCCAAAACCATTATTATAATTCTAGCTTTGCAATACTTTGCAAGTTCCATTCTATTTCAGATGAGTACTCCATCCCTCTCCTTTGCAACATATCTGATGCCAAAACAATATTTTGCGATCTCAGTGTCAACTCACATAACTGCCCCATTCTAAACCATCACATTGTCACCTAACCCCACCTATTTCAGCTCATCTGTTGCTGTGGTTTCACCTCAAACCTTTGCACTGTAATGGTTACTATGGTTGAGTCAACTTTGAGCAGCAAAGGCTTTCAAAATTCTGTATGGAATGTATTGCAATATAACCTGGATTTCTCATAGCATTATATTAAAACAAAAACCAAAAAAAATGCTGATCTTTTTTTATTCTCTGATTAAGATGAAGATTGGATTTTCTGTTGTGTTGTGAAGAAACTACTTATTGTTCTTCAGACATGGTGTTATTTCAAACCTGTTCAATAATCAAAAAACCTTCACACGCTCAATTTAATTCTATTTTGAGACATGTTGCCACAACCTCAGTTGAGTCAGTCATAAATATAAACTTTTTCATGGATCTATAGGTCTTATGCCTGCAATTACCACCCCAGGTCACCCCATGGTTAAGACTATTTGGTCCAAATAGAGAGGGGGACATCTTCCTGGCCATAATTTAATCCAGGTTGTATTTCAACAGGTTTCCCACCCCCTAACACAACATTATAGAATTGAAGCAACGGGTGAGTTAAATTTAATTGAACAATGATTTGTAATTTGTCAGTTAAAAAAGTTAGCTGCATCCGTAATCTTGGCACCACCAATTCTAACCTCCACTCATCATCATTTGTCAACATTTTGGCTAAGCAATTTTAAAGGTTCACCAGCGTAAGGATCACAATACATCATGAATTTATTTATTTTTGTAATCAGGGCAATAAATGTTGCCTCACCAACAGCAAATACTCCTTAACATAGAAACAACTCTCTCCATTCCAAGAGTTATACTCTAAATTTAATTGCACGATATGAAATCTGCCTACGATTTTCTAGGAAGTTGTTAAATAATCCTAATTGGGTATTAAAATCAATAAGCCCTTTTGCTATTAAACTGCAATTATTTTGTTAATTCTTAAGTCTGTCAACTTTAACTTGTTTCTAATGCAAATTCTAATTTCAAAAAAGATAATTATAACACATTTTGATGGAACTGTTCCATTGAAAGCAGAAATATTATACTAAAAGTTGCACGTACATCATTCCTTACACAACCCATTTACAATTTTAATTACCAGTGCTCCGATTGTACATATACAAAAATCAAACTGCTGGACAAACTCAGCAGATTGGGCAGCATCTGTGGAAGGAAATGGACAGGTGATGTTTCAGGTCTCTAAACATGGTCTGTTCATCTTTCCACAGATGCTGCCAAACCCACTGAGTTCCTTTCAGCAGTTTATTTTTGTTCAAGGCTCCAGCATTTGTAGTCTCTGTGAGTACTGTACATTTACAAGGTTGTTACCAATAAAAGGGCTGCAAATTGTAATACATTTAAGATCAAATAATAATAGTTGTTTATAATATGAAATGAAAAGATAAAGCTGGAGTTACTTGGAGGAACAGCACCTCATATTCCGCTTGGGGAGTCTGCATCCTGGTGGCATGAACATTGAATTCTTACAATTCTGTTAGCCCTTGCTGTCTCCTCCCCTTCCCAGCTCTCCCTGTCTGCGGGCTCCTCCTCCTTTTTCCTTTCTTCTCCCCGCCCCCTCCCACCCCCCATCAGTCTGAAGAAGGGGTTCGGCCCGAAACGTTGCCTATTTCCTTCGCTCCATAGATGCTGCTGCACCTGCTGAGTTTCTCCAGCATTTTTGTGTACCTGGGATTTTCCAGTATCTGCAGTTCCTTCTTAAACAGTAATGGTTGTATCTGTGGAGAGGTAAATAGATGCAACACTTTCAATCAATGCCCTTTCCCCTTGAAGCTGCCTGACCTGCCAAGTATCTCCAGCATATTTTGTTTGCACTTGAAGAATTTAAGCAGTCTACCAAGTATCAGTTTCAAGATTTATCAATCTAATAAGCAGCTTGCAGATTGGAAACCCTTAGGCATTCAAGTATTTTGAGTTAATTCTTCAAAAAAAATGGACTGGTTAATCCAGGGCAAAGGAGAAAAAATAATAATTAAGGGGGATGTTAAGTGAAAAAGATGGGAAAGGCAGATTAAAAGAAAATAGTCGCAACACTGATTTATTTTCATTTATTTACGAACATAATTTTTGAGGGACAACAGTATCTCTCTTCTCTCTGTACATGCAACTGTAGAAAATAACATTTGTTTTGCAAGAACTCATACAGCTAGTGACAGTACTGCAGCGGCGCACTGCCAAACAATATGTACACGTAACCTAAATTGTACAAAAAAATTACATCGTTACATCACCGATGGCATGTTTGCCACTGCTTTCCTTTTTTAAAAAAACATTCTACGCAGTTTACTATTAGAAAGAGGAGAGTGTGAACTTAATATTATTTACAGTTATATACAAGGTCTCATATAGATGCAAGAATATTTACACATCTGAGACTTCACTCCATATACCACAGGTGTCAGAATAAGAAAAAAAAAGTTTATCGCCCTTTGCTTCGAGGTGTGCAAAATTTTTGGACTATCATTGTTGGTCACCTAAAAAATTAGTCTGGGTAATTGACACAGTGCTGTTTTTTTTTTAATTTCACAGTACTCTAGTAGTGTTCTTTAAGCTTGGAACCAGGTCCTAACTTTGAGAGGCGAAGTAAAGAATATAATATTCTAATTTTACATTTTTTTAAATATTTCTAAAGCTGTTTATCCATTGTCTATAGGTGATATTAACAACTTTGTGACATTTGCTGGTTTTGAAGGATACATACACATATGACTCTGCAATATACACATTTACAAAACTTAAGCTGCGTATATAAATACAGACAAAAATATTAGTGTTTTGTAATATCACAGAAGATTTATTATTTCTGTAATGATTCAGTAAATCACAGAAGCGATCATGACATACCACAGAAAGTGGTAACATTAAAACAACCAAAAATCTTTCCACCTTGCTTTTTAATTTTATACCAAACTGACTTCAAACTTCCTGCAACATAAAATAATTAATGCCATTCTTTAGTCTATTACCCATGTTAATGCAACGGCTAGGATTTGAACAATTCACAATAAACCACTGCAAGAGAATGCATGTTTATTTTGTCTTTAAATGTCAAAAATAGTTGTTTTAAATGTGATCTTGCAACTATAGGTAAGGATATAAATGTGACTTGAAATTTTACTTTAAGCTTATATACTGTATTATAAGGGGAATAGCGAATAATTATGGGAAAATTAAGGTAATGAATAAAGAAAGTAATACTTCAGCTTAGTCGAATATGATAGTGGTATTTCTCACTTTACCTTTCTTGAATCAAGATAAAATAGTAAAATCCATTTGAATATTGCCTTTTGTAATAGGAAAATGGCAGTACCATGACAGAGACCCATTGTTTAAAACTGAGTGACCATGACAGGAAATACAAGCTTTTTGCACATCTCTGCAAGGAACAATTTTCCATTCTTTATGAACAGGTATCATTTTAGTGATATAGTAGGGCTCAAACAATTTTCGTAATTAGCATAATTTTTTGTATTCTTGCATCATTCTCATTCTGTGCCCAACCTTAAATATATTATTGTGATAGTGACATTATACATTCCCCAAAAGCACTGTGACACTGCATGCAATATTCACAGATCAATGGTACAAAATACTTCAGATTTAAGAATGCCACAAATTGTTAGATAATTCCAAAATGGAATACAGTGCACCCAGTTACTCAACAGAAGGAGGGGGGGGGGGAACATTCTTCTTTGGAAAGTTCAACTGTATAGAGAAACAGGAAGGAATACTAAAGGAGCTATTTCAGGTTTCTGCAATAAGTAGTGGCTGTTATGTGAATTAATTTGCCAGATTCCTGCAAATTCTGTCAGTTTGCATGCAAGCAATAATATAGTGTGTTTTATTTTATTTTTTTAAGGGTGATTTGTAATGGCATGATGCAAAAAAAAAGTGCTAAATTTTAGGCACTATAAGCTATTAAATCTTTTACACACACTCAACTCCTCAAAAAGGGAAAGATTATTTGGAAAAAAGGCAAGTAGTGAAGCATACATAAATCTAAACACTGCTAAATTAAACACTGGGATTGACCACAATCTGGAATCATTCATCAGGTGCATCTTTCTGGGACTGGTATGGGAATACCTCAAATTATGGAAATGTCACAATCAGACCAATATTTACTGAAGTCCTGCAACCCTTAGTTTAGTTGCACTGCATCTCATGGCTATAAAAGATATTTTAATAAATCATCAATCTATTGAGTATCATTCATCTGTTTGTTAGTATTTAAATATTGATATAATATCTCCACTGTTTGAGCCCTACCTTCAAAGATCCAGTTGACAAAAATGGTATACAATGCACGCAGTTCAACTGCTAACATTACAAAGAAAACATGTGCCTGATTTACAATACATTTACTTTCCAAAAATAGTACAACTAATCAAATACAGTACAGAACAGGAACCGGACTCTGAAGTTAGTGTAAACAATCAGATTTTTTTGCTGAACTTTTATATTCATTTTTCTATTCAACAATAATTACCCAGATAAAATGTCAACAATTTCCAGGCTCCAACTGAAGGACATTCTGCATACGTTGGTTTCTGAAAACTTACTAATGAGCCATCATAGTAATCAGGTAGTTCAAAACACATAATTGTACTATTTTCATAGTAAGAAATAAAATAATGCCCTTGCTAAACCTAAAAAGGTTGGAATTTACAATACCGCAATACCAAAAAGCCAATGTGCACAGCGCTCAATGCAGCTTTCCATTAAAGGATCTTTTGATAGAAATAACCAGATCCATATTAAGTTATCATAATGTGAGCACCTTTGAGGATTCTGTCTTCTACAAAACTGAATGATTAAACTGCTATGACTTAAAACATTAACAAAACGCCATAGATAATGTTTCACTTCACTTTGAATAAACTGAAATAATTGGCCAGTCTTGAAATCTGCAAAATATTAAACAGATTTTTAAAAGAATAAATGCAATTTAAATATGTGAAGGATAATTGGTGTCTTGGTACACTTTTGCAACAGTTCAAAAATAGTCATCAACCCACTGATTATAATGTTAGCTCACCTATTTAAAACAATTACGATAATTAAAATGCAACTGTAATAAAACAGCCTACAGCTATTGTATAACAGTGCAGTAGCAGCAGTGGTGAACTTAATGGAGGACAACATATATCTGATAGTTGCTTTACTATTTTATACAGTTGTCGAGTACTTATGAGTGAACATTACGCTGTTCTTCAAACTTCTTATTAGATACACATTTTAATTTCCATCGTAAATATTTACTTTAATTGCAAAAGAGAGCCCACTCAATTGTGGATTCAGCGGGGTCAGAATTTGAGAAGTTGGCCTGGTGATTTTATACAACACAGTGTTCTGTGAAATCTTATATTTAGATATTTAATGATTACGTGACTATAGATGAGAGGGTCCAACCTATGTGCTTCATAGAAACATATTCTTCACTGACCAGCATCTATTGAATTTGCCTCTACTGTTTTAACCATTAAAACACTCCAGCTATTGATTGCATTTTGTATCAGAAAGTGCTTTTTTATTTTCATCCTAAACTTGCCTTTTACCTGTTTGTAAGATTAAGATTTACGATCTGGCTGTTATAATTCCATTTAAGAATTCACAGGTGTGAAGAATGCAAGATTTTTTTTAGATTTGGATGGGAACAAGTCATTTAACCTGAGTCAGAAGATTATTTTGTACCCAATGAAAGCCAAAAATCTGAAGAATTTTACTTTGCTGTTTAAAATTGTGCCCACTTTAATGTTTGAATTCCTGTTGATATAAGTAAATAGAGATATGTATTTGAAGAATGCTTATAGTAATTTACCAAAATAACTGCACACTTGTTCTAGTTTTTTTTTTAAATCATGCTTCTTGATGATACAGTTTTGTGTCAATAAAATTTGCAGGGGAAAAAAAGACTATTTGCCATTGTTTTAGAGAGCATATTAACTAGGACTGGTATTCTGATTTCTCAATTTTTATTCTGTAAATAGCAATAAACAAAAGTGTAAATGGCCTAAATAGTGACAAATTTACTATTGGGTATGAATACAAACCAAATATTATATATGTCTCAAAAGGCAGAAGTGGCATTACAAATGCCCAATGCCTACTTTTCACAAGTAAACTAACATGGCATTTGTCCTCAAAGTAATTTGTATACTGAATCAGAATCAGTGCTTCCTTTTAAATTTACTGTGCAGTAGTTTTACCTTTATGTAAACATGAAAAGATTTAGCAAATAAACTACACAGTTGAATAATAAAAAGTTGAAGGAGCTACTCCACACTAGCAAATGGATATAACATTTTAAGTAACTGAATACATTTTTCTGCAGCCATAACAAAACTCGATTCCACTGCGAAAATGTGACTTTCCAATGTTAAGCAATAAAACAATGAGCATTTCAAATTATTTGGCCCATTTCTCAAATTGAAATGAAAGTGCCATCTAAAAAAAACCTGTACATTTGATGATTTTTTTACATTTAGCTCTGAAGAATGATATTACAGTATGAGTACTTATTTACAACTGTGCAGTAATGAGTGGCAACATAAATTATCTAAAGGCAGCCATTGCCATCACAGTACACTGGTTAATGTGTATAAAAAACTGTACAGAATTTAAGGGATTCCTTAAAAAAAACATTTAGTATTGGCTCTGTAGTGTCAAGTGGTGCTCTCTATTTGAGAAACAATGAATGCCCCCAAAAAATAAAGGGATGGGTGGGGAAAGAGTAAAGTAAAACACACTCAGTGGCCCTACCAAAATAAAACTGCTTCAACAGGGTTTGTCTTGAGTTACACGTTTGCAACAGTAACAGATTGCAGTAGAGTCCGAGTCTCATGATCACTGTTGTGTTCACAGTTCATGTAAAAGCCATATGGGTATAATAGGCTGGATATTATTTTTTCCTAAAATAAAACGACTTCAAGCTCCAAAATCTCACCAGTTTGTCATAATAATTCAGAATGTACTTAAAAGTTCAACTTGTGACCGGATAACCCTGATCAATGAAGTTTGACCACACAATACACATTTGATCACCCAATTCAACTTGTCTGTTAATAAACAGATATATGCAATACTGTTACTCATTTTCCAACAAATCTTTAAAGTGAAGTTAAAATTATTGTTAATGCCAACATACATCACTAAATTGTCATTGCCTTCCTATCGCAAAAAAAAACCATGATCAAGGGCATTGTGATGGCAGTTACCAGTTATGCTGAGTCCTACTGTTCTGCACTTCAATGCAGGCATACAACCTTTGGCCTGCAGTTGGTGTGCAGGCTGTAATTGCTTAAGTTTCATTATATCTGAACCACTGACCTGTCATGACATCCTTCTTCCCTGCAGAAGTGATATCTAAAATCTGGGAAAAGTGCAATTATAGTTTCAATGATGCTTCCTCCTCATGAAACAGGGAATCATTAGCAAGCAGCACTTAAGGATTTTAAAGAAAAAAAACCTTAAACTAATGTTCCTTTGGGAAGTATCCCACTTGTGCCACAAACGGTTATCAACCACATGCTATCACCGTCATGCTGGCAGAAGCACAAAGTCATCATTCACATCAACCATTGGCACATAGAAGGAAGGGACCTCAGTGACACACAGGGACTTGTGTCCAGCTGGGTCAAGCTCCTGTACTTTTAGCTGCCATTCCATTCGTTGTACTGCATTTAATGCAGCTGCTTCATGCTGCTGCCGCATTAACAAACAGGTCTGTCAAGGAAAAAAATATTCAAAGTATTAGTAACTAAATATTTTTCAGCAAAAGGAAGTTCATCCCATCTTCTCATTATTTCAAAATAGAATCTCGGCTATAATAAATTGGATTTGAATTAATCGTTCAATCATGACTGCATTATTTTCCTGATAAGTTATTTTGTGGTGGAGTTTTAACCTCCAAGGAAGTATTTTATTAGCTTGCTTTCAACATATTTTTGTCCAGCTGAATTTCACATGTTTGCTCTGTAAACATGGGAGGTTTCCCCGACGGGTTCCCCAAACAATCAGAATGAGCTTTTGGGTAATCTGCAAGGAAACATACCATCAACATTTCACTTGCAATGCTTTTGTATACCCCCTTTCATCTTTCAGAGAAATAACAAACTTCATTCTGTGTGCTTCCCAGTTCATTCTGGAAATGTTAGTGAAGCGAGGATCAAACTTGCCCCCTTCCAAATTAATAATGCCATAGCAATGCTGTCCTCCATGTCTTTATAAATTAAACACGTTTAAAAATACAACTCTTCCCAAAATCAATGCTGGAAATTTTTTTTTTCAATATTTACCCTAATTTTGGGACGTAAATCACAAATTTTGTATATCTGTATGGTTGCTTTCACTAATGCAAATATATTTCTCATATCAATGGCTGAAAACTGATTTAAAGTCTTTTGTTTAGTAGTCACTAGCTTTCAAGAGCGAGCTTATGACCCACTGATGCAGGGATTGGTTGCAGCACTGTTGTGGAGCTGAGTTAGTACATCAAGACATAAAATAACCAATGCATGTGAATCAAATTTTCATTTGTTCAGTTGATTTGATGAATTTATCAAGATTGGACTAGGTGATTAGGGTGGTCCAGATTAAAGGTTGTAATAAAGAATCTGAGATAATAAACAAAAAACCCCCATCACCCATAGAATGCTGAAAAAGGATTATCACAAATTAACCATTCTTTATTTATATGATTTAACACCACTTAATTGTCTTTATTGTGTTCATTTCAACAGGTATGCATTTAATTTCTCCAATCACCCTAGCTTTTGTGCAGAAGTTAGAATTGAGTTTAGAATTCTTAATTCCAAAATGATTATTCGGTACCATCTAATCGACTGGTGTATTAAGAATTTCTAGTCAGAGGAACCTACTAGTGTAAATAACATGAGAATTACTCATTGAAGGGTGTAGAAAGTTACATTATATGTTGCATAAATTCAATTTTTCATTTTGCAATTAATGCTATATTAGCAACCTTAAAATTCAGACCCTAATAAATAAATGAAACATTTGCAATTGAATGCCAGCATTGTGCACCATACCTTCTTCTGATGGTCATTGAGCACAAATCTTAATCAAATCAATTTTCTTTGTTCAACAAGCTAAAGCCCCACTTCAAATCGTAGTGTGCTTAAAATTTTAAATGTTCACAGGACCAGCTGTAGATTTGCGGACTTAAAAAGCATAGAACGGGTTCATTTTTGCATAAATTGTTTTCGCAGATTTTACTGACGGTTTTACATTATAAAGGTAGAAAATACTAAAGGAACATTTGTAGAAATCAGTATTTGAAATCATATGGTCCAATTAATTTTGTAATGTTTTAGTACTTATTTCCAAAAATCATGGTATATTATACAGCACAAAAATAATTACCTTCATTCGGTCATATTTATCATCAACATCCTGTAGCCATGAAATAAACTGTCGGGCATTAAATCGATCCCTCACTGATGTCTTATTTTCATCCCCCTAGATGAAAGCACCAGAAAAATTACAGAAGCCAGAGAATATTTAGTTCATAAATTAATGATAAAAAATTCAATAGTCAATGTTCTGTTAAAGATACAAAGTGCTGGTGTAACTCAGCGGGTCAGGCAGCATCTCTGGAGAAGATGGATTGGTGATGTTTCGTGTCGAGACCCTTCAGACTGAGATCCTTGTACCTCAATATTCAGTTATACCTAATGATTTAAACTGCCAATTGTTCCAGTAGAAAGAAACCATTAAGATCAAAAGTACACTGGTATGGATATAAAGTATTATTTCAGTTTTTGCTCATAATGCAAAATGCTACACTCAAGTGAGAAGACATATCAATTTATAAAGTGAAATTTCAATAAGTAGAATGTCACAAAAGAGAAATTTAAAAAAGAGTAATAGTCTGTATTTTGTTCACTGACCTGATTTTCTGAAGGCATGTTGTACACCTCAGAATCAAGCAACATTGTGCAAGCACTGAATGGCACTGCTTGGTTTGCTATTGTTCTTGCTGCTCGACAATGCACTCGTAGAATTTCTTGTTCACATGAAACTATTAGCTTTTCCTGATAATGAAGGAAAATATTTTTTACCTTAAACGCTTTAACACAACAATTTATCAATTAATCTGGTAATAGCTAACCTAAAGATTCTAGCTGCAAAAATGTGAAGAAAAATTAATTAATACAGTTAACAACAAATGTAACCGAAAATCCTTATTTAAGCACTGGGACTAATTTATTTTTATAGATACTGATTTGTATCTCAACTCCTTCAATTAAAGACGTTAAAACAAATCATTTCAACGGAAGAACACGTTGAGCTTCCCTGCAATGGTAAATGCATCACACATGTAGTGTGCTGGCTGTCCAAGGGGAAAGTCATTTGTTCAAGCTCTCAGCACGGTGAGTAAGTGTGCACTGAGGCACACAGATAGCAGGAAACAGGGAATCATAATTTTGCATTTTATCTTTTCTCTGGACTTCAGTTTTTGATGCTGGTACTATGTATCTGAACAGAATATTTAAAAAAAACCTCTCACCTGAATAAACAGATATTTTACATTTAATAAAATGCATTGTAGTTAGGTTGTGGATAGAGGCCAAATGAATGCAACTGGAAACAGGATAGCAGGAACACAAAAAGAACATACCTAAAATTATATAATTTCTTCTGTACTTGAACATGCAAAATTGGTAGCGATAGTGCAGAAACAACAGAGAATTTTACATTTCAGATACACCATTTTGGTGGTGCAATTGCACATACAGTGCCCTCCATAATGTTTGGGACAAAGACCCATCATTTATTTATTTGCCTCTGTACTCCACAATTTGAGATTTGTAATAGAAAAAAATCACACGTGGTTAAAGTGCACATTGTCAGATTATATTAAAGGCCATTTTTGTACATTTTGGTTTCACCATGTAGAAATTACAGCAGTGTTTATACATAGTTCCCCCCATTTCAGGGCACCATAATGTTTGGAACACAGCAATGTCATGTAAATGAAAGTAGTCATGTTTAGTATTTTGTTGCATATCCTTTGCATGCAATGACTGCTTGAAGTCTGCGATTCATGGACATCACCAGTTGCTGGGTGTCTTCTCTGGTGATGCTCTGCCAGGCCTGTATTGCAGCAATCTTTAGCTTATGCTTGTTTTGGGAGCTAGTCCCCTTCAGTTTTCTCTTCAGCATATAAAAGGCATGCTCAATTGGGTTCAGAACGGGTGATTGACACGGCCACTCAAGAATTGACCATTTTTTAGCTTTGAAAAACACCTTTGTTGCTTTAGCAGTATGTTTGGGATCATTGTCTTGCTGTAGAATGAACCGCTGGCCAATGAGTTTTGAGGCATTTGTTTGAACTTGAGCAGATGGATGCATCTATACACTTCAGAATTCATTATGCTACTACCATCAGCAGTTGTATCATCAATGAAGATAAGTGAGCCAGTGCCTTCAGCAGCCATACATGCCCAGGCCATAACACCCTCACCACCGTGTTTCACAGATGAGGTGGGCCCGTCTCATGCTTTGGATCTTGGGCAGTTCCATCTCTCCTCCATACTTTACTCTTGCCATCAATCTGATATAAGTTAATCTCCGTCTCATCTGTCCACAAGACTATTTTCCAGAACTGTGGTTCTCTTTTACGTACTTCTTGGCAAACTGTAACCTGGCCATCCTATTTTTGCAGCTTAGCAATGATTTGCATCTTGCAGTGTAGCCTCTGTATTTCTGTTCATGAAGTCTTCTGCGGACAGTGGCCATTGACAAATCCACACCTGACTCCTAAAGAGTGTTTCTGATCTGTCGGACAGGTGTTTGGGGATTTATCTTTATTATAGAGAGAATTCTTCTGTCATCAGCTGTGGAGGTCTTTCTTGGCCTGCCAGTCCCTTTGCGAGTAGTAAGCTCACCAGTGCTCTCTTTCTTCTAAATTATGTTCCAAACAGTTGATTTTGGTAAGCCTAAGATTTGGCTGATGATATCAGTTTTAATCTTGTTTCTCAGTCTCATAATGGCTTCTTTGATTTTAATTGGCACAACTTTGGTCCTCATGTTGATAAACAGCAATAAAAGTTTCCAAAGATAATGGAAAGACTAGAGGAAAGACTAAGTGCTGAGAGCTCTATTATACCTGCATTAAGGAGGCATTTAAACACACCTGAGCAATTACAAACACCTGTGAAACCATGTGTCCCAAACATTATGGTGCCCTGAAATGGGGGGACTATGTATAAACACAGCTGTAATTTCTACATGGTGAAACCAAAAATATAAAAATACCTTTTAATAAAATCTGACAATGTGCACTTTAACCACATATGATTTTTTTCTATTACAAATCTCAAATTGTGTACAGAGGCAAATAAATAAATGATGGGTCTTTGTCCCAAACATTATTGGGGGCATTGTAGGTTAGAACTTCTGGATTGCCTACTGTTTTTTAAATTTAATCTCTCATTTGCTGAAAGCTCAGCAACATATTAAATTATGCGCTCTTTGTTCCAGAATAGAGCTTTAAGGCACAACCTTCAGAAGAGGAGAATTTTTTTTCCAAATGAACCAAGGCGAGTGTGAAGAGTAATAAAAAGAACTTAAAGGACCAATTCTTCATAACGCTGAAGAAGCAATGCAACTAGAACCCATACATCTCTTCCTTCTTTCAAGGTTAAGAATGCAGCATTTATCCACTTGCTATATGAGTTCTGTTTTCAGGTAGGAAGTAACTTCTAAATGTGTAGCTAAAACAGGAACAAATCTTGTCCAATTCTTGCACCTCTTTGAGCCCACAAAATTGTTGGGACCACACCAATTTAAGTAGGATGGGAAGTAGGTTCGAATGGCAAGTTGCGGGAGGAAAAGAAGTAAGATGGACTAAGTTTAGTTTTGAGATACAGCACAGAAACAGGCTCTCTGGCCCACTGAGTCCGGGCCAACCAATGATCCCCGCACATTAACACTATCCTCCAACACACTAGGGACAATTTTGCAATCTTACCAAAGCCTATTAACCTACAAACCTGTACGTCTTTGGAGTGTGGGAATAAACTGGAACACCCGGAGAAAACCCACACAAGTCACGGAAAGAACCTATAAACCATGGTCAGGATAGAATCCGGGTCTCTAGTGCTGTAAGGCAGCAACTCTACCAGTGCGCCACCGTTGAGAAACATATAGAAGGCAATATGATGAACTGAGCAGTTCAGAAACAGAGAATATGGTTTGTGGAATGGGTTAATTCTGTTCTTCAGCATGCAGAATTGGTAGTGATGGCCTAGACACATACAGCATATAATAGAATATAATTTACCCTTTCAATGCTATGCTGAAGACGCAATTTGCCACGTACAGCTTCTTGCTGCCTGAAAAGCTCCTTCAAAGGCTCACACAAGGATGGCGGTGGTGCAATCTAAGAAATTGAAACAATGAGTTATTTAAAATTCAGAACTTCTACATCCAAGTACTAAAACTATAGATTTTTCTAAAACATAGTCCACAAATATTACCAAATTTTTTCAAATATTACCTAAATATTTGCGTAGGAAAGAACTGCAGATGCTGGTTTAAATCAAAGGTAGATACAAAATCCTGGAGTAACTCAGTGGGACAGGCAGCATCTCTGGAGAGAAGGAATGGAAGGAGGGTCTCGACCCGAAACGTCACCCATTCCTTCTCTCCAGAGATGCTGCCTGTCCCGCTGAGTTACTCCAGTATTTTGTGTCTACCTAAATGTTTGCTCCAGCTATGAAGAAAAATGGAACTGTATCATACCAAATGTCATACATCATGTATAATTTTTTCCCTCTAAATGGTGTTATTTAGAAAAAGATTAAAAGATTTATCAGATAAATTCATTCTACATTTAAATCATAACAATAGCAATTACAGGGAATTCGGCAAATGTCTATCAAATGCCTAATATAGAATAATGTAGCTTATTTACCATAACTTAACATTCAGTTTTCCTGTAAACTCCAGCATAATAACAAAGTAGCAAATCCAGTTGTGTCCAATCTATACTTGTCTGTGATCTCAGGAGCTACGCCAAAACGGTACACAATAGCGCAATTTTTTTTTGCAGAACTCTACTCAGCTTTTTCCCGTGGTCGTTCATATCAAGTTTCTTCACATTTGATGTTATATTTCACAAGTTATTGATATTTAAAGGTTTAAAAAAGCCAACTTTGAAAATAATAACTGCCTGTGAGTGGGAGACGATTCTGGCAGTTTCCAGTGATGATGTCACAATGGCATCCCAAAGTCCTCCAATCATAATGGCATCTCATTTACACAAGGTGCCGTGAAGATCCAGAAAACCGAAAATGACAACACAATGTCATCTCTGCTGCCAGTACACAAGCTATGAGAGTTGACGGAGTGGGGGATGGGAGAAGAAATGTTATTTAAATATTTTCTTTAGTGGGGGAGTGTGAAAGGGGAGAGGTGAGGGAGGCAGTGACTGAGGGTAGGGAAAAGGAGAGGGAGGGAGAGGTGGCAGAGATCACTGGGATCAGCAGCTTCAAGGGGTGTGAGGAGAGAGTGAGATTTTTGCCCCCCTCCCTCCACGTGGGAAGGATTGATTGGCTCAAGGGAGCACCGACGCCGACACAAATGTCGAGTCAATTAACTGGCTCTGGGAAGCGGCCACTGCCCCCCCAACCGGAAAGGATTGACTGGCTCAAGGGTGTGTGTGTGTGTGTGTGTGTGTTATATATGTATCTCAAGATGAGACGTCAAGATATATCTCAAGATGAGACGTTTAGTTTTAAAGCCAACGCCAAAACATATTTGTACAAATTCCAGTAGAGAATCACGTCATTTCAAAAATCCCCTCATCTGTAAATGCGGTTAATTATTTCGCGATAATTGTCCAGCTGATCACATCACAATGCCTTTGCTTGTGGCCCAGCCCCCTCCCCCTCCCTCCTGGATTAAAGCAGCTGCTGTCAACGTACAGGCGCACTGTTTTCCACGAGTTGCGTCACCCCCCTTCTTCAAAAGGCGCAGAAAGAACAAGCAAGTTCTGTAGATCCCGAGGTCGGCGCTCACAAGCTTTTTAAAAACTCCTTCTCCACCCTCCTCTCTCCCCCCCCCCTCTACCGCCCCTACCCCCCTCTCTCCCCCACCTCCTTTTCCCCCTCCTTCTCTCTCTCCCCCTCCCCCTCTCTGCCCCTCCTCTCTCTCCCCCTCCTCCCCTCCGCCAGCGAGTGAAGTCACGCCCCTCCCTCCCGCTGCTAACTGTTCCTATCCTGCTCCTCCCCCCGCTGCTACCCGCTCCGGGTTTCCAGATAGCCGGGCCCTGTACTCTCTCTTTCTCTCCCCGGGCTATCTCCGCTTTTCGCAGTCCACTCGCTCGCCGGGCTCCCTTCCACCTCTCCCCCCCTCCTCTTCTCACCCCTCCTCTCTCCCCTCCACTTCTCACCCACTACTTTCTCCCTCCCTCCTCCTTCTCTCCCCCCTCCTCTCTCCCCCCTCTACCGCCCCTACCCCCCTCTCTCCCCCACCTCCTTTTCCCCCTCCTCTCTCTCTCTCCCCCTCCTCCATTCCCCTCTCCAGCCCCCCCTCCTCCCACTCCTCACTCTCCCCCTCCCTAGCCCTCCCCACTCCCCTCCCCCTATCTCACCCCCCCCTCCCCCTCTCTCACCCCCCCTCCCTCCCTCCCGTGTGTGTGTGGGGGGTGGTTAGTGTGTGCGTGACGCCGCAGCCCCCCCCCCCCGCAACCCTCTTGGTCTAGGAAATACTATTAAAAGTCTCATCTTGTTTCTATGTGTGTGTCTCTCTGTGTGATTGTATTTTCGCCAAACGGTACAGGGTAGCGCAACATTTTTTGCAGAATCTTACTCAGCTTTTTCCCGTCGTCGTTCTAATCAACTTTCCTTCAGATTTGATGTTACATTTCACATTATTAATATTTAAATGTCTAAAAAAGCCAACTTTAACAAGATTTTTACTGTTAAAATCCTTCCTGCCAGCTTCCAACAAACTTTGATACAAAGTTGCAATACAGGAACACTCTGTGCTTCCACCAACTTTTCATCTGAATAGGATACCACAGTCCTCCACCCGACATTTGCAACAATATTGCCATCACACAACACTTACTCCAGCTCCTGGCAGGGCAGGAGGAGGAGGGTGAATTGGTATTGCAATTGGGAAAATGCAATTGGATTTTTTTTTTTAAGTCCAGTGCAAGGGTAAGCAGGGGAGTGCTGGAATCTTACGTTCAGCAACGGGCTGAGTTGGGGGACACCTCCCATGAGGGCTACGGGTTAGTGATACTATATTGAATTGGGGAACGGGTTGCGTTGGGGGATCAGGCCTCACGTGTGACAGGGTCCCAGTTGGTCTAGTGTATGTGTGGGTGTATATATATATATATATGTGTGTGTGTGTGTGTATAAAAATAACTAAAACTCTTATCTTGTTAGTTTGTTTCTATCCATCTATCTATACGTGTTTGCCCATGTGATACTGGACCTACGCCAAAACAGTACACGATAACACTAAAATGTTTGCACCACCTTAATCACAATCGTCCTGTGGTTGTTTTGTGTCAAGTTTCGTTCAGATTGATATTGTATTTCACAAATTATTGACATTTTTAGATTTACAAAAGCCCAATTTGAGAAAAATGTCTTCCCTGTGCTTACAGCTATGACGTCACAATGTGATTGTAGCCCTGCTCACAACATTGTTGCTATCCAAGTACACTGAGTCCTGCTAGCTTTAGCACAGGGGTCGGCAACCTTGTTCAGCACAGGGGCCAGGACGCATGTCTGTGAGTGGATGGCGAGCCATATCTATCATGTGTACACATGGAGCCTGCCCCTTTGAGGACGCCACTCATACTCACTCGTCCCCGGTCAATTGACAACCCCGATCCCGACCAAAGATCATAGAGCAGATCTTTGATCCCGACAGTGAAGCCCAGACACAGAAGGTGACTTTGCGCAGGATGCGGTACAGCCAGAGCTCAGCGTTCGGCCGCGCTCGGTGACTCCCACCATCGTGGCCGCCAGCCCAGGCCTCCTTGCGTCACCGCAGCCTCGGGCCCGGGAGGTGCCGGAGATGATGGAAATCTGTGGGCCGGATAATTACGGAAAAGAAAATACGCCTGCGGGCTGGATGATTTTGGGTTACGGGCCGCATTCGGCCCGGGGGCCATAGGTTGCCGACCCCTGCTCCAGCAGGTGCAAATGCATTTTTCTTAATGTCAGTTTTTAAATTGAGGGAGGGTGAATTAGGCGATATGAGCAGCCCCTGCCCAGTTGCGGGCTATGGGTGAGTGGTAGAATATTGCGTTGGGGGAACGGGTTTGCTTTGGGGGAACGGGCGAGTGGTGGAATATTGCGTTGGGGTACAGGTTGCGCCTCCTGTGGATACAGGGACCCAAGGGTGCCACTTATTGATATTTAAAAGTTTACAAAACCCCACTTTGAGAAGAATTTCTTCAAATCTGCACTGGCAGTTGGGCAGTTACCAGCTATGACGTCACAATGCCCTACCGGCTACAATGTTGCTATCCCAGAACACTGAGTCCTTCACAGCAAATGTCCTTCAGGGAAAGAATCTGCCAGCCTAACCCAGCACAGCAAAGTTTAATATTAGATTTGGATAACAAAAGATGGCCTTGTCGGTGGCACCTACATCACATTAAATCTTAGTGCAATTACACTTTTATTAAAGTTTAAAATGAGGGAGGGTGAAAAAATTAGCCGACCTGTAATGTTGGGGGCTATGGGTGAGTGGTGGAATATTGCATTAGGGGAATGGGTTGCGTTTGGGGAACGGGCGAGTAGTGGAATCTTAGGTTGGGGAACCAGGCCTCCCGTGGGATTCTATGGGTGAGTGGTGGAATATTGCATTGGGGGTACGGGTTACATTGGAGGAACAGGTGAGTGGTGGTTTATTGCGTTGGGGGAACGGGGCCCAACGGGTCCCACTTGGTCTAGTATATCGTATTTCTCGGCAATTAAGACACTTAACATCATATTTGTATAATACCCTTCTAAATATAGAAATCCCATCGTCAGAAGCAATTAGAAATGACGGAAGAGGAACTAGGCCTAAAAATTCGAAGACAGATGGGAAGAAAACCGTTTATATATACACAATTGTTCGATTAACGTTAGACATACGTTAATTCAATTTAAAATACTGCATAGACTACTATTCAAAGTCTAAACTGAATAAAATCTTTCCAAATGTATCTCCTATTTGTGACAAATGTCTCCTTCAAGAAGCTACTATAACACATTCCTTCGCCTCTTGCATAAAAGGGAAGGGGGTCGGGGAGGGGGTGGAGGGAAGGGGGTAGGAGGGGAGTGTGTGGAGGGGGGAAGGGGGTTTAGGGGAGGGAGGGTGGGGAGGACGGGGTTGGGGGAGAGGAAGGGTGAGAGAGAGGGAGGGGGAGAGGAGAGGAAGAGAGAGGGGGGAGAGAGAGAGGGGGGGGAGAGAGAGAGCGGGGAGAGAGTGAGAGAGAGAGGGGGAGGGAGAGAGAGGGGGGTAGGGAGAGAGAGGAGCGGGGGGAAGAGAGGGGGGAGGGAGAGAGAGAGAGAGGGGCGGCAGCCCGAGCAAGGCACGGAGCGATCTGAGGACGGTGAAAAGCAGCGGGGGGACCAGCCGATCGTGGCTTCCGCCAGCGTGACAGAGCCTGGCCGGGCCGGGCGGGGGACACAGACGATCGTCCCCTGTGACGGGTAGAGAGCAAAGATCCTATAGCGGTATAGGATATTTGGTAGAGAGGAGAGGGTAGAGAGGGAGGAAGGAGAGGGGAGGAGGTGAGAAGAGGAGGGGGGGGGAGCCGGGCCAGTGAGTGGGGTGTCAAATGAGAGAGAGAAGCAGCTTCTTACTCTGGAAACCAACAGCTGGAATGAGCGCGCAGGCGGGCGGGGCTTCACGAGCTGCGCCGACAGTGAGGAGAAGGTTCAGCGCGTGAGGCGCCGCTGCAGAACAAAGATCCTATAGCGGAACGGAGCTGTAGAATCTTTGTTCTGCAGAACTTTCTCGATCTTTCTGCGCCTTTAATCCACAGCGGCGGGGGGGCGGGGTCAGGACGCAGGTGGGCCTGGATTGGTGGGCATTGTGACGTCAGCAGCTGGCAAGAGGCGATTATATTTTTTAAAGTATGTTTTGTGAACAACTTTATTCAAAATCTGGGGAAATAATTGACCGAATTTATAGAGGAGTGCATTTATGAAATCATAAGTTAAATCCCTACCGAAATTGTAAAACCTCCGTGTTTTTGCATCTGGTTTTCGAGGAGATACGTTTCAAACGCAAAATGACATACACCCACACACACACAGAGTTTTAAAAGTATACTAGACCAAGTGCAGACCCGTTGGGTCTGGTCCCCGAAAGTGCTTGACACCCCGGGGTGTTGTTGCCGAACGTGCTTCAGACCCCGGGGTGAAAATGTGCTGAAAAAAAGATGGCGTCGTTTTCGGAAAAAATCGGAGAAAATCGGCGAAAAAAAGATGGCGTCGTTTTCGGAGAAAATCGGGGAAAAAAAGATGGCGTCGTTTTCGGAGAAAATCGGAGACAATCGGAGAAAATCACATTGGGGTTGGGGGGGATGGATTTTATTAAAAAACGTGTACATAAACAGGACCGAATTTAATCAGGAGTGGCTATTCGTAAAGATAAATGTCATCTCTTTGGAAATGGCGAAAAACGTGGGCCTTTCCGCGCGCCGTGTGGGCCAGGGGCCGTATCAAAGGCCGCGCGGCAAAGTCAAGCAGACCGTCGGACGTACAGACGGACGACAGCCAGAGAGTTTTAAAAGTATATAGATAGATATATATACTTTAATATATATATATTTCTATACTTTAATTAACTTTCTACCGTCAACGGCACAAGTTTGAATGCATCAGTCGCACCTGCACAGTGCATTCCTACTTCCCGGGCCCGTCAGCCATGCCTGCGCAATTGGGGGATGGTTGCCGGACCCGCTATCCACGTGTGCGCAGTTGGGGGAGGGTTGCCGGGTCCGCCGCCATTTTCAGATCGCCATTTTGATTGGTGTTACAACGGGGACCTGTACAGCTACATGCTATGAATTCCATCGTTCCGTTCCCGGTGCCTATCTATATATCTATCATATTACTAAAACTCTCATATGTCTGTGATTCAGGGATGCCCGGATCTACGCCAAAACGGTACTTGGTAGCGCTATTTTTGGAGCACCTCACTCACATTTGTCCTGTGGTGTTTTTATCAAGTTTAGTTCAGAATTATGTTATATTTTACAAGTTATTCACATTTTTTACTTTACAAAATTCCACTCGGAGAAAAATCTTTCACCTGCAATGGCAGTTAGCAGCTATGACGTCACAATGGGATCTCATTTACATAAACTGCCCCTCGCCAATGTTCCACTGGCAGTTAGCAGCGTATGATATCACAATGGGATCTCACTTACATAAACTGCTCGTCAACAGTGTTCCACCCAGTGCAATGAGAGATTTGTTACATTGTTGTAAGGAGAGGGAGTGGGAGAGGGGAGGAGAAATGTTATTTAATCATTGTGTTTAGTGGGGGAGTAGGATAAGGGAGAGGTGAGGAGTGGGGGAGCAGGGTGATAAAGGGAGAGGAGGGGGGTAGGGATGGGAGAGGGGTTATGGAGGGAGGGAGTGACTGAGGGTAGGGGAAAGGAGAGGTGAGGGAGGGACTTGAGGAGGGGAGGAGGAGAGGGGAGAGAAGAGGGAGGGTGAAGAGGAGGGAGGGGGAGAGAGGGGGTTGGAGGATAAGGGGAAAAGAGCTGCGCCTGCGCAGTTGGGGGCTATAGGTGAGTGGTGGAATAATGCCTTGGGGAAAGAGTTGCTTTGGGGGAATGGGTAAGTGGTGGAATATTGTTTTGGGGGAATATTGCTTTGGCCCAACGGGTCCCACTTGGTCCAGTATATATATAACTACGTCTCATCTTGTATGTGTATATATATATTTGTTTGTATGTATGCATGTATGTATGTACCTGAAATGCAGCCAAAACAGTACACGATAGCGCAACAATTTTAGGCCCACCTTACTCACCATTCGCCTGCGGTGTGCAGTAGCAAGTTTTGTTGGATTTTACAAAGTATTTCCCTTTATAAACTTTAATTTACTTAATACCGTGAGCGGCACTGCGCTCCCACTTGCCGGGCCTGTCAGCCACGCCTGCGCAGTAGGGGGAGGGTTGCCGGGCCCGTTATCCGCGCGTATGCAGTTGGGGGAGGGTTGACGGGCCCGCCGCCATTTTCAGATCGCTATTTTGACTGGCGTCACAACGGGGATCTCTGGCGTCACAACGGGTCCACGGGTCGTCTAGTATTTCACTAAAAATGGTTGGTGGTGAGCACCAGTTGAGCCTCTAGTTTGAGCTTCCGCTTTCCTGCCACTTTCACATCCCCACTCCCACCCTGAATCTGTCTGTGGCCTTTGGCACTATTATAATAAAGGTTTAATGCAGGTTGGAGAAGCAAGACCTCAGGTTTCCTTGAATTATTTCAAGCACACTGCAGCCTGCATGACTCTATATCTAATATCCAATTTCAGATTTCTCGCTCTCTACGATCTACAAGCTGCAAATATTACAAGCGTGGACTTTTATTTTCTCCCATTGTTCTTGCAAAGCTAACTTATTCAAGTCAATTTTGATTTTGGATATCAAAACTCAGCAACTTGATCTGGCTGTAGAGAAACTAGAGGACTATGATCAAGACAACATGTTCTCACTCAATTTCATGAACTCAGACTACAGCTAGGCACAGAGTTATGTTTAAGGCATTACTCCATAGAGAGGAAAAAGCTCCACAAACACAAAAGCTCAGAAACACAATGAATATTGTATTCCATCCTTATCAATCCGTTAGCATCTTTGCTATTACCCTTCAGACAGCCATCGAGGCTGTAGAGCTCCAGGTATAATTGATATTCTGCAATTCATATCCAACTCCTGGGGCCTGAGTACACAAGAATGTCTTTCAAGGCCAGCTATCCACCAGATGTGTAACAGCTATTGAGGCAGCACAATAGATACCCATGTCAGTAGACGACCCCCCCCCCTTCCTACTGACATGGGTATCCCTCCTTCTGAAGCCCTCCCTCCGGGCTCAGAAGCACCATGGGTCCAGTGGAAGACGCTCAACCGCCTGAGAACAGGAACAGGGCAATCAAAAGATGCCATGGCCAGATGGGGCTATGAAACTGGCCAAACCACCTGTGAATGTGGAGAAGAGGACCACACAATGCAGCACTGCCTCGTCTGCCCCCTACTACCCAACCAGTGTAGCCCAAAGGATCTTGCAGTGTTCAATAAAAACGCAAAGGACTGTGTAAAGGAATGGGAAACTGTCATATAGCCA
Source organism: Malacoraja senta (assembly GCA_038087875.1). Classification (NCBI taxonomy): domain Eukaryota; kingdom Metazoa; phylum Chordata; class Chondrichthyes; order Rajiformes; family Rajidae; genus Malacoraja; species Malacoraja senta. The sequence goes on along the minus strand of CM075978.1, from coordinate 157,249,373 downwards.
ACCAGCTTCAAAGACACGAAAAGAAGAAGGCAGCAATGGGACATAGGACCAGGACATGTTTTGCACTAATGGATTTTTTAATTTTTACTGTCTTGCAGAGAAACCTATGCATGCAGTATAATTTATGTATAATGTTCATTCTTATGCTTTTGTCTGACTCTATGTGCCCATTATGCTGCTGCAAGATTGTCACAACACTATAGGGAGGTTTCACGGCAGTCGGGTCACGACCCCATGACCCGTACTGTTGCTACGCTACGCCAAATGGATTACACGCGATGAACTGCGGGTAAGTACTTACCATTGTTTCCAGCGTAGCGGGCCCGTTAAAACCCGCCGAAATTGTCAATTTTTGCGCTGTAAATAATTATGGAAATCGGGATAAGCGTGAGAGACATTTAGCCAACTTCAGAATTCAAAAAGTGAGGAGAAATGACGGTAGATAGAAGCGAGAGCTGAAGGGAACAACAACAGCCAGAGTGCTTGGCGAACATTGGCCGTTTGCTCACTGCATTTCATCAACTGGCATTATTTGTGTTTTTTCTTGATTCCTTTGGCATCTAAAAAGTTTCAGAAGGGATAATCGCCCCTGGTTCTCATGGGTTTTTACATACAAAAATAAAACGCCTCTGAAGCAAAATTTACAACCAGATTTACCACTTCTGAGACTTTTTAGATACCAAAGAAATAAAAAACAAAACAAATAATGCCTTACCATTAATGAAATGCAGCGAACAAACGCGATAAATCCCGATATTTTCAATTCCGATATCTGCACGGCCAATGTTCGCCAAGCACTTTAGCTGTTGTTGTCCCTTCAGCTCTCGCTTCTCTTTACCTTCATTTCGCTTCACTTTTGGAATTCTGAAGTTGGGTACATGTCTCTCACACTTACCCCGACTTCCACAATTTTTTACAGCGGAAAAATTCAAAATTTTGGCGGTTTTTAACAGGTAGGAAAGTACGCGTTTCTTGTATTAATAACATATACCGGAAGTGACGGATGTCTTCCAGATGGATTGAGCGGCTCCATGCGTCAAGCCCTATGACCCGGTGACCTTACGTGCAACCCTCCTATACCTCACAGCACTTGTGCACATGACAATAAACTCAAATTGACAAAATAAAATCAGTTATTTTCATAATTACCATACGGCTGGCTATATTATTGTGTGCCGCAAAACGTTCATTGCATGTGTGGTCACTACATGCATGCATGAAGCTATGAACCACATTAGTAGTACATGATCCTTTATAATGTTGTAGATACATTTCTAATGCTTTTGGGCACCTAGGATATTCACGATTGAAGCTTCCCAAAATACAACATATCACACTTATCTGAATTCAAATGCATTTGCAACTCATCAGCCTATTTGTCTTGCTGATCAAGAGCCTGCTGTAATTGTTAATAACTGCCCTCATTGTCTACGATATCACATATTTTAAATAGTCGAATCAGTATTGCATGAGACAGGAAAAAACTGAAAAAAGAGGAAGTGAGTTGGGTTCCAGGGGCATTGCCCTCTGGTAGGGTTCCGAGAGGCAACGCCCCGGCGGGGATAAAAGAGGGAGCTCCCCCTTTATACCAATTTTTTTTTGATAATTGTACCTTGAAATTAGTTTTCTTGCCTGTTTACCCTTAATTTCTCACAGGGTCTTCCCCACTCACACGGAACCCCTCACTGCTCACACTCACAGGGACCCCCCCTTACCTTTGCTCACACTCACAGGGACCCCCTCAATGTTCACACTCACAGGAAATCCCTCACCATTGCTCACACTCACAGGGACCCCTCACTGCTTACACTCATAGGGAACTCCCTCGCCTTTGCTCACACTCACAGGGATGTCCCCTCACCTTTACTCACTCACGGGCCTCTCCCCTCTGCTCACCAGAGCTCACACACACTCCCTCTACTTGCTTTAAAACGCTTAATGACACAGACAAGGCCCCGGCCCTGCAGCCGCGCCCCGGCCTTTCCCAGCCCAGTGCCCACTCTCCCGCTGCAACTGCTCTGCCAGGCATCGCCTTGTCCTGCCCCCGGACGTCTCCCTCCTCCTATCACCGCGCTCTATCCTCAGTCTCGCCCCCCCACTTCCTCCTCTGACCGACGCCTCCCTCCTCCAATTATCGTGCTGAATCATCATGTCCCACCCCCACTGCTTGCTGACCGACGTCTCTCTCGTCCAATCGGCGCCCTCAATCATCGCCCCACTATCTCGCGGAAAGTCATTTTCTAGATTTATAGAGATTTAGACGTAATTTCTTTTTTAACGAATTTCAAAATCCGCAGGTCCGGGGAGAAATCTCATGCCTGAGCACCCTAAAGGTGCAGAGAACACAGGGTTAATTGCATGCACATCATTTTGCAGACACCCCTTCATTTTCAACAGGTTAACCAGTTTGCCAAAGCAATCATACAACTTATATATTAAAATATATTTTTTAAGCTTTTGCAGAAATTCTGTTATCTGCAATTCAGTGACCGAGTCTGATATGCAAGTATTTGGACATTGGGCAAGAATATGAAAATCAAAACTATATGCTCATGCATAATCATAATTTGGATTAGCCACTGATAATTAACTGAATGGACAAGATTGCATCCAAAAGATTGCACCGCAGCATGAGAAGGAAATTGGGAAATGTATGAAGAGATTTCCACTTACCACGGGGATGTGGAGTTTGCTGAGTGGTTTTCCATCCAATAAATAGGAACCAGTGTAGGTGACATATTCAGCATAGCACTGAGGTGCTTGTGGAATTATACAACACAATATTTTACGTTTTTCCTCAATCTTTTTACGAATTTGAAGATACTCAAAGTATGGGTTTGATCGGTCACTGTGATATGGTTCAATGTCATCTAATTTAATCGCATCAACAATAGCTGCCAATGTTTGCTGGATCATTTCTCGAGTCTGCTGTGCTGACGGGTTGAGAATTATTGGTTGATGATTTCCACGAGGGATTTTTCTTTTGCGCGGATGCTGCAAATCGTCCTCCTCCACTATACGCCCTTTTGGTTTTCCTAATTGAACTGAAGCAGTATCCTTCTCCAAGGTGACAGCATTATTTTGCTTGTTCAGATTAGCCAACATTTGTGCTCGGTTCCTTGTGATTCGCTGAGGAATCTCTTCTCCTTTCGTTGGCTTTGCTGCCTCAGTCACTGGTTTAGGTATTGCTTCAGTAGTTTCAAGCACTTTGACAATGGCATCATCAACCAATGCATTAGAACTAACTGTCATAGCTTCATCTTGGAATTCTGTATTTATTTCAGTATGCTGCGGTGTAATCGGCTGACTATCCTTTTCTCCAAGCTCTTCAGCACATAATGAGTTTTTTTCCATAGTATCCTCAATTTTATCCTCCACTGGCAGAGTAACTGTTTTTAGAATCTCATTGATAGCTCCATGCTCTTCCCCTGATGATATAGCAATATGATCTGTACCTACAGTATGTGTACTAATAACTACAGGATCATTAGCTTCAGTTATCTGAGCACTCTCTTCAGATTCTGGTTCTGTCATTTCTATGTCTGGGTCTTCTCTGTCAGGTAATGGTAGGATTGGAAGTGAAAATGGTCCCAGATCAAGATCATCAATTGAATCTGCAAAAGAATCACCCCATGGCAAGTGTTCTTCTTGTTGTCCAGCAGTAACATTCTGCTGTGGCTCATCACATTTTTCTGAAACATTAATTTGTTCCTGCTGGTTTTCCACAGCTATGTTGTGCATTTCTGAAGCTGCAGTACAGCATTCATCAGGAAGTGGCTTACAGGTATCAAATGGTGAATTTGCTTTAATCGGAGACATGTATGGTAAAGCATTATCCAATGCTACTGACTGTTCCACTTGGTCCAGTCCTGGCATTTCATCTCTGTTTCCATCTTGCTCCGTGTCAGATCCTGATATTGGGCACTGGACAGGGGATTCAGGAAAGTGAGATAAAATAGATGAATCAAATGGCAATTCTGTATTATGTATAGTGTCTGGGGGACACTGTGGCCTGGTAATTTCACCAAAAGATTGATGAGGTGACTTTAGGTGCAATTCAGAACCCATTGACCAATTCATTGAATTACTCATTGGGCTGAGGGGTAACTGCTCATTTTGTCTGTGTGGAGAAGATGGATAGCTTAATTTATTCTGGGCTGAATCATTGGAAGTAAATGGCGCTCCAGGTATAGGCACAAGGCTGGCATTTAAAGCTGAATTAGGAGAAATCAAAGGAGTATTTGGTTGCAGCTCTGAAGAATCTAATGGCAAGGCCAATTCAGTGACTAAGCTATCTAGAGATGGCTCCAGTGGTTCTGGATTTTGCGATGGCAATGATTTTGCATGCAAATGATTAAGAACACTTTCAGGGGGAGGGGCGAGAATTTCAGTGAACGACTTTGCAGCTATAGAATGCGACTGTTCTACCTGCGGTGAGGAAATTCTATGCTCAGGTGAAACGCATGGCGATAAACCAGAGAATCTCTCAGAATGAACAAATGATTTTTCCTCCATTGGCTGTGCAATAGAAGTTTCATAATCTGATGAAGTAGGCACACTTTGCTGTCTAAAGAACTTTTCAGAATTATCAAATACTTCTTGTGGCCTTCTGGTATCCATTGACACAGATCGAAAGAGGCTGGATATGTGAACAGTGCTGGTTGGTGTCTGATTTGGATTGTCTTGAATGCCAGTGGGGATGCTCATGTATCTATCAAAAAAAGTAGGAGAATAGGCATTCATGGATATTGCTGACATGGTCACTGAATTCTGGGACTCTATTCCTTCAAACAGATCGGTAAAATCTTCATTCACACAGTTAGGCATATGGGCTGTGGGCAGTAAATCTTCATAACTTGGACAAGAAACCATTGGAGATATCTTTGGAACACCTGTTGGCCGATCCTGCTCAGATCTTGGTGAAGCAGGTGAATTTGCCTTTAGTCCGGGAGTTGAAAGCCAGTCTTTCACATCAGGGCAAGCAACAGGCTGAACATTTGCATCCAAAGGCATAATCTGCCCTGGTGCTTGATCTTGAAGCTTTTTGTCCTTTTGTTGAGAATCAAGTGAACTTTTTTTTGTTAACATATCAACATTTTTCCTGCGTATTTCTTCAGTACTTCGGGTTTTCTCTCTCAACTTGGGATCTCCTGACCTATGCCTCATTTTCTCCTTCAGTTTCATCCGCTCTTTATGCCTTTTATGACGTTCTTCAATTTCTAGATCTCTCTGGCTCAGCATGCGTTCGAAACTGGTCATCATCAGGTCTCCATCACCTAAAAGTTTTTCCTTAGGTCTGCTGTCTTTGCGCAAGACTTCTTTAGCTTGATTTAATTTATCATTTTCAGTGATTCTAAACTTAAAGGATTCATTTTTGTCCTTTTCTGAACTCTCTTTGATTTTTTCCTTTTGTTTGATTTCAATATTTGTTGAAAAGTCATCTTTTTCTCTTTCTTTGTTTCCACCTGACTCTCTAACTATAGAAAAAGGCTCTTTAAGGCTCAACTTATGTTCTTCTTTAGACTGCTTGAATACCATGACCGATTCTCCGTGTTTTTCCTTGTGCTTTTCTTTATCATCTTTTGATTTGTCCTTATGTTTGTCTTTCTTTTTCTTGTCTTTTTCCCTCTCCTTGACACCAATGAAAACACTTGACACCTTCTCTACTTTTTTAGACAATTCCTTTTCAGATTCATTTTTATCTTTCTTCTCACTGTTAACAACATCTCCACTTTTGTCTAATTCATCATCCTTTTCAGCTTTTAAAAAATGGCTCATGCAATCGCAATCTCCCATCAAGAGCTCTCGTTCAAGCACTGGGCCTTCTCGTTTACCAACAACTTCTTTGAATTCCTCGGATTTATCCCGCTTTTCTTTCTTCACCTTGTCTCGTTCATTTTTTCTTGATGATGACGACAGATGTCTGTTTCTTTCCTTTTCTTTGCATTTTTCTTGTGAAAACAAAACATTAAGTGAATCCTTTAACTTTTCCTCCACATTGTCTTGACCAACATTCAGAACATCACTTAAGTTACACATTGTGGAATCATGTAGTCGTTCTATGAAGCTGTCAGATGAAACTTCACTGATCTTGTCATTGGAATCTTCTTTAAATTCATTAAAGCTTGAACCCTGCAGCTTTTCTGAGCATTTATTTTCTTCTATTGGAATTCCCTTTGAAAGTCTCCTTTCCTTTATCAAAAGTTCTCTGTCAGATTTTTCTTTAAGCTTACCTTTTGACTTTTCATCAATGGAGTGCTGCTTTTCTAACTTTTCTGGAAGTTTTGACTTGAGTTTCTTTTCTAGGTTTGAATCTGTTGATACTCTGTCCTTTCTCTCTTTAAATTTATCAACTGATTCCTTATCTTTCTTTTCTTTATGTTTTTCAGGCAAACACTTTTCTCTCTTATCTTTCCCACAGTCTATTAATATTTTATCCTTTTTCTTATCTTTAAGTTCTTTTACTCTTGGTTTCTCTGCTAAATGTTGTTTATCAGTCGAGTATTTTCGGTGTTTCTCATGAGGAAATAGTTCCTTCTCTGTTTTTGCCTCCTCTTTATCAGGCAGTAAGTCACTTCTGCACATTTCATTACTCCCAAGTTCTGTGTCACAATACTCTAGCTCATCCCCACTTTCATCTGTGAAGATGTCATTTGCTATGCTATGCCAAATCTTTTCCTTTCCAAGTTCTGTATCAATTCCTTTATGCTTATCTGTTTTTTCTTTCTCCTTTCTTTCGGTAAAGTCTTTATCTTTTTCTGCATGATTTTCCATTATATTTTTGTCCCGCTTTTCTTTACCGAGTTCTGACAATGTTTTTCTGTCCTTGTCTCGGCTAAAGATATCTTTGTTCTTTTCCTTTTGTTCCTTTTTTTCTTTGAAACCACTCAATTCTTTGAATAGCTTTTCTTTATCCACATCTTTGTCCTTTAAGACTTTATCAGTCAAGCCCTTCTCTTTTTCCTTTTCAATTTCAATTGAAGTTCTATCCTTAGACTTGTATTTTTCAGTTTTTATCTTTTCCCTCTTTTCAGTTCCATCCTTTATTTCCTCTTTTCCTGAATAATGCCTCTCCCTTGCTTCCATTGTCCTCCCGCTGAAATCACTTTCAAACTTGTCCTTGAAGAAAGTTTCATTTCCACACTCTATTGAATCTGTTTTGGTTGCATCGTCAGTCTTTCCCTTAAAGTCTTTTCTTTCCTTGCAGAATTCAGCAATCATGGTTTTTCGCTCTTTAACGCTTTCAATAGCTTCTTTATCTTTTCTGTCTTTAATACTTTCAATAAGGTCTTTACTTCTTTTCTCTTTTTCCAGAAAACAACTCTGCCCCAATTTATATTTATCAAGTTGTTCTTTTTTCTTCTCTGCACTTTTCTCCACATACTCCCGATCTTTCTTTCTTATGCAGTCTTTGTCGGAGCGTTTTTCATTTAGTTCTCGCTTATCTTTTACCCTGGATTCTTTCTTCTTCTCCTTGCGTTCTTCTTTCATTGTTTCAACAGCTAGTTTCCCTGTTGTGCCATCTTTTAATTCCTTGAAGTCTTTCATTGGAATAACCCAATTAGCTACCCCTTTTACATCATACAAAGAAGAATTGGAGGACAAATCTGAAAACCATTTTTCTTCATGGTCAGACATACTAAACCTATCGTCACTGTCCAGAAAATGACTTTTAGTCTTTGGATCATCATAATCAGATTCCTCTTTGCGAACTTTATCTTTTTTACGTTTTTTGTCATCCTTTACACATTTTTCTTTGTCGTGTTTCAAATGTTTCTCTCCCTTTGAAGATTTGTCTTTTGCCTTTTTCTTATCATCTTTGTGGGATTTAAACTTTTCCTCTTTAGAAGATTTCTCTTTAAAGAGTTTTTCTTTATCTACTTTGAACATTTTGTCTTTCTCCTCCTTTAAAGACTTGTGATTATCTTTGGAGAGATCTTTGATTTTCTTGAACTTTTCTTGTTTACAAGTTTTCCCTATTTCACCTTTTGGCACCCAGTCTTTTTCTTCAGATTTGTCTTTCAGTTTTTCTTTATCTTCCTTCTTCAACTGGTCGTTATTGTGTTTTAATACTTTTATTCGATCAATTGAAAAGCTTTCAGTTGCTGCACTTAAAGATTTTTCTACTCTTTGCTTAAGTTTGTCCGTATCTCGACTCAAACTTCTTGAAAACTTATCACTGCCTGTCAAGATATTCTGAGACCTCCCCTTTTCTTTGTTTTTCATTTTGTGCTTGTGTTTCATTTTATGCTTTTTAATAACTTTGCCCTGCTTATCACATTTCTGAACTATTTCATCAGCATTCAAAAGCTGGAAGATATCTTCAGCCATTTTCTTTGCAGTTTCATCTCCATCAACAAGACTTTTCTTTTTATTATCTCTTTTTTCTTTCACTTGTTTAACAGATTCTAAATTGGAGTCCTCGGAAGAATAGTCTGATTCACTTGTCAGTCGTGTTCTTACCGAATCTGACAAGGAACTCACATCAGACCACACCGGCGACATATTTGATTTCCAACCATCAGCTCGCCAGGGTTTAGAATGTTGACGAGCAAGACTGGGAATATGCTTTGACGATGCATAGCTTCCTTGGGAGGAAGAACAGGATGCAGACAGTGAAGAGAACATTGCTGATTCTTTCAAGCTCACATAAGAGTCCTTCATGCTAAGTCCACTCTGTATTGAACCCTTATCCTCCTCCTCACTTTCTGAATCGTTACTTTCTGTTGCAGATGAATGGAAATGGTCTTCATCCTTACTCAATCTGCCTTCCTTGTTTTTCACATCTTTTTTCCATTTTCTGTTCACTTTAGTTTTTTCTTTGTGTTGTTTTTTTACTGGTGACTGTCTTTGTTTCAAGTTTGCAGCAGGCAGACTGGAGAGCACCGAAGGCCTGGTTAGAGGAGGAGAGAAGCGTATTAAGCTATCCTCTTCATCGGAACTGTTAGTGTCAGATAAAATACGTCGTGCGGTTTTCTTTGGTGTTAGAAGGGAATTTTTAGAAGATTTTGTCTCTAATTTAGGATTATAAATACAACTGTTCGTTTTTAAGTCTTTTCTATGATCTTTTTTCAGCAAATGCTTATCATCAACGGGTGGTACTCTATCTTCCTCATCATCCTCATCAAATTCATACTCATCTTTTATTGGTGTAGCTGTTTTAGATAACTGTTGTCGCTTGATTTTGTGTCTCAGGCCTTTCTCACATTCAGAGTCTGTGTTATTACCATCAATTGAACTGGAGGGAGCAACTGAGGGAGCATCTCCATCTTCTGAAGTTTCTATGTGACAATAAAGCAGAGAAAATAATAAATGAGAATGCAAGCAAATAATTTTTAAGTACCAGTTTAAAATGACATCAGCCTCTAAATTCTGTATATCAGTATATTGCCAGAGTACAGCGTAAATTGCTTTCATGCAGTGGTTTTCTCGTGTAAAGTATTTCAATTGTATGCATACTGTCCAAATCAAAAAGGAATTAAAGAAGCATTACAAACCTAAGCCTATTGTTAGAATAATTAGACAACATAATTTGCATCAGGAATGAATGCATGCCATAATCCTGTTCTTTTTATCTCTTTACCAAAACACTGACATTCCATTTTAGATATAGATGCAGAAACACACTATGATCTACAGAAAACCATGAGTCATGAATGCCAGATAGCCAACATCTTTACTCAGTCAGAACATTTAAAGCAAATAGTATACATTTATTTACAAGAAAACAAAATAGTTTACAAGAGAGAAAGATGTCTTAAGATTTACTGAGATAGAGGGGAGAGTTATGCAGATCACACAGTTCATTTGGATCAAATGGTCTGTTTTCACACTGTAATTTTCTACATAATAACAGCAAACATATCTGTGACTGGAAAGCAAATGGTCAGAAAATAAACCAGCAATTTAGTTTCAGTATTCTAATTTGAGAATTCTAAATTTCTAACGGGATCCAAGGTGCATTAGTCATTTGATGGACAATGTGCAATCAAATATTTTGGAAACCCAAACCTCAAGGACTGGCAAATGAGATAATGGCTAATGAACCCCAGGTTTAAACATTGTGGATCGAAATACATCAGCTGTATAAAGAATGTATTTTTGAGATTATTGGAACCAGAAGGAACTCAATGTGCTTGCAATGTTTGCACCAGCTGTTTGAAGGATTTATCTAATTTGTCCCGCTCTGCTGGTGTTACCCCACAAACCCAATAATCTTTGTACTTATATTATTAAAATGTATCTCCTCTCTGAATTAAACCCATACAATTCAGATTCTCAGCCATCGCAAATTTGCACCTGATGGAACTTTGTGCAGAATCAAAGATTAGAAAATTAGATTTTTCCAGATCAAAGGACCTAATGCATTAAATTGTAATCAGTTCATTTCTGCATTAACAAAATTAACACACATCTAATACTTATAACATTTAGGATTTCAGTATTAAGACTTGCTCATGACAATTATATTTGCATGATCAATACATTTGGCACAATCATGGGTACTCATATTCTAAGTTACAATCAAGTAAACGTACAATCAAGTCAACTTATATCCATTAATAAACTCTTGCTATTTTCACCTGTTGAACTCTCATCACAGGAGCTGCAAGAACCCTTTCGCAGTAACAGGTTCACCATGGTGGGGGAATTGGCAACTTTGAGCGGCGTCTCTCCTTTTCTGTTACTCTGATGGGGATTCCCTCCGTATTTCAACAGCAACTTTACAACCTGAAAAAGTTTTCCCCCCAAAAAGAAAATTGAGTTCAGATAACAAAAATATAACTTGACTGCAAATCAGTCGATAATCTTGTAACGGCATTGATGAGTTGCTACTACATAAGTTAAACAAATCTTTGTGCTTCATTTGAGAGCATGGCGATAAATTTTATGAACCAGGATTCAGAAGTCTGAACTGTTGAACCAGAATCATGAGTTTGAACTTCAACACAGCAGCTTGCAGATTTAATTATATGAAATCTGAAGAGAGAAGCTAATCTTTGTAACATTAACCATGAAATTATTTGAGAGTCTTCAAACAGATCTGATTTATTAATGGCAACTATATTCAAGGCGACATTATATATAGTTTGCTCCAGATCCACAAATGTGGTTGGTGTACAACAGTCCTCTGAAGTGCTTGAGACCACAGAGTTCAGGGCGCAGTGAATGAATGGCCAATATGCTTTGAATGAAGAAGGGTCTCGACCCGAAACATCACCTATTCCTTCGCTCCATAGATGCTGCCTCGCCCGCTGAGTTTCTCCAGCATTTTTGTCTACCTTCCATATACAGTGCATTCAGAAAGTATTCAGACCCCTTCACTTTTTCCACATTTTGTTACGTTACAGCCTTATTATAAAATGGATTAAATTCTTTTTTTTAGCATCAATCTACACACAATACTCCATAATAAAAAAATGAAAACAGATGTTTAGAAATATTTGCAAAGTAATTAAAAGGAAATTACTGAAATATCACATTTACATGAGTATTCAGACCCTTTACTCAGTACTTTGTTGAGGCACCTTTGGCAGCGATTACAGTCTCACGTCTTCTTGGGTATGACGCTACAAGCTTGGCACACCTGTATTTGGGTAATTTTCTCCCATTCATCTCTGCAGATCCTCTCAAGCTGTCAGGTTGGATGGGGAGCGTCGATGCACAGCTATTTTCAGGTCCCTCCAGAGATGTTCGATCGGGTTCAAGGCCATTCAAGGACATTCACAGACTTGTCACGAAGCCACTCCTGTGTTGTCTTGGCTGTGTGCTTAGGGTCATTGTCCTGTTGGAAGGTGAACCTCTGCCCCTGTCAGAGGTCCAGAACGCTCTGAGGCAGGTTTTCATCAAGGATCTCTCTGCACTTTGCTCCATCATCTTTCCCTCGATCCTGACTAGTCTCCCAGTTCCTGCCGCTGAAAAACATCCCCACAGCATGATGATGCCACCACCATGCTTCACCGTAGGTATGGTATTGGCCAGGTGATGAGCGGTGCCTGGTTTCCTCCAGGCGTGACGCTTGGCATTCTGGCCAAAGAGTTCAATCTTGGTTTCATCAAACTCTAAGCGGGCTGTCATGTGCCTTTTACTGAGAAGTGGCTTCCGTCTGGCCACTACCACAAAGGCCTGATTGGTGGAGTGCTGCAGATATTGTTGTCCTTCTGGAAGGTTCTCCCATCTCCACAGTGGAACTCTGGAGCTCTGTCAGAGTGACCATCTGATTCTTGGTCACTTCCCTGACCAAGGCCCTTCTCCCCCGATTGCTCAGTTTGGCTGGGCAGCCAGCTCTGTGAAGAGTCCTGGTGGTTCCAAATTTCTTCCATTTAAGAATGACGGAGGCCACTGTGCTCTTCGGGACCTGCAATGCTGCAGAAAATATTTTATACCCTTCCCCAGATCTGTGTCTTGACACAATCCTGTCTTGGAGGTCTACGGACAATTCCTTCGTCTTCATGGCTTGGTTTTTGCTCTGACATGCACTGTCAACTGCGGGACCTTATATAGACAGGTGTGTGCCTTTCCAAATCATGTCCAATCAATTTAATTTACCACTGATGGACTCCAATCAAGTTGTAGAAACATCTCAAGGATAATCAATGGAAACAGGATGAACCTAAGCTTAATTTTGAGTGTCATAGCAAAGGGTCTGAATACGTATGTAAATGTGATATTTCAGTTATTTATTTTTAATTACTTTGCAAACATTTCTAAACACCTGTTTTCGCTTCTTCATTCTGGGGTATTGTGTGTAGATTGATGATAAAAAAAAAGAATTTAATCTATTTTAAAATAAGGCTGTAACGTAACAAAATGTGGAAAAAGTGAAGGTGTCTGAATACTTTCTGAATGCACTGCACTGTGAATGAATAAGCAAAAGTATTACACAGACAAAAACATTTTAAGTATGGAGACACAAGAGGCTGTTGTTGATGGAATCTTGAGCAGAAATAAAAACTACTGGAGGAACCGATCGGACTGCATCTGTGAAGGGAACTAGATGGATGATGTCTCAGTTCGAAAAGCTTCTTCAGTGTGAAGAGTCCTGACCTGGAACATTGTCTAGCCATTTCCCTCCACAGATACTGCCTGACCCACTGAGTCCCTTCAGCAGTTTGATTTTTAAAAGTATGTTCAGTTAGGCATCGAAAGATAAAAGTTCTGTAGTAACTCAGCGGATCAGGCAGCATCTCTGGAAAACATGGACAGGTGATGTTTTGGCCGGATCCTTCTTCGGACTGATTGTGTGGGGGTGAGGAAAGAGAAGGCCAGAAGAGAAGCGGGGTAGGACAAAGCCCCACCTGGACTTGACAAGTTGCACCTTTTCTATCCTTATCTCACAGCTTCTGCCTTTTCATCCAAACATCTGCCTGTCGAAATCCCCCCCTCGCCGGGGACGGGTTTAGATGAAGAGAGGCCCTAAGCTGTTCCACTTGTGAGGCCCCTCCCAATCCCCACCCCGACTAGAGGAAGATGGTCCACCAGATTGGCACCGATTTGCAGCCGAGCGTGGCCAATGAGATAAGGGGCTGGAAAGCTGCGCTTTTATTTATTTATTTATTGCCAGTGCTAGTGTCGAGTTATTGGCTTAAAACACTATTATTCTGAATTGGAGGGCAAGGAAAATTACTGACGGGTTGTTTAGAGACTATAGTGCATTGTGACAACATATGTAAGAAACCTATGACAGTGTCAAAAATATTATACACCTTGCAGGGCTCTCACTTCATTTTTTTTCTCTGTTGTCAGCCGGGCAACCTTGGCAGCTTTTTAAATTGCCAAATTACAGTTTAGGTCGTCATTTAAGATAGCTTGCATGACGCGTGCGATAATGTGCTCGGGCGAAGTGCGTAGTTACCAGTCGGAAATATGCTCAATGAAGCATTCACATATTTCTGCTTCAAATAAAGTCACAAACTAAACATATTCACCAATCAAGACATGATATATACCACAATGACATGCATCAAAATTATAATACAGTATCTCAACTTTTTTTATACGTTGCAATGAATGCCATTTCTATTATTTCTTTCCACTTCCAAACAAAAATGTGGTTGGATTATTCAGTGTATGATCAACCTCGGTGAGACCAAGTGCAGGCTTGGCGATCGCTTCGCACAACACCTCCACTCAGTTCGCAATAACCAACCTGATCTCCCGGTGGCTCAACACTTCAACTCCTTCCCATTTCGAATCCGACCTTTCTGTCCTGGGCCTCCTCCATGGCCAGTGAGGCCCACCGCATATTGGAGGAGCAGCACCTCATATTTGCTTGGGTAGTTTACACCCCAGCGGTATGAACATTGGCTTCTCTAATTTCAGGTAGTCCTTGCTTTCTCCCTCCTTCCCTTCCCATTCCCAGCTCTCCCACAGCCTACTGTCTCCGCCTCTTCCTTTCTTTTTCATGTCCCCCCCCTCCCCCCGACATCAATCTGAAGAAGGGTCTCGACCCGAAACATCGTCTATTCCTTCGCTCCATAGATGCTGCCTTACCCACAGATTTTCTCCAGCTTTTTTGTCTACCAATTGGATCCCACCACTGGCCACATCTTCCCATCTCCTCCCCTGTTGGCTGCCTAAAATTGCCAGAGACCCGGAATTGATCCTGAATATGGGTGCTGATTGTATGAAGTTTGCTCCTTTTCCCTTTGATCGCATGCGTTTTCTCCGGGTGCTCTTGTTTCCTTCCACATTCCAAAGGTGTGCAGGAACCTATTTCAGACCCAACCCAAAACGTAATATTTTCCTTTTGTCCAGAGATTCTTTCTGACCTGTTGAGTTACTCCAGCTTTTTGTGTCTATCTTCAGTTTAAACCAGCATCTGCAGTTCCTTCCTACACACACAATACTATACGATAGAACTTTATTAATCCCAGGAGGGAAATTGTGTGTGTGTGTGGGTACATATATTATATACACACACACACACACATATATATATATATATTTATATAGTTATATATTCATATATAAATATACACCGTTTTGTTTTCTCGTTTATAACATTGTTTACAGAGTACTATGTTTACATATTCTGTTGTGCTGCTGCAAGTAAGGATTTCATTGTTCTAACTGGGACGTGAGAGAATAAAACACTCTTGACTCTTGACTTACTCCACTAATGTGTGGGATAGAATTAGTGTACGGGTGATCGGTGGTCGGCGTGGACTCGGTGGTCTGAAGGGCCTGTTTCCACGCTGTATCTTTAAATTCCGGAAGTGGCGGCGCTGTCGTACAGCAGCGGCTCGCCTGCAGTCCGTCTGTTTTTACTTTTTTTGTTGTTTTCTTTTGTCCTGTTTCAGTTAAATTTTAGTTTATTGGGTTGTGTATGTGTGGGGTGGGGGGGTGGGGGGGTGAAACATGACTTTTGTCTCTTCCTTCGGGGGAATGCGACTTTCTTGTCGTATCCCCCTTCTCTGCCTCCGTCTGCGCTGAGGCCAAAATGGCGGAGCTGCCGGCCTCCAACTCCAACTGCGAGCTGCCGGCCTCCAACTCCAACTGCGAGCGACCGACCGACCTCGAGGCTCTGGAGGCAGAGCCAGGACTTACCAGCGCGAGGCTGGCCAACTTTGGGGCTGCGGTGGCGTTCCGGCGGTGGCGACCGAGGACACTGGTGGCGACCTGAATCCGGAGGCTCGGCCGCAGCTGGCCCAGTGGACGACATCTTCGGGAGCGCGAGGCTGGCCAACTTCGGGGCTGCGGTGGCGTTCCGGCGGTGGCGACCGAGGACACTGGTGGCGACCTGAATCCGGAGGCTCGGCCGCGGGCCCAGTGGACGACATCGTCGGGAGCGCGCAGGTCACAGGTTGGTGACCTGTGTTTCTGGGGCTCACGCAACTACAGCGGCGTCCGCTGGACTGGAGGGCGGCAGCTTCGGCAGCTTCGACCACCGCGGGCCGCGGAGTTTGAGCCGGCCCGTCGCGGAGCACGGATTCGGCCGCTGGACTGGCTTACCGTCGCCCGGCGGGGCCACAGCATCAGAAGCCTGGATCGCCTCAGCGCAGAGGGAGAAGAAAGCGGGAAGAGACAGAGACTTTAAGACTTTTGCCTCCATCACAGTGAGGAGGTGCCTGGTGAACTCACTGTGGTGGATGTTAATTTGTGTTTATTGTGTGTTTTGTCATTTATTATTATATGTATGACTGCAGGCAACGAAATTTCGTTCAGACCGAAAGGTCTGAATGACAAATCTCTAAATCTCTAAATCTCAAATTAAACTAAAAACACTAAAACTAGAGGGAGTCTAAAGAAGGGTCTCTACCCGAAACGTCATCCAATTTCTTCTATCCAGAGTTGCTGGCTGCTCCATGGTGCTCCCCCACACAATTAAAGCATGGAATAGTCTTCACCCTACCATAGGTACCCAACCAGACGCAACTAAATTTAAGGTACCTCTTTTTTCCCCAAGAACCCTTTTTTGCTTAAGTCCAAGTCAAGAGTCAAGAGAGTTTTATTGTCATGTGTCCCAGATAGGACAATGAAATTCTTGCTTGCTGCTGCACAACAGAATATGTAAACATAATACAGAACAGGAGATAAAAGTTCAGTGTGTTTATATACCACAGACCATATATATATACACAATAAATAAACAGATAAAATGCAATGGGCTGTTATTGTTCAGCCCTCCACCACCTCCAGTTTAAATTTCATTTAGAATATTTATGGAGGACCAGGAAACCAGAAGCAAGCGTTACTCAGGGAGTTACTCCAGATCCAGGGTCAGGGAGTGATTCTGCGTTGATTTTCAGCGGTCGCGGCGAGGCGGCGACCGGACAGCAATGGCGGCCAGATCTCCCACAATTCAAAGCGAGGGAGAAAGTGCCCAGCGCCGACCAGTTGCCATGTCAGTGCGCATGTGCAGGATGGCCGATGATGTGCTGGCCGTGGTTGTGCGCTTGTGCAGGGGGAGGATGTGCTGGCCGTAGCAGTGCGCATGTGCAAGGCGGCCGGCCGTGGCGGCGGATGAGGAGCGAGCGGAGAGCAGAGACCCGGCGGCCCGGACATGGATATGGATGGCGGGCGGAGACGGAGAGTGACAGAGAGAGAGATAGAGAGGGGAGCCCGCCGAGAGTTGAACGGCAGGTGTCCTGCCTTGGCCGGAGGCCCCCTAGATTTCGAGGCCCTAGGCTTCAGCCTATGAAGCCTAGTGGTGAATCCGGCTCTGCGAGGCCCCCTAGATCTCGAGGCCCTAAGCTTAAGCTTGTGAAGCTTATACGGAAATCCGGCCTTGCCCCTTGCCTATATCCACATTACCTGCTAGGCTTTGTTCTGTCCATCATTGCTGCCAGCTTTCTTCACCACTCCCCCCTCACATCAAAATCAGTTTGAAGAAGGATCCTGACCCAAAATTTCACCTATTCATGTTCTTCAGAGATGCTGCCTGACTCACTGAGTTACTCCATCACTTTATGCCCATTTTGTAAACCAGCAACTGCAGTTTCTCGTGTCTTCGTTTACACATGCATCAATATTTAATCGTCTGGATCAATATTAAATACTTTATTATGTACTGTTAAACAGTGCATCTGAAAGGTTAATTTTCAGAATCTTTACTGGAACAAAAGGATGTCATTCTATGTAAAATAAATTAAATCAATATTCTAACCGACTGCACATTCAAGCTCAAGGCAAAAAAATGGTTATCAATAGCTCCATCTCACCCTGCAGCAGAATTTTCTCATCACTGTAGCAGTTTTTAAAGTTGTTGGTCAAGTAATTTTATACACCAATAATGCACATAAAATATAGTTAACCCTACCATAAGCATTCTCAGAGCCTTTCAAAATCATATCAGGCTATTTATTCACTGCCATTGCACAAGGAAACAGGTGGAGGACCCCCACCCTCCTCAAGCCCGGCCATTCTATACGATCATTATTGATCTACACCAGGCCTTAACTCCTCAAACATAGCAACATGGTGCATAATTTCACAATCTTTCAAAAGTATATCTACCTCTTCTTTAACCCAATGATCTGGCCACTACAATCCCCCCCCCCCCCCCCACCCCGAGGTCAAAAATATCAGAAATTCACCCATCTCTGTGAGAAGAAACTCCTAAACACCCGAGTTTTAAATGACCACCCCCTTGACTGCAACCATGTCCTCTTGTTTGAGAATCTCCAACAAATGGAAACATACTAACATTTTCCCTGTACTTTGCATGTTTCAGTAGGAATTCCTTCCTGGAATTTCTTACCTGGTGGTAATGACTGCAGTGCTTCAATACTGCCGTTCATCAGTTGTTTTACCAGGGTTTGGAATTAAACACTGCCCTTATCGGTGACACTCATACCCCACCCACATGAATAAAAATGAAGCCAGCTTTTGCCCTCTGAAATCTGCTTTTAATATTTTTCCTTTTAACACAATATCTAAGATTTATCATATGATGTTAGATTTATTACTAACGAGTCACTGTGGCATCACAAAGGATTTTATACTAGTGCTTCCAGAGAGAAACTTGCATCTGCAAATTTGAGTCTTGGGAGAGAAACTGAATCTTGGCTAATAGTATAAATCAAATTCTAACAATGTCTTATTTGCAGTAGCATTTTTGTTGAAAACGATGCGTTTATATATATTTGTGTATATATTTATACAATGGTATATGGACACACTGATCTGTTTTGTATTCATGCCTTCTATATTCTGTTGTGCTGAAGCAAAGCAAGAATTTCATTGTCCTATCTGGGACACATGACAATAAACTCTCTTGAATATTGAAACGATGAATGGGACGAGTTTTTGGGATATGTGATTGGCAAATCACAAAACAAAAAGTTTAAAAACTAAAGTGTTAATTACGGAGGACATTTTAATGGAAGATTTGGACAAGGTGGAAAAAATGCGAATTAAAAAAAAATTCCGATCAGTTCAGAATTCTATCTGACACCTTCAGTCTCGTCTGAGGAAGGGTCTCGACCCGAAACGTCGCCCATTCCTTCTCGCCAGAGATGCTGCCTGCTCCGCTGAGTTACTCCAGCTTTTTGTGTCTATCTTTGGTTTAAACCAGCACCTGCAGTTTCTTCCTACACCTTCCTTTGTTGTTTCAATCAGAATTCTTCAGATATTAAATTTATCTAACTCAAATAATAAAACCGTCAACATACGGACTATCGAACTGAACAGACCTTGCGGTGACCATTGTTAGCTGCATCATGGAGAGGTGCATCATCATCCAAGCCTTTTGTATTGACCTCAGCACCTGCTGCAAGGAGTTGCTTAGCCACGTCATAGTAACCCCTATTGCATGCTTCATGCAGAGCAGTCCAACCTGAAAATAAATCAATACAATGCTTAAATATCCTGATAAACATTACTTGTTTATTTAGTGACTCAGTATATTTTATTTTAACAAGTATGCACAGTAGTTTTAGTATGCAGATTTTTCTGAACAAAAAAGGTTCCTTACACAATCAGTCTAATCTCAGCAGACGTACGATACTCAACAGATTAGAATTAGGGGTCACGTTTGTGGGCAGCAGAATAATTAGCAGGGTCTGTTTTTAACATCTCCTGACATTCTCATTTTCACAGTTATTTGTTACTTTTATTTGCCATACAGTCTTTATCACTATTTATCTCATGTTACTTTCCATCATCTATCCAGTGACGTTCAATTGCAGGATTTAGTTTCCCAAAAAGATGGAAGAACATAAGTGCCCAGAATTATGAAGGACCATAATGGTACAGTTTCTTTTGAAGTGCCAGTTGGTGTGAGGGGGAAGTGTACGAGGTTATGGCTTATTACAGATTACTAGTTAGGTATTGAATTTACCACCTCAGGGTTGTGGGTTAATATGAAAGTTTAAACAATAACGAAAGGCAACTTCTTTGTACCACAGCTGTCAAGTTCCTAGCCTGAATGAATGCATTTGCAATTTCATGATCTAAACAGATTTTTATGCCCTCAAAGATGTCTTTACCATTAATCACCTTAAGTTTATCCAGTGTACAAATCTTAACCAGCTAAGTACAGGGCAAAAATGTATGTAGCTGAAATTGTAATAGTAGAAATAAACCAGATTTTTTTTTCTGAGATGTGATTCAATAGCACATTTTTCTCCCTTGCTCAATTTTCTCCTCCTGCTTGTACAGATGGGTAACAGACAAGCAAATTGCTGCATCTCTCATACTAATTTTCCAAACAAAAGTCTGCCTGTTGATGATTATATTACCTGCAAAATCTTTCACATTCACATCTGCACCTTCACTGATGAGTTCTTTTATGCGACGTGCATCTCCTCGAATGGCAGCTCGGTGAAGTCGAGTCTCTCCACGTTCATTCCTCTTATTTACTTTGTCTTTGGTTTTGGAAGCAGAAGTCGGTGTTCTCTTTTGTCCAAAAATCGACTGTGAGGGGTGCTTTGGGGTACGATCTGTACACAACATAACTTTGTATTTAACTGCACATTGGTTGCCTTAAAGTTAGACACATTTGATTTCTTGGATAACAACGAAAAATATAGTTCTTTAATTCGTTCATCTGAAAGTTTTTGCGATCTCTTCAGTTTAAAGCACCTTGTGTATACTTTGTTTTTTAGTCATCTTTCAACAACATTTGGCAGCTTGACCAAGTTATTTTTTTGGCTGAATTTACTTACAAGGACAAAACTAAGTTTGAATGATGCAGAAACCTTGAAAAAAATGTGGGATAAAAATAACTGGAGAAGGAACAATTTCCAGATTAACTGCTATCAGAACAAGAAATAAAGCTGGGTGGATGGTACTCAATGGAGTTACAGAACAGCATTACACATATACAAAACATCCAGTGGATGAGAGACTGAGAACTGGAAATGTGTACACAAGATGACATCGCAACGGGGATAATGTATTGGGAGAAAATAAGTGGAAAGAGGCAAAGAAAGGAGAGAGAAAGCATTGAGAACAACACAGAGATGAAAGTAATAGATTAAGGTTCATTGTGGCAGATAATTGGACATGCATATGTTCAGAGGCAATCCTGGTTAAGGAGCATAGCAGAGAGGAAGAGAGTCGTCTTATGATTACAAATGGAAGTGCAACAGTCCAAATGTTGAGATCCGAGGCCCTCTTGTGGGACAATGCATATTTGCCAAGGTTTATTTTTTGTTATCACTCACAAACAATTGTACGTTTCTCCAAACTTTTTGCCACAATTCTAATGTACAAATCTCTCCCTCTATATATAAACATTCTAAAACTAGCTTTATGAGTGAAAATAAATTGTAGCAATCTGAGGAAATAATCCAAATGTTTTAGAGAGAGAAAGCGACAGAGGGGATGTAGATCATAAGAAGTTGGAAAATTCAATGCTTATGTCATCGAGCTGTAAACTGCACAGGCCAAATATGAGGTGCTGCTTCCCTCCTACAACAAGCGAGTTCGGTATTCCGACTGCGCATGCCCAGGTCATAGGTCACTCGCTATAAACATTCTCGGCAGCTGTGGTGCTGCATTGTGTGCAGGCCTGCGTTTCGTCCGTGGTCGGGCCCAGGTCTCAGAGCACTGTTGAGTTGTTGCTGAGCCATCCCCGTCCCCTCTCGGGTGTCCCGTCCCTGTCCGGGGGTGGCCCTGGGCTTGCAGCCGGCGTGGAGGGAGACGCTGGCTCCAGCTCGGCTCTGCCTGTCCAGCCGGGTTGGCCGGCAGCTGGAGAGCAGGCCTGGAGCGGTGGTGGCCACGGACTTGCAGCCGGCGCGGGGGTGGGGGGCGGTCCGGCAGCGTTGCGGCGCAGGCGACCCGGGTTCGATCCTGGCTGCGGATGAGGTGCAGCTGCCGAGACTGTCTCTCCGCCGGTCCAGTCCCCCCCCCCCCCCCACCGTCTCCCACTCCGAATCTGCCCGCACTATTTCGCTGTTACACCCCGCTCTCCCGCTACCTGGCATCCCCATTCCTCATGAATAATGATAAGAATTTATACACAGTTCATAGTCAGCGCTTTGTTCGCTTTTTTATAGCGAGTGACCTTTGACAAATCCCATGATTCCTTGTGTTTTTCGGAATATCGAACTCTCTTATTGAGAAAGAGCATAATCCAATAATAATAATTGAAACGTTCTTTGTCAAATTTAATGTATTTTTATTTGTATATTGAGATCAAACCCACTATAAAGAAAATATGAAATCTATCCCTAAAAGGCAATGAATGCTTGGCCACATGGCCTTGTTAAAACAAAGATTAATGGGCCTGTCCCACAGGTGACTTTTTAGGTGACGGCAGGGGACTATGCAGTCGCCACATGTTCGTGGGTGGTTGCTGGGGAGTCGTCTTCATGGTTGTGAGGAGTTCGCACATTCTGGGAACTAGTCGCGGCCTCATTATGGTCGCCACAAATTTTTCAACAGCAAGAAATCAATGCAAGCTGCTCTTTTAATGAACAATGGAATCGTTGAGCTTCTCATTTGTAAAGATTTCAGCCAATATTTGAAGAACTTTAGTAAGTTTGTTCACAATCCCAAGTGCTACACAATTGATAAATTACTTTGGACATGTAGCTACAACCAATTAATTCTTGATGGTGATGTTATTTTTTAATTATACACCGTTATGTTGTCTTTCTTTGTGGTACCATAATGCTGCCATTGCCAGCTTGATTAAATATTGTTGAAATTAATGCAGAAAATGGAAATATTCAGGCGAAACCTCATCTCTGGAGAGGGCCAAAGTTAATCTTCCAGGTCAATGTATGACCTTCCACAAATACCGACCTGATTACTTCCAGCATTTTTAGTTTTTGATTTCAGAATCACACCATTTGCAGGACTGCTTTTCTGATAGTTGAATAGTTGCAATAATATTAACCTTGATATTGATTCACTTTGGTGTCAGTGACTTAAGTCTGTTGCTTTACTCAATGTCTATTTGTTATAGAGGAGTTCTCTATACACCACGTTACTTTTTTTCTTGGTCTATTTATGCCAAACAAATTCACAACATAAACGCAACACAAACGCCGTTGTCCCTTTTGTCCTTCAGTCTATACGGGAGGAAATCATAGCGTGCCAATAATAAAATATAAATAGTGGACCATAATCAGATGTGCTTCGACTCTATATTTCAAGGGCAAAGGTGAGCAGATCTCAGAGTTTAGGAGACAAAAGAACACAGAACCTTTTCATTAGAGCAAAAAAAAGGTCATGAAGGTCTTCAAGAGGTATAGAAATGATTTATCAGAAAGGTTTAAGGCATGAAGGATTTTAGAGAGAACTGGTGAAGCTAGTGTCATTCTCCTTGAGCAAAATAGTATGTGTGCAAGTTGATCAATAGGTACACGAATACCGCAGTTTAGTTAGATTGTGAAGAAATGCTATTCCCATTTGCTGAGGGAACATGTGAGTAAGGAACGCCGATTTCAGGCAAAAGATACCACGAGGCAGGGGTTAAGAATTAAACAACATAAGCAATTTAAAATTAACTGCAAAATTACAAATTGCCAACACTCAAATGTGAACCTTTACATTTGAGACAGATCCTTACAAAGATACGGACAGAGATGCAATGGGTTTCTTGAGGTTAGTTAAACTTTGTAAAGACATTGGACGGTCTGGGTACAAGGAATTCGGAGGTTCAACCTGAAGTCGTTGCATGTCCAGAGTCAAGAGAAGGGTCTCGACCCCAAACGTCGCCCATTCCTTCTCTCCAGAGATGCTGCCTCACCTGCTGAGTTATTCCAGCATTTCGTGTCCACCCAAGATTACTACAAAGTATCCTGAGTCATTCGGAAAAAAACTGTGAAGCGTATTTATGCAAGGATGCAAAGATATGAACTGTAAAACAATTAGGCAAAGAAATCGAGGTGGTGAGCTGACGGCATTAACACAGCTCAACATTAAACCCGAAGGAAATTTGACAGGGGAGGGCCCATGAAATCTAAATGCTAAAACCTTGCCAACTAGAACTAGTAATCGGGTGAAGTATCAACTGGAACTCACCATCCTGAGCAATAACTTCCCTCTGCTCTGGCCTGAACCCCCCACAAATTAGGCGCTAATGCACCTAGTCTATTTACCATCTCAGGAGAGAAAATGTAAGGATTAGTTTAGGTTGGATGGCAGCTTATGTACTTAAGATGAAATATAGCATCACATGAAGACCAAACTAAAGATGGAGTATGTAGGAGACAAATAAGGTGAGAATTAACAAGAAGCTCAGGGTTGGAGTAATGAAGGTGTCAACAAATGACTCAGCAAATCTCAAACTGGTCTCGAGAGATGTAAATGAAACATTACAATGCTCAGCAAGTACAATATACTACATTGGAAATAGCAGACAGATCACTGTGTCACTTGGAAGAAGTTTGTGTTTCTGAAAACAGTATAGGAAGAATTTAACAAGTTACTTGGCAGTTGCTGTGTTTGTATGTGAATAATGAAGAATGATTATGCTGAAAACCAAATTTAACATCTCTTTATCAACTGGCACAATTTGCTGGATATTTGCAGTATTTTCTCTGGTAGATTTTCAGCATTTTGTTTTTTACAAGGTGTGCATTTTGTCAATTTATAAGACAATTCAATTATTACATAACCATTACCTTGATTGTGACATTGCATGAAAAAAAAGTACCGCAAGTAAATCAAAACAATAGTAAAAACTTAAAATATTCCACTTTCCTCACCACCGCATACATTCCAGCCTTTCAATTATTCTTAGAACTGACCTGGACTATTTGCTGATTCTTCTGCCGTCATTTGCATCAGCAAAGCAACTTGTTGTCGTTCTGAGAGTGGACAGCCTGCCCTTATTCCTGCCCCAAACAATCCAGACCTTCTGGTTCCAGCCTCTTTCTTCACTCTTTTCCGTTCTGGACCTTGCTTTTCTGTAAGCAAAGATGGCAGAATTTTTGTTTTGGGAGGAGCAAGACATTTTGAGTTGCACGTAATATTTCAAAGTCATGGCATATTTTTCCACCACCTTTGGTTTTATCCCCTTTATGCACCTTCTAACGGTGTGAACAGACTGGTATCTCACAACAACAATGCTCTTCATCTATGAGCCTGGGGAAGCCAAGCATCTGAAAAACAATCTGACATTTTGGAACAAAATTAACCCTCATTTAATAGTCATGCATTTGCCCATTTCTTTCAGAATCGCTAACAGTATAACATCAGGATTCTGTACGATTCTAATTTGTACTTGTGAAGCTAGAGAATTGGAGTTTTGGAGTTTTGAAAGAATTGATGGTTAATTGTCACTCGGCATATTCACTATTTTTTTTGCTTTCAAAAACAACTTTAAATGTAAAGTGGTCTAAGAATCCCATAATACAAGAAAAAAATAAGATTTTTTCATTGCAGTTTATCCAAAAATGAAGTAATTACAAGCAAAGTCGCTAACATGCCACCTATATTTATAAAATAATATAATTACAAAATTAACTTCAAGTATTGTTGCAATACAGAGCTGCCAAGTTTTGTCAGAGCATTTCATATTCTAGTACCTGAAAATCAGTATTTTGCTGAGGAAATCAATATTTTTACACGGTTGCCAGTTGGCTGAATTTTTTTTAATGTTTTAATGTGCGGTCATACCCATGTATGAGTACAAGTATGCATAACTTGTTTATTGTCTATTATATAACATAGCTGCTTTCTTGCATCTCACCAATCACCATTAAGGGCACTGAGGTGGAGGTGGTCGCTAACCACAGGTACCTTGGTGTGCAGCTTGACAGTGAGCTGGACTGGAAGTGTCATATGGAGGCGGTGTACAGGAAGGGACAAAGCCGACTGTATTTTTTAAGGAGGCTGAGGTCATTTAACATCTGCCAACCCCTACTGTGCAGTGTCTACCATTCAGTGGTGGCCAGTGCTCTGTTTTTTGCTGTGGCCTGTTGGGGAGATGGCGCCCGCATAGCGGACAAAAACAGACTGGACAAGCTGATCAGGAAGGCTGGCTCAGTGGTCGGGGCTGAGCAACGAACGGTCCAGCAGGTGGCAGAGGCCAGAACCCTGAACAAACTGGGTTCTATAATGACCAACCCCACTCACCCACTCCATGCCCTGAAGGTGATCAAGAGCAGCATCTTCAGTCAGAGACTGATTGCACCAATGTGCAAAACTGAGAGACATAGGAAGTCCTGTTTACCAGCTGCTATAAGGTTATATAATGCGCATAAATAACTGTATTTTAATTGTATTTTAACTTGTATTTTAACTTGTATTTTAACTTGTTAAGTATGGAAGCTATTTGAGGAAATGTGTGGTGTTATGTCTGTCTTGAAGCTGTCGTGGCACTGTAATTTCCTGTAAAGGATTATTAAAGGTATATCTTATCTTATCTTATCTCTCTCTCTCTCTCTCTGTGTTGGCTGCAGCCATCGTCTGCTTCAGTAAGGGAAGCTGGTCGATGATTGGTCACAACGCCCCTCGGAGACTGCGTCTGATTGGCCGCCGAGTGACCAGCGCATTATGTGATTGGACACAATGCCCTTGGAGACAGCGGCTGATTGGACATTAATTTGTTGATTGGACGGGAATTTTAAGGGAAGCTGGTCGGTGATTGGACGCAACCCCCTTAGAGACAGCGGTTGATTGGCCGCCAAATAATCGGGCAACAAAAAATTTGACAAATAAAGGAGAGGAAACAAAAAAATCGGAAATCGGAATTAAATTGCGGATGATCTGTTATTATTCATTTCTAACCCTGAGAAATCTATTCCGGCAATAGCAGATAATCAATTTAGTAGTTTTTCTGGTTATAAACTAAATCTTAGTAAGAGTGAGCTTTTTCCATTAAATAATCTAGTTTCGAATTATGGACAGTTTCCACTTAGATTGACTACCGAAAGTTTTACTTATTAAGATCACCAAGAAACACAAGGATTTATTTAAAGCTAATTTTATGCCTTTAATTGACCATATTAAACAACAGTTTCAGACGATACCAAATTTTATTGCCAAATCTTTCTTTGAAATTATAGATTCCAAAATTTCTTCATATATATGGCAGAATAAAAATTCCAGACTAAGTAAAAAAATACTTACAGAAATCAAAAAAAGATGGTGGTTTGGCATTGCCGAACCTTAGATTCTACTATTGGGCAGTCAATGTTCGTTATTCGGCTCGAAGGGCCAAATGGCCTACTCCTGCACCTATTTTCTATGTTATCTAACATTTTGGACAAAAGATTTAGAAGATACCCAATGCCCAGGATGGATAAACCTTGAACGTGATTCCTTACAAGGGAATTACGAGGCCTCTATTCTAGGGGCCTCGTTACATTTTACAATTACGAGATTGAATAAATATACGACTAACCCAATAATAAGACATACGTTTTGAATATGGTTTCAATTTCGTAAGTTTTTTGGACTAAATGACTTTATCTTATCGAGTCCTATCTTATCCAATTTTCTCTTCCAACCTTCTAGTAGCGATCAAGCCTTTTTGTTATGGAAGAGGAAGGGGTTAGTAGCTTTTCGTGATTTGTTTTTGGATGGTTGTTTTATGTCTTTCGAACAACCCTCCAATAAATATAATTTACCTAATTCACAATTTTTTAGATATTTACAAATTAGACATTTTTTGAAGGCTACTCTACCCTTTTTTCCGCTACCACATCAAACCAAAATTTTGGAAACAATTTTACATTTCAACCCTTATGAGAAAGGATTAATAACGACTATTTATGAGTTGATTTTGAAATTACAAATAGATATATTTGATAAAAATTAAGAATGACTGGGAAAGAGAACTCCAAATTTCTCTATCTATAGAGAAATGGGAGAGGATTCTTCAATTAGTTAATACTTCCTCAATGTGTGCAAGGCACGCTTTGATACAATTCAAGATGGTTCACAGAGTTCATATGTCAAAAGATAAGTTAGCTAGTTTCTATGGTCATATAAATCCTACCTGTGACAGATGTAACTCTGAAGTGGCCTCACTGACCCATATGTTTTGGTCCTGCCCACTTTTGGAAAAATATCGGAAATAGATTTTTGACACTATTTCTGTAGTCTTGGGTATTGATTTACAACCTCATCCTATTACTGCAATTTTTGGGCTACCAATGTTAGATTTTATTCATTTATCCCGTTCCGCCCATCGGTTGATTGCTTTTACCACACTAATCGCCAGAAGATCTATTTTATTTAAATGGAAAGACTACAACCCTCCGACCACACTCCAGTGGTACTCTGAAACGATATCATGTTTAAATTTAGAAAAAAAATCAGGAATCACATTGTTGAACCCTTGGTTAAATTTGATAAGACTTGGGGAAAATGTATTCAACACTTTCACACAACATAAATTGCTCCCTCACTAACCGTTATAAAATCTATTTTACCTCTATATCGTGGAACGGACTTGACGACAAACAGACTTAAATTGTTGAAATTCTCAGTTCAGATTGTTTTGCTTTGTTTTTATTTATTTATTTTTTTCATTTATTTTTTTCTTTAGTTTAGGGGGGTTTTGTTTCTTCCCTTTTTCCTCTTTTTTTTTTCTTTTTATCTTTGTGTTTTTTTTCTACATATATAAGTTTTCTTTTAAATATTTAACTATATTTACATAGAGGTCTATATTCATTGTGTATTTTGACACTGGACTCATATTAGGTTATACCTGTTATTAATGTAATCCTGATCCCTATGTATCAATATCATTGTTATGTTTATCATTACTCTTTTTGCTCTGTCTTTTTTGTTTTGTTTTTGTCTTTTGGAAAAAAAACAAATAAAAAGATTTTAAAAGAAAAGGAATTCAGTTGCAGGTACAGCTGAAGGGATTTAGCGCTCGATACAATGACCGCATTAGAAGATCGTTTATCTCCAATGATGTATTATTAGTAAATTATTCCATTCTTTTTTATTATGCCATTTGCTTTTTTTTTTTTTCCCTTCCTTTCTTATCAATTTAAAAAAAACTAGAAGCAGAACCAATTCATAATTGATAATATTTTTAATGTACGACTGATATACATGAAATGTTTTTATTATGATATGTGCTTGCTTCTAATAAAAAATATTATTTAAAAAAAAAAAGATCATCTGAGCAACCTGAAATCATATCTCATTACACGAGTCAAGTAGTGAAAGATAGCCTGGCGACGCTATGAATTTATATGAATTTTAAAAATTCGAAATCATTCAAAAGCTACGTGATAAATAACACTAAATAAAACTGAAGCAAATAAAGGCAAACAGAAGAACTAACCTTGAAGGAGAGAGAGAAAACACACATAAACTTAATTAAAAAAAAATCATATAACATCCCTAAATGACGGGTACAAATTACTAAATAACGTGGGTGGACCAAAATGCTGGAGAAACTCAGCGGGTGAGACAAAAATGCTGGAGAAACTCAGCGGGTGAGACATAAATGCTGGAGAAACTCAGCGGGTGAGACAAAAATGCTGGAGAAACTCAGTGTGAGACAAAAATGCTGGAAGAAACTCAGCGGGTGAGATGCTGCCTCACCCGCTGAGTTTCTCCAGCATTTTTGTCTCACCCGCTGAGTTTCTCCAGCATTTCTGTCTCACCCGCTGAGTTTCTCCAGCATTTTTGTCTCACCCGCTGAGTTTCTCCAAACATTTTTGTCGATGCTGCCTCACACACTGGGTTTCTCCATCATTTTTGTGTACCTTCGATTGTTCCAGCAACTGCAGTTCCTTCTTAAAAATAGCGTGGGTGAATGACTGTACCTGCATACCAGGAAGAAGCCCGTGCTCGCGGTCCGGAGCCCTTAATGACAGTGAGTTTTAAGAAATTCTCCCGTGAATTTTATTCAAAGGAACACGGCGTCAGTAATACTTGGTCAAAACACAATTATATTTACTGAGGAATGCAGATAGATGTATTGATGACACATTGTATAACTACGTGTTAACTACTGGCTGTTAACAAGTGCTAACAGTGGCAGTTAACAAATCATTTTCGTTTCAGTTGAATCAAGTGATAAACTACTCCAATCTTTCTCCAAACCCGAACTTTATAAAAATGTAAAATTCCAAGGCGATTTTGCTGCAGCATGGCTTGTGCAGCGGCGGTCGTTTAAAAAAAAATCCGTATTGAACAACGTAAATTCGTATTTCCGAATTTGTGTCGCATTTCCATACGACTTGGCAGCAATGGCAATAGAAGAACATACAGTTGGAATCCTAATGCTAGTAATGATCTGACATAATCATTTGCCATTAAAAGTAATATAGAACATTTATAATAATCTAAAACCAGTTTTTTATTTCAATATTTTCAAGCAATTTTTGAAATTGCAACATTTATTTACCAAAAGGAATAACGAGTAAGAGTAAGCCATTTGACCCCCTTCCCCCATTCACCAGCATTATTTTATAACATTATCCCATTATTCCTCAATCCCGTTATGTCCAGAAATCTATCAATGTCTGGTTTGAATGAACACAGTGACTCCAGGGTAAAGATTTCTATTTTGTGAAGAAATTTCTTCTCGTCTCAGTCCTAAATGGTATTGGATTTATTATGTATCTGTGCTTCCTCATCCTTGACTCCTCCATTGGGGGAAACATTCTTCCTAGCTTTAAGGAGATTACCTCTTATCCCACTCACACACAACAAACCGACCATCCCTGGAACCAGGCTGGTGAATCTTTACTCCATAACAAATGCATCATCTCTTTGATTGGAAAATCAGAACAGCACAGTGTAATCCAGATATTGTTTCACCAAGGCCCTATATAAGGCAATAAAACCAAGGAAGTCTTGTTTTCAAATTCTCTCAAAAGGCAAGTTGATGTATCATTTACCTACCGAATCACTTGCTGCACCCTGCAAGTTGGTCTTCAGTGACCTGCGTACAAGCACAGCTGGGTCTCTTTGAAAACAAAAGACCAATTTCTCGCCATTTATTTTCTACTTTTCCGTTATGTGCACCAAAGTGGATGACCTCAGATTTTTCACGATATATTCCATCTGCTGTGTTTCTCCCCACTCACCCAGCCTGTCGATTTCCCTGGAAGCCTCTTTACATCTTCTCTGTATAACAATAATAACCTAGTTTAATTTTGTCAGCAAACTTACCCATTTGGTATCCTTGAGCAAATGATTGAAATTGATTGTGAATAGCTGCAGATCCCTGTGATCCTCCACCAGTCACAGCATGCCAACCTTAAGGCTCAGTTTATTCCCACTCCTTTGCTTTCAGTCCGATAACCAATTCTCAATCTGCATCACTATGTTACGCACAATTTATTGACCAACCTCCTCTGTGGACTTTTCCTATACCATTATTATTATTAACAATAATTAGAACAATAATATGCTAAGTAGGAGATATTTTTTTGCACAACAGATGAAGTATATTGGGAAATAAAATTAAGTTATACTCCTTTGCACAAAGAATAAATATTTTATTTCTTAAAACAGTACGTATTAAATGGTGTTTAAAGAGACATATATGAAGTACAAGGTTAGGACTTAGATACAGCATACAATTATTTTGGCAGTTACTGCAAGGAGATTGGGCCACAAGAATAAGGTACATTTGCTTCATGTGTACAGGACGTTTGATAGAGCAATGTACAGAATGTTGTGCTCATTAAGCAAGGAAGGATATAATTGCATTGGAGAGTGAAAATTTGATTTTTGAGCGGGTTCCGTGATGGGAGAGGGTGTTATGTACGAAGAGTGAGTAGATTAAGCTGAAGAGAAAAAGAATTACGTCCTTGGTCAGATTAAGCCACCAATCAAATTTATAAAAATTCCAAGGTACACAAAAATGCTGGAGAAACTCAGCGGGTGCAGCAGCATCTATGGAGCGAACGAAATAGGCAACGTTTCGGGCCGAAACCCTTCTTCAGAATTCTATAAAAATTCCAGATGTTTCTGAATGCCTCCAACATTTTGAGAAATAAATGCACAAATTCCAACTTGAATGAAACTGTATTACAATTGTACTGAGATGAATTCGTCAACAATGCTTTCATTCATGATTCTCTATATGAAAGCTCATGAAAGCTTAAGATCTGCCCATATATTTAGTCTTCCAGGCTTCTCTTGGTATCGATAGTGCACCAGATGCACAACTGTTTGTCATCAAGGATCATCTTGGCCCTACTACCCACTTCCAATCTCCACTTTCCAATCTTCACCTCGCTGCATTAACTAAGTTTAGTAAAATGGGCATTAATATTACGTCTCCTGCAATTCCAGCAGAAGCTAAACTGCAGTCACCTGAATGTACAGTCAAATGAACAAGCCACACATCAGTAAAGGAAAAGTTAAAACCTCAGCATGAGAATTTTTTTTTAATCACACCAATCATAATAGAAAATTCATAGAATTAGTTAAATTGGTATCGTATTTATAAATGAAGGAGTGCGAGGATGCTTGTGAGAACTATCTGGGACAAAGAGAGCTTCTGGATACTTCAAAGCACAATGAAGAATTTGTATGCAAATACGACAACAATTTTAGAGAACTGCGATAGCCCCAAGTTGAGAGAAACTGCTAGTTAAGCTGTTTCTATGGAGTTATTCAAGATCGAGACTAAATAGTTCACAAGTTCCCTGCACTTACTGCAATGTGCCAGGAACCAAGTTAGATCCACAGGATCTTGTGCACCCAGCCAAGACGGATGAGATTGTTGTTAAACTAAAGCAACCCCAATAGACCTTTTAGGGATTATATTGCATGTATAAACAATTGTTCTGCTTGAGATACTGTTATATTTACACATTGGGCTCTTCGGAACCCTGCCTGACCCAACAGAACATATTTATCAGTCCCATAATTTCAGTCACTGGCTCTATAACATTCTTTCTCATACGTAGAGTGAGAACAGCTTCACTTTGATTTTTCTATCACTTGCAAAAACTCCACATGGAGAGAATCCATACCAAACCTGGATCGTTGAATCCGTGAAGCTTAGGTACAAAGGTACAAACTGCTGCGCCATTGTGATACATACTCTTTGCACATTCCCCGCCACCACAATTCAATGAAGTGTGTAGTGCTATAAGGAGTTTTTCTGGGCGCCTGGTTTCCAGGTATAAAAAATAAATCTTCCATAATGTACAAGTTCAGTCTAAATATTGAACTACTAGAGTAGACTAGCATGTTACCTCAAAAAAAACTTCAAATAAATGTGTCAAGATGATTACATTTCACTTACATTAAAAATAAGAATGTTAGGATGCTTGATTTTGAGCACCAGACATTGGGGAAAAACAAATATGTAATTTACAAATAAACATTATCCTCCATGATAAATGCACCTTCACCACTTAACCCTTCCCATCTGCCAGTTAAATGTGTCCATTATGAAATCAAATATTGAAGCACAGCAGAGGGTAATAACCAAGATAAGTAGCTACGACAGCAGAATGGTATTGAGGTTACCTCTAAGGCATTGCAAAAAACATCTTGTGTGCAAGAGCAAAATAGGCTGGATGCTGGAAACATAGATTATTATATGGACATATTATATGGAAACATAGATTATTATAAAGACAGATTATTACATGGACAACCAAAAATGGAAGGATTAACGGGATAGTGGGAAAACCTTTAATGTCACTGTGAGGTGAAAACCATTGTATATTGGAAAAATTAAATACAATTAAGTGGACATGACACCAACACTGATTATGTACAGTGAATGTTGTGCCTTAATGCATACTACAAAGTAAAACACGCTAAAAAACAAATGCAACTGGTCAACTA
This sequence comes from Malacoraja senta, assembly GCA_038087875.1. Lineage (NCBI taxonomy): Eukaryota > Metazoa > Chordata > Chondrichthyes > Rajiformes > Rajidae > Malacoraja > Malacoraja senta. The sequence goes on along the minus strand of CM075978.1, from coordinate 157,215,740 downwards.
CAATTTAAAGAAGGGTCTGAAGAAGGGTTTCGGCCTGAAACGTTGCCTATCTCCTTCGCTCCATAGATGCTGCTGCACCCGCTGAGTTTCTCCAGCATTTTTGTGTAATTTAAATATAATTTTATTTAGAATAAGGCAATACATGAATCAAACTATCATTGTTTTGTTTTGTGAATACCAGAAGTCTACAATACAGTTTCAAGTTTTAACAAAAGATCATATTTTAAATACAATCTCCCTAAAACATTGTTCCTTATGACTAAACTAAAACTGTTACACAATTAAACATTGAAAATTAGTCATATTTGTCTGTCGTCTGTATTAAATCACGTTGTGAAATTGTTCAAAGATTTCTTATTTACTTTTACTTCCCCAAAATGTCTTACCATCACCCAATTATATATTTTTTAAACTAATTTCTTTTGAATATAAGAATGCAACAACTATAAATTGTTCTCATACCAAAATCAGATTGCCCCACTTCAATAATTTGCATATTATGCACCTAACCTACTGCATACAATAGATTTTTTATTTGATATCAGTGCTGCAAAGTAATGCTTGGCATCCAAACATCTTTGATCAGAAAGTGCCACAAAATTCATGTTTTTTCCCCCTCAGACCCTTGTCTGTTATTTTTCAATTTTGCATTGCTATTAGGTGATTAGAGACAGCAGTGCTGATGTTGTAATTTCTTAAGCGTACATCAAATCAGAACTCCAGCCATATAATGCTCACCAGAACACAAGCATATAGAAACATACAAAGTAGGTGCAGGAGGAGGCCATTTGGCCCTCCGAGCCAGCACCACGATTCATTGTGATCATGGCTGATCATCCACAATCGGTAACCTATGCCTGACTTCTCCCCATATCCTTTGATTCCTCTAGCCCCTAGAGCTCTATCTAACTCTCTTTTAAATTCATCCGGTGAAATGGCCTCCACTGCCCTCTGTGGCAGAGAATTCCACAAATCCACAACTCTCTGGGTGAAAACGTTTTTTCTCATCTCAGTTTTAAATGGCCTCCCCTTTATTCTGGACTCCCCCAACATTGGGAATTTTTTTCCTGCATCTAGCTTCTCCAGCCCTTTTATAATTGTATATGTAGGACATGTAGTAGGCAACCAGGACCCACAAGTCTCCACATCATTTCAAAACCGTGCCTTTGCTGTGTCGGCACACAAATTATGGAACGATCTGCCTCTCCACATTAAACAGGCCTCTTCTCTGTCTGTTTTTAAATCACTTCTTAAAACCCATCTCTTCTCCGTGGCCTTTGATACCCAGTAAGATGTTGACTTTATTTACTTGATTTAATTTCTTTTTTGATTGCTTTTATTGCATGGCTATTATTTTTACTCATGTTTTATGTCTTTTAATTTATTATTGTATTTCATATGTAACTTTTGCGTCTCATGTGAGCTGTTATGTTATGTTCTGTTATGTTGTCTGTTTATGATGTCTTGTTTAGTCTTCTGTACAGCACTTTGGTCAACATTGGTTGTTTTAAAGTGCTTAACAAATAAAGTTGGATTGGATTGGATATGATCACGTCTTGTCCATATTGGCGTCAACTCCTCCTCTGTGCCAGTTCCCCATAGCGTTTAATTACTCAATCTTTCAAATATTTATTCATCGCCATCTGATATATATCAAATGATCTGGCCTCCATCACCCTCGAAGGCAGAAAGTTCCAAAGATTCACCACCCAAACAGATCTTTTCAAAAGCAGATGGATATTTACAGCAACAAACTTGAGGTAAAATTAAAAAAAAAATCTTATGTGGGGATAATTCTTCTGTAAATGATGCTGCAAGTTCTGCAGAGCACCCGAATATTCTGCAGTTTCTTTAACTGATACAAGCTCAAGATACAAATGCAATTGAATACTCACCACTTGCCTGGATGCATGTAGCTTCAAACCAAATTAATGACCAAGAGATTTACTCGATTATTTAGACAATAGATCTATCATTCATCGCCTCCATCAGCAGTTTTATTGCAGCAGTCTTACAATTAAAACACAAAGTACTTATGCTATAACTGCAGGATAAGCAATCAACTAAGAAAACCAAGCCCAAGATAAAAGTATTATCTAACTAAATACACCAACTTACAATAAATGACCAAATGCAAACAAAAAAGCTACCTACATATTAATTTGCTCTTTAAAAAAACTAATCCTGTAGGTGCAAGTATATCATTGGGGTTATCAAGTGGACACCTCCCTTCATTGGTGTTTCGTTGAGTTACGCCCACGACATCTCGGGAAGGCTCAACAGTTGGTTCTGGCGTCCCAGAACCACCCCCCCTCAATACCTGCTCTCACCACCTATGTTACCCGTATCTACTAAATAAAGGAAGCTGCAGCCAATTAGCTCACTCTAATAAATGCTAAACACCAGCATGCTATCTTCCACTAATCCTAGCCCATCATTAAGCTTGTAACATCACAAATATCACCCTTGCACAACACCGGGATACACTTGCACAGACTACAATTACAAAGAAACACACATACTGCATGCCCCCAACTGACACTATTTCTTCTTCACCAAATCCACCTACTGCCTTGCTCTGCTGCCTCTGACATTTGTTTTACAGCATGACGCAAGCTCTGTATGCGAATTCCTAGCTCTCCAAATAGCGAGGTGGTCGATCTCGCTATGAAATCTCTACAAACCACCACTACCAGACGTACTCTTACTCTCCATCCTCGCTGCTCAACTTCTGCTGCCAACTCTACATATCTCAGCCTTTTCCTTTCATAAGCCTCATCCACTAAATTCTCCCAAGGCACCGTCAGTTCTATAAAATACACTATCCGCTGACTAACTGACCAAAACACTACATCAGGCCTCAAACTAATTTATTTCCTGCGGAACAAGCTTTCCTCCTAAATCTACCCGCATCTCCCAATCACTGGCTCCCGTAACTAGCTTGACTCATACCTATCTGCAAACTTCCCTCCTCTAACTTTCTCTACTTTTCTCTCCCTCACTGACAAAATTAATCGCTACACTCCCAGTCCTGATGCCCACTGAATTCACCTGTACTCTCCTCCTCTCAATTGCTGCAGCTCTGCACTTCAATACCTGGTTATGCCACCAAGTATACCGACCCTGAGAAAGACGTCCTACATCCTGATAAAATATGCCTCAACGTTGTCACCTCTGAACACAAGCGGCATACAAGTCCCCACCTACCCATTGTTTGAGGTTCTGCGGTGATGGCAGCACATCATAAATAGCCCTTATAAGGAAACTTACAGAACCCACCTCCATGCACCTCAGCTCCCTCCAGCTAAACCTCCCCTTTTCTACTTCCCCAGTTCATCCACTGTCCCTGCTTAACCTGAGCTACTGCCCTTACACACCTCACTGCTTTCTCCTGACAACGTACCTGCTCTACAACCAATTTCCTCCTCTTTGTGGAACCTGCCTTACTCCACACTGGTTTCCCTGTGCTGAGCCCTAAGCCTCCTTTCCCTTGCTGCACCCTACCAACAATGTCTGTATGGCTCATAGCCGCTTGTGCTTCTACTCCCTGCTTTAAGTTCCACTTCCTCCCTCCAGTTACACTTGGCAACAGATTACTAAAGTATCCTTACTCCCTGATAATTGCATCTCTAACCTCACCTTAGCGCACTTAAATTCCTCTGTTAGGCTGGACAATGGTAAATGGAGAATACCTTTCCCATATAAAGCCAAAAAACTAATACGACTAACCATTTCCTAATATATGACTAACTAATCTCTCTAACCTGTCCACCATAGAAATTGGCACCTCATATACTGTCAATGACCACATCAACCTTGGGAATAACCCAAACTGCAAACACCACAACTTCAACGTGCCTGGAAGCCCTGACTTCCCTATCCTTTCTAACTCGTCAGTAGAATCCTTTCAAAGTTGCTGAACCTGTTCAGTATCATCCAACTTCCAGTTATACCACCTACCCAAACTTTTAACTGGTTTCGCCATTATAGACAGGATTTCTTCTTCATCTACACAGATCCTTTTCTCTACTACCTTTCCTCTTGCCAAAGAAATACTCCATGACTAAAGCCCCGTCCCAATTTCACGACCTAATTGGCGACCTCTGCCGAGTTTGCCCTTGATTCATACTCGCAGCATGGTCGCCACGAGGTCGTAGGTCTTCGTAACTCTTCCTCATGCTCATGAGTGGTCTCGGCATACTCGTGGCCTCAAGTAGGTCGCGGCATTTTTTACAGCCTGATAAAAAATGTCCACGAGTTTAAAAAAAGGTCGGCATGGAAAAAATCGATACTTTTTACTCGTAGGTAGGTCGTAGTAGGTCGGGATGGTAGTCGTAGGTAGTCGCAGATAGTCATAGCTAGTTGTAGGTCGGTAACTGGCCCGAGAAAAAAAAATGCAAACATGACATCATTTTATTATGTGATCATTTTCCACTCGTAGCGTCGTGGTTGGTCTTAGGTCTGGAAGACTGAGGTCGAGGGGGGGTCGTAGGAGGTCTTTTACTTCCGCGAGTCAACACGTCCTTGACATTTTTTTCAACTCGTCTAGGCTCTTCTAAACTCGTGGATTAGGTCATCCAAGTGGGACAAGCCCTTTACTAGGCTTAATCTTCAATCTAGTCCATTTAAGATCATTTAACTTATCTAATAACCTTGTTGTACAAGCTACTCTTGGGGTCACCAAGGTCATATCTTCCATATACGCGCTGATTGGAGGAAGGCAATAGAAAATAGACAATAGGTGCAGGAGTAGGCCATTTAGCCCTTCGAGCCAGCACCGCCATTCAATGTGATCATGGCTGATCATCCCCAATCAATTCCTGCCTTCTCCCCATATCCCCTGACTCCGCTATTTTTAAGAGCCCTATCTAGCTCTCTCTTGAAAACATACAGAGAACCTGCCTCCACCGCCCTCTGAGGCAGAGAATTCCACAGACTCACCACACTCTGTGAGAAAAAGTGTTTCCTCATCTCCGTTCTAAATGGCTTACTCCTTATTCTTAAACTGTGACTCCTGGTTCTAGACTCCCCCAACATCGGGAACATGTTTCCTGCCTCTAATGTGTCCAAGCCCTTAACAATCTTATATGTTTCAAAGGCGCAGTCCATCCTGCCGTCTCTCCCCGCCTCCACATTCCAAATAAGACTGTGGCACAGATCCAAATGCATTTGCCAGGTCCAAAAACTCTACATGCAAATTTCTTCTCTCGAGCTTGGCTGTCTGAATGAACGAATAATTAATTAATTAGTTCATTGGCCAAGTATTCACATACAAGGAATTTGCCTCGCTGCTCCGCCCACAAGTGACATGACATATAGTGAGTTAGGAATGACACATAAAACATGAATAATAAAACATTATTGATTATACATGTGAATTAATTAAATTAATTAAATAAAATACCACAGCAAAGGGAGGCTACATATTTTTGGTTATTGAGTAGAGCTACTACTCATGAAAAAAAGCTGTTTTTATGTCTGACATTGGCGGCTTTGACAGTCCGGAGTCGCCTTCCAGAGGGAAGTGATTCAACGAGTTTGTGGCCAGGGTGAGAGGGGTCAGAGATGATCTTACCCGCTCGCTTCCTGGCCCTTGCAGTGTACAGTTCGTCAATGGAGGGAAGGTTGCAGCCAATAACCTTCTCAGCTGATCGAACGATTCGCTGCAGCCTCTGGATGTCGTGTTTGGTGGCTGAGCCAAACAAGATCATGATGGAGAAGATGAGGACAGACCCTACGATGGCCGTATAGAATTGGACCATCATTGCCTGTGGCAGATTGTACTTCTTCAGCTGCCGCAGGAAGTACCTCTGTTGTGCCTTTCTGACTGTGGAGTCCATGGTGGCCACCCATTTAAGGTCCTTGGAGATGATGGTTCCCAGGAACTTAAAAGACTCCACAGTCTGGTGCCATATTACACTAATGTGTTCTAAGCAACTTGTGAAACCTGGGATTCCTGCTTTCTGCACTGTGGTTTCTATTAACCTGTTCCTTTCTAAATAACTTGCCCGCCTGGGTGCCACGATGCTAAAGAAAATCTTGCCTTCTGCATTTAGGAGACATATAGGCCTAAACTGACTTAACTCTGAAGACTCTTTCTCCTTGGGAATGAAAATTCACCCTGCTCTACGCCAAACACTTGCTATG
>CM075978.1:157143059-157209393 GCA_038087875.1 Malacoraja senta | reverse complement strand
GCCGAACACCTCCGGTCGGTCCGCAATAACCAACCTGACCTCCCGGTGGCTCAGCACTTCAACTCCCCCTCCCATTCCGTATCTGACCTCTCTGTCCTGGGTCTCCTCCATGGCCACAGCGAGCAACACCGGAAATTGGAGGAAATGCACCTCATATTCCGCTTGGGCAGTCTACATCCTGGGGGCTTGAACATTGAATTCTCCCAATTCTGTTAGCCCTTGCTGTCCCCTCCCCTTCATCAGCCCTCTGGTTGTCTCCTCCCCTCCCCCAGCCCTCGGGCTCCCCCTCCGCCTTTTTTCCTTTCTTCTCCCCACCCCCTATCAGTCTGAAGAAGGGTTTCGGCCCGAAACGTTGCTTATTTCCTTCGCTCCATAGATGCTGCTGCACCCGCTGAGTTTCTCCAGCATTTTTGTGTACCGTGCTATCCATAATGTTTGGGACAAAGACCCATCATTTATTTATTTGCCTCTGTACTTCACAATTTGAGATTTGTAATAGAAAAAAATCACATGTGGTTAAAGTGCACATTGTCAGATTTTATTGGGTATTTTTACACATTTTGGTTTCACGATATAGAAATTACAGCAGTGTATATACATAGTCCCCCCTATTTCGGGGCACCATAATGTTTGAACACATGGCTTCACAGGTGTTTGTAATTGCTCAGGCATGTTTAATTGCCTCCGTAATGCAGGTATAAGAGAGCTCTCAGCACCTAGTCTTTCCTCCAGTCTTTCCATCACCTTTGGAAACTTTTACTGCTGTTTATCAACATGAGGACCAAAGTTGTGCCAATGAAATTCAAAGAAGCCATTATGAGACTGAGAAACAAGAATAAAACTGTTAGAGACTTCAGCCAAACCTTAGGCTTATCAAAATGAACTGTTTGGAACATCATTAAGAAGAGAGCACTGGTGAGCTTACTAATCGCAAAGGAACTGGCAGGCCAAGGAAGACCTCCACAGCTGATGACAGAAGAATTCTCTCTATAATAAAGAAAAATCCCCAAACACCTGCCCGACAGATCAGAAACACTCTTCAGGTGTGGATTTGTCAATGACCACTGTCTGCAGAAGACTTCATGAACAGAAATACACTGGAAGATGCAAACCACTGGTTAGCTGCAAAAACAGGATGGTCAGGCTACAGTTTGCCAAGAAGTACTTAAAGACCTTTCTGGAAAAAGGTCTGATGGACAGATGAGACAAAGATTAAGGTACTGGCTCACTTATCTTCATTGATGATACAACTGCTGATGGTAGTAGCATAATGAATTCTGAAGTGTATAGCACATCCTATCTGCTCAAGTTCAAAACAAATGCCTCAAAACTCATTGGCCAGCAGTCATTCTACAGCAAGACAATGATCCCAAATATACTGCTAAAGCAACAAAGGAGTTTTTCAAAGCTAAAAAATGGTCATTTCTTGAGTGACCAAGTCAATCACCTGTTCCAAACCCAATTGAGCATGCCTTTTTTATGCTGAAGAGAAAACGGAAGGGGACTAGCCCCCAAAACAAGCATAAGTTAAAGATGGCTGCAATACAGGGCCTGGCAGTGCATCACCAGAGAAATTACCCAGCAACTGGTGATGTCCATGAATTGCAGACTTCAAGCAGTCATTGCATGCAAAGGATTATGCAACAAAATACTAAACATGACTACTTTAATTTACATGACATTGCTGTGTCCCAAACATTATGGTGCCCTGAAATGGGAGGGACTATGTATAAACACTGCTGTAATTTCCACATGGTGAAAGCAAAATGTATAAAGATACTCTTTATTAAATCTGACCATATGCACTTCAACCACATGCGATTTTTTACTATTACAAATCTCAAATTGTGGAGTACAGAGACAAATAAATAAGTGATGGGTCTTTGTCCCAAACATTATGGAGGGCACTGTATACTCTATCTCTTCTAAGGGTGGTATATTTGGAGGGAAACCCATTCTCCTTTTCTTTTCTGGATTCGAGTTTGTCTTCTTTAAATATTCCCCTCACTCTTCCTTTGAAGCTTGTGCTTTCCACTTTTTACCTGACTAAACATTATTTTAACTAATTTAAATGGATCCCTATAAAATGCTGACCTGACTCGCTCCTTCTTCTTTCTCTTCCTCCTTAAAGTGTTCTGCCCTCCTTAATATTGCTAACCGATTTCTTAACTCTTTCTTGCAAAACATCATTCCCTCTCTCATCAACTGTAGACTTCCTCCACTGCTTTCTTAACTGTCTCCTCTCCTTCACTAATCTCTTGATTTCTCTCTCTCGTCTAGATCTAACCACCTGTAGAGTCTGCACCTTCTTTTTCTCAATAAGACCAATCACGTCTGCACTATGTTGATAAATAAACTCTCCCATTTTATCGAACTTGTTTTCCACTGTCCACTGTCCCTTTCAGACTCTCATGCCTTAACAAATCTATATTAACAGTTTCCCATTCTTTCCTTTCACTTGCCCTGGGCCATTTAACTCTAGGTTTCAGCCCACCACTCTTCTCCCCGACTGGCAGATTAACCTCACCACCACCTACATCCCCCTCTACAGCACTTGTTCCCTCCTCATCAGTACTGGGGTAACGATATCCTACGAACTGTGGTTTTCTACCCGTGGCTGGACTTCACTCGACTGACTTGACTGATTTCTCAAGAAGTACTGCTCAATGCGATTTCCCTACACTCCCTCTAACAAGCACTTCTTCTTTCCCTGATATATTCTGAGGCCCTTTGCTGTTGTTACTTTCTGCCAACCTCAAGAACAGACCTGGAGCTTCTTTCCCTTTACCACAGAGCCGCTGTCCTTCATTGATGCGCTAATCAATGTATTTTCCGTTCCGTGGTCTGTAGCCAGGTAATCTACCTGCGAGTCATTCTTCCGCCCCAGTTCTCGCAGACTCTAGTGGTATCTTTATTTTATTTGTCGTAGATTGTTAGGGGTGCAGCGAGACTGTTTACAATCTATGCCACTGCTGCAATGAGGTGCTCACCCATAACAGCTCCAACGGGGGTCTATTCCCTCCTGTCAGCTGTCCTTCCAAACTGTCACATCATACATTATTTCCCTATCATACACCACTCCTCTAGGGCATTGGTGTTATTGGACTTTTTGGACTAAAGGGCGATTGCCAGATAACCTAACTTTGAACAATACCTCCGAGGCAAATACCGTTTAACATTTAGGCTGTTTTTGATTCTGAACACCTGGCCCATCAACTGCCTTTCCTCCAATTTTTAAAGTGAAACTACACATACTCTTCTGTCTTGACTTGAATTTCTCTTGTATTCCATTCTAATCAAATATAATTGAGAATGAATTCATAACTCGTCAGTGTCAAAAGTTGCACACTAATTAATAAAACTAATTAGAAAATTAGATTGAAAAAGTAAACGCCATCTAGTGCTCAATGCTCATATTACTCTATGGGAGCCTAATTCTATGCTGTGATCTATTTAAACAATATATTATTATCTATCTATCTATATACTTTAAAAACTCTGTGTGTGTGTATGTCATATTTTTTGCATTTGATTCGTTACTCTGCGAAAACCAGACGCAAAAACGCAGAGATTTTTACCATTTCGCTAGCGATTTTACTAAGATGAACCATTGTCAGCTGTGACAGGATTTGCACTCCATCATTTTCTACAGGACGAAACCAAACGGTACCTCATGTGATAGTAAGCTATTTCTCCCAGGCGAGCTCAATGTTTTCTACACTCAGTTCAAAAAGGAGAAGGACATCGTTACACTTTATTAGACTTCCACAGCGCTTAACGACATTGTAATCTCAGTCACCAAGGCAGAGAAGGTCCTTCAGGAGAATGAACCCTCGGAAAGCATCCAGACCTGATGGTGTATCCATTATTGTCTAAATGGAGAGAATCCAGAAATTGGAGGTGCAAAGTGACTTGGGGGTGCTGGTGCAGGACTCCCAAAAAGTTAATTTGCAAGTCGAATCGGTAGTAAGGAAGGCAAATTCATTGCTTGCATTTACAGTGGCTTGCAAAAGTATTCATACCCCTTGAACTTTTCCACATTTTGTCACGTTACAACCACAAACGTTAATGTATTTTATTGGGATTTTATGTGATAGACCAACACAAAGTGGCGCATAATTGTGAAGTGGAAGGAAAATGATACATGGTTGTCAAATTTTTTTACAAATAAAAAACTGAAAAGTGTTGCGTGCAAAAGTATTCAGCCCCCTTTACTCTGATACCCCTAAATAAAATCCAGTGCAACCAATTGCCTTCAGAAGTCACCTAATTAGCAAATAGAGTCCACTTGTGTGTAATCTAATCTCAGTATAAATACAGCTGTTCTGTGAAGGCCTCCGAGGTTTGTTAGAGAACATTAGTGAACAAACAGCATCATGAAGCCCAAGGAACACACCAGACAGGTCAGGGATAAAGTTGTGGAGAAGTTTAAAGCAGGGTTAGGTTATAAACAAATATCCCAAGCTTTGAACATCTCACGGAGCACTGTTCAATCAATCATCCGAAAATGGAAAGAGTATGGCACAACTGCAAACCTACCAAGACATGGCCGTCCACCTAAACTGACAGGCCGGGCAAGGAGAGCATTGATCAGAGAAGCAGCCAAGGTAACTCTGGAGGAGCTGCAGTGATCCACAGCTGAGGTGGGAGAATCTGTCCACAGGACAACTATTAGTCGTGCACTCCACAAATCGGGCCTTTATGGAAGAGTGGCAAGAAGAACGCCATTGTTGAAAAAAAAGCCACAAGAAGTCCCGTTTGCAGTTTGCCACAAGCCATGTGGGGGACACAGCAAACATGTGGAGGAAGGTGCTCTGGTCAGATGAGACCAAAATTGAAGTTTTTGGCCTAAATGCAAAACGCTATGTGTGGCGGAAACTTAACACTGCACATCACCCTGAACACACCATCCCCACTGTGAAACATGGTGGTGGCAGCATCATGCTGTGGGGATGCTTTTCTTCAGCAGGGACAGGGAAGCTGGTCAGAGTTGATGGGAAGATGGATGAAGCCAAATACAGGGCAATCTTGGAAGAAAACCTGTTAGAGTCTGCAAAAGACTTGAGACTGGGGCGGAGGTTCACCTTCCAGCAGGACAACGGCCCTAAACATACAGCCAGAGCTACAATGGAATGGTTTAGATCAAAGCATATTCATGTGTTAGGATGGCCCAGTCAAAGTCCAGACCTAAATCCAATTGAGAATCTCTGGCAAGACTTGAAAATTGCTGTTCACAGACGCTCTCCATCCAATCTGACTGAGCTTGAGCTATTTTGCAAAGAAGAATGGGCAAAAATTATAGTCTCTAGATGTGCAAAGCTGGTAGAGACATACCCCAAAAGACTTGCAGCTGTAATTGCAGCGAAAGGTGGTTCTACAAAGTATTGACTCAGGGGGGCTGAATACTTTTGCACGCGACACTTTTCAGTTTTTTATTTGTAAAAAAATTTGAAAACCATGTATCATTTTCCTTCCACTTCACAATTATGCACCACTTTGTGTTGGTCTATCACATAAAATCCCAATAAAATACATTTACGTTTGTGGTTGTAACGTGACAAAATGTGGAAAAGTTCAAGGGGTATGAAAACTTTTGCAAGCCACTGTATATCAAGAGAACTGGAATACAAAAACAGAGGTGTAATGCTGAGGCTATATAAGGTGCTGATCAGGCCTCATTTGGAATACTGTGAGCAAATTTGGGCCCCATCTCTGAGGAAGGATGTGCTGGCTCTGCAAAGGGTCCAGAGGAGGTTTACAATAATTATTCCAGGAATGAGTGGGTTAGCATATGATGAGCGTTTGACAGCACTGGGCCTCTACTCGCTGGAGTTTAGAAGGTTGAGGGGAGACCTCATTGAAACTTACAGAATAATGAAAGGCATAGAGTGGATGTGGAAAGGATTTTTCCACTGGTGGGAGAGTCTAGGACCAAAGGTCATAGCCTCAGAATTAAAGGGTGCTCTTTTAGAAAGGAGGTGAGGAGGAATTTATTTTGTCAGAGGGTAGTTAATCTGTGGAACTCATTGCCACAGAGGGCTATGGAGGCCAAGCCAGTGGATATTTTTAAGGCAGATTGACAAATTCTCGATTAGAACGGGTGTCATGGGTTATGGGTTGAAGGCAGGAAAATGGGATTAGGAGCACAGATCAGATATGATGTAATGCCAGTGTAGACTCGATGGGCCGAATGGCCTAATTCTACTCCTATAACTTGTGAACCAGGACACACTCTTAAAACCTATGCGGACTAATTCGCTGGAGTTTTTGTGACCAGTGGCACTAACATCTGTGAAGTGTTTAGTAAGCTTGGTTATGGCACCCAACTACTTTAGCAAGGACCTCAACCCGTTAAGGGCCTGTCCCACTTGGCAATTTTTTCGGCGACTGCCGGCGTCATATTAGTGTCGCCAAAAGATTTTGAACATTTCAAAATCCAGTGGCGACAAAAAAATGTTGCGACACTTGAAAAAACACCGCGCGTCAATACGTCGTCACGCCGCAAATGTTTCGGTGACCTAATACATCAGTCAATGATGCCGGCAGTTGCCGAAAAAAATCGGCAAGTGGGACAGGCCCTTGAGCCCCTCACTCTACTCTATACCCACGACGGTGGGGCCAGTCACAGTTCCAATATCATGTTTAAATTTGCTGACGATATCATTGTTGGATGAATAACTGGTAATAATTAGTCAGAGTACAGGAAGAAGATTGAAAATTTGATTGAATGGTGTCAAAACAATCTTGCTCTCAATGTAAGCGAGACTAAGGCGCTGATTGTTGATTTCCATGAATCTGGCTTGACAGCGTAAAGAGAGTTAACAGCTTGAGAGTGTGCTAACAGCTTCAAGTTCCTTGGCGTGTATATCTCTGAACATCTGTCCTGGGCCCAACACATTGTCGAGCCTTCTTTGTGATTGCATTAGCGCTTCAACTTCCTTAAAAGTTTGACGAGATTTGGAATGTCGATGAATATTCCATTGAACATCTACAGTTGTAAAGCAGAGGGCACACTGACTGGATGCATCATGTCCTGTTTCAGCAATTCAAATGCCCAAGCTCAAAAGAGATTAGTGTGGTGGACACTGCCCAGTAATTCACAATTGACCTTCCCACCATCAAAGGAAGCACAGCTTCAAAAAGGTAGCCAATATCGGCAGACTCACAGCACCCCAGCTGCACTCTCAGTTCGCTCCTAGCATCTAGAGAAGGCTACAGGTGCCTGAAAACAGTGATCACTTAGTTCAATAGCTTCTTCCCTGCAACCATCAGGTTCTTGAACAATACACAACTCACACCTCAGCAACTATGGATTTTGTCTTTGATTGCATCTTTTGATTGCACAACGGACTTTGGTTTTTGGACTATTATGGTCACTTGGTATTAGAGTTATTAATTTCTTGCATTCTTGCATTTTTTATTATTATATATTATCTGTGTATATTGCACATAGAGAGCAGCTCTTGAACTGTTGCAGCTAAGAATGTCATTGTTCTGTTGTCTGTACACATGACAATCAAGCACTCTTGATTCTACCCTTGCACATTAAAACTATGCCCTGGGTAAGACTCTCTAATGCTGGGAAAAAGACTGATCATTCACTTGAAAGATAAAGGGGAAAAAAATAAGTAGAATGGCCACCCCAACAGCACGGTTAACATTTAAATGGTACTAGACTAAGTGGGACCCGTTGAGTCCCAGTCACACGGGAGGCCTGATCCCCCAATGCAACCCGTTCCCCAACGCAATATTTCACCACTCACCCATAGCCCCTAACTGCGCAGGTGCGGCTCATTTCCCCTCATCCCCCTACCTCACCAGCGCCCCAGCCCCTGCTACACTAGCGCCCAGTCCTGACCCCACCAGTGCACGGTCCAGGTCCTACCAGCGCCTGGTCCCAGCCTCACCGGCGCCCGGCCCCACCAGCGCCCGGCTCCACTTGTGCCCGGCCCCACCAACGCCCGGCTCCCTCAATCCCCCCACGCTTCCTCCTCACTTCCCAGGATCTCGAGGTTGCAGCAGTGAGCCTCGCAGTCGGCCAGGTTCTGGGCAGCTCCACACTCTGCTCGCTCCGCTCCTTCAGCTTTATTGTGACAGAGGAGCCGGCCAATCAGTGCGTCGATAGTGCGCTGGAAGGGGCGTCGCCGTCCCAGCCTGGGCGTCGCCACCCCAGGTGAATGACAGGAGAGGAGACCAATCTGCGCACGCGCGTTTTTAAAGATTTTTAAACCTCGCTAACTTCTACAATATACCGCCGATCAGAACTAAACTTGTTGCACTCGCAGCACAGGGAAACTTGTTGCACTCGCAGCACAGCACAGAACGGGGAGTGAGCTGGAGGACAAATTGCAGCGCTATCGCGTACCGTTTTTGCGCAAATAGAAAAACCACGCAAACCAGAAGAGCACAAGATCATATGTATAATTAGCCCATGGCGATCTTTCAGCATTAATTAACTATTTTACTGCTCTAGAAACTTGCTAAATTCTTCTATGCTTCATATTTACAGTTACACAATTGCATAGAAGATATCTTGATTCAAGTTGTGCTGCAAAAATTACTCATGTATCATTTATTCAGTGCGTACTGCTCAACGTCACTGTAAACCTAGTAATGAATGGTTAACTGCTGAGTCAATGAACGTTTCAAAAACATAAGCAAATTTCAGAACTATGGAAATGGTTATAAACTATGGACAGACTATATTTCAATGCACATTTCTGGAGACATAAATGCTATAAACATATTTTCATCTGGTGAAAATCTCTCACAATCATAATTCCCAGTTTATGCATTATGAGGAGCATTATGAGAATCTATTGGGATAAGGCCCAAATAAATTAGAAGTTTGATTCAGAATTACATGACTGATGGATCTGATGGACCTATTCTGGTCTCCAACAGCTCTCGCGTTCAATATCCTAAACTGTACCCAAGCTGTCCAAGCATGCCATGCAGTTTTAAATTGCTTCAAGTACTGAAAGGATACATTTAAAACTTAATTTATCATACATATTGTACAAAATAAACTTTACTATTAAATTTCACTTTTTAGATGCATTAGATCTCCCCAAACTATGCCCATTAGGGCAGCTACCAAAATTCCATACACTGAAAGTATTCATTTCATACACTGAAAGTATTGATGGAGATGCCATCAACATATTTAGAGGCTCAAAGCAGGTATTATGTTAAAAAGGAACACAATGAACTTGAATTGCCTTTTTCTTACCTGATGATTTGCTTCCCAATGCAGCCTGCAAAAACCTGTTGGAGAAAGTATACACTGAGGAACAGAGTAGACATTCCATTCACAACAGGGCGAGAACTGCACTGTAAATCAAGCAGAAAGCTAGATTCCATCCCAAAAGCAGCAACAGTCTTGTTGACAAATTTATGGTATTATCCAGCCAGTAAGAATTTATACATGCAAGTGAGTGTCACCACTATCGTTACTAATTAAGATTCAAATTTACTATGATCCATCTTCAAAATCTATTTTAATCCAACTTTGCAGCTAGTTCAGCTGAATGAGTAATTATGGTAGCTGCAACTCTGTATTTCCTACCATCTTTTTATGGTCCTTTTGTCCCGGATAAATGGATATATAGCTCATTCTGATACACTTTCATTTTCAATTAAGTTATTGATTTCAAAACTGCAAAATAAAATGACGATTATTTTAAATTTTCTACCCAGAAAGTTGGTGACTGTTTCACACAACACATGTCTGCCTTCATCAAGATATTAGTTAATGGGGGCACAAGAACAAACCCACTAAAACCATTTTTTCTCCTGTGTTTCAACTCTTTCTGGTGAAGAACAACTATAGAAGTAAAAGAGAAGATTCCATTATTGGTTTTGTGGAAATAAATATGATCAGGCTGTGTAACTCTGTACCTTGCATAAATAGCTTTCTCGATCTTTACTTAAACCCACCCTATCTCTCAAACACAGACATAGGCATGATATAGAAGATATAGTGTTGACAAAACCCCCCAGCAAAATATACAAAACAGTTCAGATTGACCATGTTCTTTATGGTGTGCAATGCCAAGTAACAACATTTAGTACTATTCTTAGATTTTTTGGTTTATTTACAAGTGGTGACAATCTATTGAACTAAATGGCCGACACAAATAATATTATTACTTCACCAACAGAGAACTCCAATATCTGCATAGATTCTTGATCTGTTGCAACAAACACACAAATGCTTGTAGTCCTCATGTGGTACTCAGAATGAAAGGCAAGTTTATCCAATGCCTGCACGTGAACAACTAAATGTGGAAATCAATGTTGTTGCCCAATTACATCAGCTTTTCCACAATCTAAGCTGCATCAGAAAATCACCAAAATATGTGCAATTTAAACATATGAAAGCTCATGAGATTATGGCATGTTTTTACTTGATACTAACTTGACATCCTGGGCAAAAAAAGGCCGGCTCCTAGAATTATCCATCAGCAAGTAAATTTTAAGCAGCCCTGCAAACGGCACAATTGCCCATTTCCACCTCATTAACAATGCCAAAATCAACCCAATGCAGCTTGGTGGCTGCGGATGATCCTCAGCTATGCTTGCATTACTCTAAATGTGACTATTCCAACACATTATAAGCTGATCTCTTTCTTTCTGTTCTCCATAAACTTCTCCAGAACTCTGCCACTCTTCCCCAACTAATTTGCCCAGTTTACCCATCACCCCCGCTCCATGATCCACATTTGTTACACATTAAGCATTGCCTCAATTTAAATTGCTTAGGTTTTTCTTGAAACAAAACATAGTCTTCACTAATTTCATCCAATTGTACACCATTAAGACATTTGTCTTTCTCCAGTTCTGGCTTCCAGACTGTTCCTGTATTTGATTGTTCCAATGATCATGGCTGTGTCTTCAGATGGCAATATCTCCTCCTACTCATTTTTTTCTCCTTTAAGGCATTCACTATTGATGACTGACCAAGCTATTGCACCTGCCCTTTGATGTCACATTGATGTTCTACTTGCTGTTAAATGGTGTTTTATGTTGTATTATCATCAAGGGTATAAATAAATAGAAATTATTGTTGTAGAAACAATGAACTGCAGATGCTGCTTTACCAAAGAAAAACACAAAATACTGGAGTAACTCAGCAGGTACATCCAAGGAGAACATGGTTAGGTGACTTTTCGGATTGGAACCCTCCTTCAGACTGATTAGTTATTGTTGGTCTCATTACTTGATTTTTGCTGGTGATTGAAAAAAATTATACTGTCTTTCTTTCTCTTCACTTTTCTTGTTTCATATTCTACTTCAAGAACTTGAAATTACACTGAAAATGTAACATTTTCTTAGATTCAGCTTGCCCCAGTACAAGACGATAGACAAAAAGTGCTGGAGCAAGTCAACTGGTCAGGCAGCATCTCCGGAGAAAAAGGATGGGTGACGTTTCAGGTCTGAAAGTAGTGGGAACAAAATTGGAGGGAGGAAAAGGACAGAACAAATCAGGGCCAGTAACAGACAATCAAGTAAAGGTGGAGTTTATAACGCCCCATTGTTGGCTGGGGAAGAGGTGATAACAGAGCTGCCGAGATTTGTCAGAGCATTTCAGTATTCTAGCACCTGAAAATCAGTATTTTGCTGAGGAAATCAGTATTTTTACACGGTGCCATTTTGCCGAAAAAAGTGTTATTTTTTTCTGTGCGGTCATACCCATGTAAGAGTACAAGAATGCATAACTTTGCTACCAACTGATGTCTTCTACGCACCTTACTTGACAGTGCATTCATTGCCATCTCTTTGTATACTGCTGTCTGAACGGCTGCTTCCTGCTTTTAGCACCAGATTATGATGTAGAAGCCATTTTGGAAGCCTCCCTCCTTCATCTCTTTCCCTCCCACACTCCCTCTCTCTCTTCCTCCCCCTCCCTCTTTCCCCCCCACCCTCTCTCTTCCTCCCTCTCTCCCTTTTTTCCTCCCTCCCACTCTTATTCCCTCCCTCCCTCCCTCCCTCCCACTCCCTCTCCCTCCCCTAACAGTCTGTGACCCATAGCGCTATGTGTAAAACCCATAGCTATGTGTAAAGACAATAGTGCTCCAGCTGGGAGCGCTATTTTTAGAACTCATAGCGCTGTTTGTTAAATTCCCACGCGTTAAACTGACAGCGCTGTTTAAACCTGGAGCGGCAGATCAAAGCTTACAAAAATAATCATCCAGATCTTGAAATGTAAAATACAAATAGATTTAATCTGCTATAATTTTTAGAGGTACAGTATGACTTTTTATATCCTTGCATTTTTTAAGCAGCAAGATGAAACGGTCGGGCTGATTTAAAAAAAATCCGTATTTTACAAAGCAAATCCGTACATCCGTATTCTGATCGCATTTCCGTACAAAATACGGAAAATCCGTACTACTTGGCAGCTCTGTGATAACAAAGGGATACAAGGATGTGAACAGTGGAACTAGTAGGATGTCTAGGGTGGGGGGGGGAGTAGAGAGGGAATGCAGGGGGCTCTTTAAAATTAGAGAAATCAACGTTCATACCACTGGGTTGTCAGCTGCCTAAGCTTGCCCCAGTACAAGTTCTACAAGCTTAACGGTTGAAGCAATACACTGGTGATTGAGCTGTTTACAGAGGTGACAACAAAGATTAGGCCCTGTAATCACCGCTATCAGAGTCACCAGGATCATAAATTAGTGGAATAACCACGGGTAATTTTTGTATAACCATAACTGTGAACAATGTCACGTGTTGCTGGCTACAGAGTACATATAGCAAAGTTCAGGGTACAACTGTAGCTATGCCATACAATACAGATGTAAAAGGAAATGACTAATTTGATGAGAGTTACATAAATCATTTTTTTGCAATTCAAACTAAATCTACCAATAGCCTCAGAGAATATTAGGCCTAGAATTGTTTGAAATGTTTCAATGAATATTTTGAACTTTCAAAGTCTGCTTTTCTGGGACACTTACCATCAGTTAACATTCTGAGACATTAAAGGGGATTATTAAAAGCTTAGTAACAAAGATACATTTTCAGGAGCATTTTGAAGGAAAAGATTAAGATGTGGAGAGTTTCAGATACAACTGCCAATAGTGATCAATGAAATCAAGCTCCACAAGAGATCCAGTTCTGCAATCTAAGGGATACAATTTTAGAGGACATTAAAGAGAACGTGAGAGCAAAGCCAGAGGAGTTTTCAAAAACATTTGTGAAATTTAAGACACTCATTGCTTTGACAGAAGCAAGCGCCATGTCGGATTAATGGTGTGTGAACAGAACTTACTGCAAGTTTGAACACCAGAAGCAGTTTGGATAAACTCAAATTTTATGAAGGATGGGAGATGGAAAACTGATGAGCATTGAGAAATCAAGAAATGTTGATATTTCTACATATTTCTTCTTGAAGGCTGAAAGCCGGACTTCATCATTAATCATTTTGTAAAGGGCACTCAGATTATTTCTCCCTTGCCTCCCTTCTGCCATCTTGTCTTTAGTTGCAATCTTCCATTTTCTGCAGACATTGTGAGAATGACTGAAACCTGGGTTCTGTTTTGATTGTTAAAATTATCTTAGCAGTTAATAAGATCAAAGAGGTTTGTTAGTCAGTATGGAACTAAGGATCTTCACAATTGCATGACTAACTAACGGGCAAAGTTTTGAATATTTTATTTAAAAACATCACTTTTAAAATCCATTCAGTCTTGCAATTAATAAATCTGCCCAGACCTGGCTAATATTAGGCAAAGTCCTGATCAAACAACTCGTATCTGGGCCCAATGTATATAAAAATGTGATAATCTTGTGCACTTCTATAAAATGACTACAAACTGGAATATTAAAGCCTCTCTGGATCATTCCAAATAGCTTTGATCTTTGACATTAGGTTCAGACATGGCTGTTACCTTCAGAATTTCAACATCTGTTTGGAGATTATGATACAGTAACAAAACGTGCAATATAACTTAGACAAAGCATTTAGCACTCATTTTCACAAATAGCAATTTACATTTCAACATTAAACACCGATAACTCTTTTTCCGGACAATAACATTCTGCAATGCCCCATTCATTTTCGAGCCTCTTAAAGCTTAATCATTTCTACAAATTTACAGTTGTGCATCAAAAATTTATAAAGAAATGTGATCCAGACATTCAATGCAAGAATTCCCGGGATAGTCAATTCACCACATGCAGTTCCAAATGAAATATTGTTATTTTTATCCTAATTTCTCAAGTGCAAAAAGGGCTTTCCAAATCAACATTCCTGAGACAAAATTGGAAACATCAGTCGTGCAGTTATTACTTACTAATACATTGTATATACATAATAGAGATTTGAAGTGTCAATGGTTTGAATATTAATGGAATTCACCAAAAAGGTATCACCAATGAATAATAGTCCAGTAAAACACTGATAATTCACTGTCCGATAGTTTGAAAATTAGACAGTTAAGTGCTTGGCTTACCAGGTGCCATTTGCAGTGCTCCCTTTAAACCTGTTTCCCTCTCTTCCTATAAACTTACCATGCCCACTGGACAATTCCACCACTTTGTTACATCGATACAAAAAATGAATTAGACATGTGGAGATATTAATAGTATTGTCTAATAGTGCAGAAAAATTACCTGTCTAACCCCAAACTCACAAGAGTGTTGGATTATTAGAGTTTTACTGTATTAGGTAAACATTATTTGACAATCCATAGGTAACCCAAATTTCATGAATTCTCATGAAATAAATATAAAAAGCTACATTAAACAATTTTTTGACACTTTGATTTTAAGATACTAAGCCAGCATTCCGCCTAGTGAAGGTAGACAAAAATGCTGGAGAAACTCAGCGGGTGAGGCAGCATCTATGGAGCGAAGGAATAGGTGAAACGTCACCTATTCCTTCGCTCCATAGATGCTGCCTCACCCGCTGAGTTTCTCCAACATTTTTGTCTACCTTCGATTTTTCCAGCATCTGCAGTTCTTTCTTAAACATTCCACCTAGTGATATAAGCTCAGTACATACACCTCACATGGTATTGATTGCTTCACATTTCTCTTAAGATGGTCAATTTTTATGTTACTCAAACTCACTTTTACCAAGCGTGGACTGTATTTATAATGTTTAATACATTGGTCATCTAAATGCAATAAATACCCATTATATTTAAACAATTGACCTTTAATAAAAGATGAAATGCAAATCATGATGGTCAAGATGAAATAAGAGAACCGAGTCTAACAAATTATTCTCTGATTTGAAAATTCTTATACTCTTAATAATCAATATCACTCACAAATAAAATTGGTGTAACTGTTACTGTAAAAATGCCTCCGCTAACTTTCCACACAAATTTAGTTTCAATCTCTATCTATCCCCATGTAATTGACTGTAACAATTCATTTTGGTAGATAATATGTGCAGAGATTCAAAGACAATCGTCACAATAAGGCAAAAGATCAGAGGTTAAATATTTGATGTCTGAAAGAAGATTCAGAAAATCTGGCAGTTAGTAAACTACCTCTGGGAAATCGTGACAAAAGTCAAGTTGATTTATTAATATCCTTCTAAGAGAATTGTTGCTCCTCAGCATGATTTTCATTTTTTAATGACATTACACTGCAAGGTACCCTATTGTAAGAGAGAGTGAGTGAGTGAGTGAGTAAGTGAGTGAGTGAGTGAGTGTGTGTGTGTGCGTGCGCGCCGCCGCCCGCAACCCCCCCCCCCCCCCCCAAACGGGCTTCCCTTGGCCTACAATAATTATAAAAATGGAAAATAAAATAATTTGACACAATACAATTAGAGCAGGACATTAGCAGGTTTCCGCTGGTATAATATTAAACTCCCTTACAAGCAATTTGCTACAAGGCAGGACCACAAATGAGGAGACTCCTTGATAAGAATTGATAGAAAACAAAATGAAAATTAAATACAAATCTAATTTGAATTGTTCATGGCTGTTCAATCAGTTCATAACAAATTAAAAATTCACAACACTTTAGACAGCACTTTCACCTATTGGGACCATGCTGTAATTCAGTTTAGCAACACTTGTTCAACTGATTTTAAACCAATTTTTTTTGTGATATTTATTTGAGGTAGAACGTTCCAGAACCTCACCATTTACCAAAAACATTTTTTCAGTATTGTCTTGTAATCTTTCTCGCCATTATTGTATGCCCATATCCCCTAATTACTAAACATTCCGTTGCAGGATACGGATAATTTAATATTAATACAATGATATAAAGCTTTGGCAAAACTTCTGTCTTACCAGTGTCTGAGTCTTTCTGATCACCGCTGTTAACCCCAATAGTAAAAGGCAGTTTCCGCTTCGATGCCTTCTCTTTCACCTCCTTCCCTCCTTCACTTCTGTCCAGCTTTGGAGTCTTGTTACATGAGATTTTTTCCTTATCCTGGATTAGAAAGAGGCGCACTCAAAAGTCATTTGAAGGAAGCTTTATTTATCTGTTATTGCAAATTATACAACGCTGAATTTTTTTTAAATCACAACTATGAAGTTTACATAAACTGCATTTCATGACTTTTATTCGTTATTTATTTTCCCATATGTCTACCATGAATCAACCATTCAAACCAAATGCCACCTAATAAAAGAATGTTAAAGAAAAAAAAGTTCATATACAAGGGTTACCTCTCATAAATTAACAAACTTATTGAATAAATGATAGTGCCAAGTATAAAAACAAAGCAGATGCAATGTATCTACATAAAAGACAGTTAGTTCTGAACAATTGCAGGTATGTCTATTGGGTGGTAGTGAGAAAATGATTGCTTTACTAAAGAAACGGTTAAAATATTATGACATAGGATGGGTATTGATGATACAGCCTATCATGTCCCTGTAGGTTGAAAAAAGTTACATTGCTCAATCCTAACTTTACAGAACAGAACGTACATTGTTACAGCACAGCAAGATGCCATTTGGCCTGTCATTTCCATGTTAGGTATCTAGCAAAGCAACGAGTTCTACGCCACCAAACATTTTCCTTAACCGTTCAGTTATTTTGCATCATCGGGTGTTCATGAAGGCTATAGCTGAACCAATAAACACCATGTTTGTTGGCAATCCACCCCAGAATCCAAACATAAAATGCATAAAGAAATTTTGCCTCATGTAATTTGTAATTCTATTCCTCTTTATTTAATAAATGATCTCTAGTCCTCCATCACCTCCAGCAACACTACTCATTCTCTCACATTTTCTCACAGAGAGTGGTGAGTCTGTGGAATTCTCTGCCTCAGAGCGGTGGAGGCAGGTTCTCTGGATGCTTTCAAGAGAGAGCTAGATAGGGCTCTTAAAAATAGCGGAGTCAGGGGATATGGGGAGAAGGCAGGAACGGGGTACTGATTGGGGATGATCAGCCATGATCACATTGAATGGCGGTGCTGGCTCGAAGGGCCGAATGGCCCTGTTGTCTATTGTCTATTGTCATTGTCATCATTTTATGTACTTCTATCAAATTTCCCCTCATCGTTTTATTTTCCAATGACGTCAACTGTGGGTCTTACAATGCCAGGTCCAGAAGCCCATCATGTAAGTATGCATACAAATAGTTTAAATACAAATACAAGCCCAGTTTACCTTCTCCCCATAATCCATAAATACAACAGCCTTGGCAGACCCATTGTTTCTGCCTGCTCCTGTACCACTGAAATGATTTCCACGTACCTCGACTCCATCCTATCCCCCCCCCCCCCCCGTCATCGGGTGGCACCGCGCACGGCAGCCTCGCCAGCAGCGGGTCTGTCATTTCTACTTTTTTTGTTTTTTTAGTATGTGACATTTTCGCCTCCTCTAACAACTTGGATTGGTGCTGCCTTTCCCGGAGACGGTCCAGAGCTTCAGCAGCAGATGCGGCGCGGACTTCCATCGCGGAGCCAGAAGAAAGGCTCCGGCCGCCGGCCTGCTGACTTTAACATCGTGAAGCCTGTGGAGCTTCTAGCAGCAGGTGTGGAGCGGACTTTACCATCCCAGAGCCAGGGATCCCTTGCCGGGGATCACCGGAGAAGAGCTCTAACCGCTGGCCTGCCTGCGGCCTATAACATCGAGAAGCCGCTGTCTCCGGTAAGAAAGTGGCCCGATCGGGCACTCCAAACACGAGTGTTTCATCCGTTCCGACGTCAGAGCTTCTATCATCCGGATGAGAGGGCCTGTACATCGGGCCGTCCGTAGCGGCAACTGCGGAGGGTCAAGGCCCCAAACACGTGTGAACAAAAGGAGGAAGACTGACTGAACTTTATTGCCTTCCATCACACAGCGATCACTGTGGTGGATGTTTATGTTAAGTTCTATTGTTCTTTTAATTTTGTTGTGTTCCTTTAATTGTATGGCTACATGGTAACTCAAATATCACTGTACCTTAATTGGTGCATGTGACAATAAATGTGAATCTGAATCTGCTCCAATCTCTTCCGATCTATGTCCAAGATACCTCACATGCCCTTCGTCTCTTTAATGACTTCCACTTTCCGGGTCCCCACTCCCTCATCTTTACTATGGACGTTCAGTCCTTCTACACCTCCATCCCTTCTACACCTGCATGGGCCCCAGCTATGCCTGCCTCTTTGTAGGGTACGTTGAACGATCCCTGTTCCAGGCATACACTGGCCCTATCCCCGAACTCTATCTCCGTTACATTGACGATTGCATCGGTGCTACCTCCTGCAACCATGCAGAACTCATGGACTTCATCAACATCCTGCACTTAAATTTACTTGGACCATCTCCGACATCTCCTTCCACTTTATTGATCTCCCAGTCCCCATCACAAGAAATAGACTATCGACTGACATCTATTACAAACCCACTGACACCCACAACTATCTTGAGTACACTTCTTCCCACCCTGCTTCTTGCAAAGACTCTATCCCCTACTCCTAATTCCTCCTTCTACGCCCAAGATGAGCTGTTCCATACCAGGACATCCGAGATGTCCTCATTCTTTAGGAAACGGGGGTTCCCCTCTCCCATCATAGATGAGGCCCTAACTCATGTCTCCTCAGTACCCCGCAGCTCTGTCCTTGCTCCCCCTCTCCCTAGTCGCAACAGAGACAGAGTCCCCCTAGACCTTACCTTTAACCCCATCAGCCGTCGCACACAACACATAATCCTCCAAAAATTTTGCCACCACTAACGCGATCCCAACAATCGTCACATCTTCCCATCTCCACCCCTTTCTGTCTTCCACAGTGACCTTTCCCATCGCAACTCCCTGGTTAACTCAACCATTCCCACCTAAACCCAGGTACCTTCCCCTGCAACCGCAGATGATGCAACACCTGTCCCGATACCTCCTCCCTCGACTCTGTCCAGGGACCCCGACAGTCCTTTCAGGTTAGGCAGAGGTTCATTTGCACCTCCTCCAACCTCATCTACAGTATCTGTTGTTCAAGATGTGGACTCTTATACATTGGCGAGACCAAACCTAGACTGGGCGATCGTTTCACGGAACACCTTCGCTCAGTCCGCCTGAACCTACCTGATCTCCCGGTTGCTAAACACTTTAATTTTCCTTCTCCTTCCCACACAGACCTTTCTGTCCGAGGTCTCCTCCATTGTCCGAGTGAGGCTAAACGCAAATTGGAGGAACAGCATCTCATATTTTGCTTGGGCACCTTACGGCCCAGAGGCATGAATTTTGATTTCTCTAACTACAAGTAACCACGGCACTCCCTCTCTCTCTATCCCTCCTCCACCCAAGTCACACCAGCTTCTCGTTTTCACCCAACAAACAGTTAATCATGGCCTGTTTCCTTTATCACCGTTATTTTTTTGCATATTGAGTCATAGAGTTACACAGTGTGGAAACAGGACTTTCAGCCCAACTTGCCCACACCTGCCCACAGTATCCCAGCTACACTAGTCCCACTTGCCTGCGCTTGGTCCATATCCCCTCAAACCTGTCCTATCCATGTACCGGTCTAACTGTCTCTTAAATGATGGGATAGTCCCTGCCTCAACTATCTCCTCTGGCAGCTTGTTCCATACACTCACCACCCTTTGTGTGAAAAAGTTACCCCTCGGATTCCTATTAAATATTTTCCCCTCCACCTTGAACCTATGTCCTCTGGTCCTCGATTCCCCTACTCTGGGCAAGGGACTCTGTGCATCTTCCGAATCTATTCCTCTCATGATTTTGTACACTTCTATAAGATCTCCCATCATCCTCCTGCGCTCCATTGAATAGAGACCCAGCCTACTCAACCTCTCCCTATAGCTCACACTCTCTAGTCCTGGCACCATCCTCGTAAATCTTTTCTGAACCCTTTCAAGCTTAACACTATCTTTCCTATAACAAGGTGCCCAGAACTGAACAAATATTCTAAATGCGGTCTCACCAACGTCTTATACAACTGCAACATTACCTCCCAACTTCTATACTCAATACCCTGACTGATGAAGGCCAAAATGCCAAAAGCCTTTTTGACCACCTTATCTACCTGTGACTCGACCTTCAAGGAACCATGCACCTGTACTCTTAGATCCCTCTGCTCTACAACACTACCCAGAGGCCTACCATTTACTGTGTAGGTCGTGCCCTTGTTCGACGTCCCAAAATGCAACACCTCACACTTCTCTATATTAAATTCCATCAACCATTCCTCCGCCCACCTGGCCAATTGATCCAGATCCTGCTGCAATCTTTCACAACCATCTTCACTATCTGCAAAACCACTAACTTTTGTATCATCAGCAAATTTCTAATCTTGCCCTGTATGTTCTCATCCAAATCATTGATGTAGATGACAAACATTAATGGGCCCAGCACCGAACCCTGAGGCACACCACTAGTCACAGGCCTCCAGTCTAAGAAGCAACCTTCCACCATCACCCTCTGATTCTCTCCATGGAGCCAATTTGCTATCCATTCCTTCCATGGAGCTAATTTGCTCTCCTTGGAACCCATGCGATCTAACCTTTCAGAGCAGCCTACCATGCAGAACCTTGTTGAATGCCTTACTGAAATCCATGTACACAACATCAACAGCTCCGCACTCATCGAACTTTTTGATCACGTCTTCAAAAAAATCAATCAGATTTGTGAGACACGACCTCCCATGTACAAAACCATGCTGACTGTCCCTAATCAGACCTTGCCCATCCAAAAGCCTGTATAACCTATCCCTCAGAATACTCTCTGTTAACTTTCCAACTACAGATGCTAAGCTCACCAGCCTATATTTCACAGCATTTTCCCTGCAGCCCTTCTTGAAAAGAGGCACATTTGCCACCCTTCAGTCTTCCAGCACCTCTCCAGTATTTAAGGACTCGAAAATTTCAACCAGAGCTACCGCAATTTCCTCTCTAGTTTCCTGCAATTTCCTCGGATATATCTGATCAGGCCCTGGAGATTTGTCTACCTTCATACACGACATTACCTTCAGTACTTCTTCAACAGTAACACTGACTGCTCTCAAGACACTTCCATTGACAGTCACAAGTTCCTTCGTCCTACTGTCTTTCTCCTCGTTAAATACAGAGAAATACTCATGGAGGACCTTGCCCATTTCCTGTGGCTCCACACCGAGGTGACCGCTTTGATTCCTGAGAGGTCCCACTCTCTCTCTAGTTAACCTTTCCCCCCTTATCTCTCTATATACTATTAAAAGTCTCATCTTGTATGTATGTGTGTGTATGTGTTATTGTATCTTCGCCAAAACGGTACGCGATACGCTGAAATTTTTGCAGAATCTTACTCAGATTTTCCCCGTCGTCAATCTGATCAAGTTTCCTTCAGATTTAATGTGATATTTCAAGTTATTGATATTTAAGGTTTTAAAAAAGCCAACTTTGAAGAAAAAAAACATCTGACAGAGACTCTTCCAGCAGCTTCCAGTGATTATGTCACAATGCCATCTCACAGTCGTCCAATCACAATGGGATCTGATTTACACAAGCTGCCGTGAAGATTCCGAAAACCAAAAATGACATCATAATGTGATCTCTGCTCTCTGCTGCAAGGAGAGGGATGTAGTGGGGGAGATTTAAAAGTTTTAAAGTGACATTTAAAAGTTAGATTTCTTCAAATCTGCACTGGCAGTTAGGTAGTTAAGACGTCACAATGCCCTACAGTCTACAATGTTTCTATCCCAAAACACTTTAGTCCTTCACTGCAAATTTCCTCCAGGGAAAGAATCTGCCAGCCTAACACAGCATAGCAAAGTTTAATGATTAGATTTGGATAACAAAAGATAGCCTTGTCGGTGGAACCTACATCACATTAAATCTTAGTACAATTGCATTTTTTTTAAAGTTTAAAATGACCTGCACAGTTGGGGGCTATGGGTGAGTGGTGGAATATTGCATTGGGGGAACGGGCTACATTGGAGGAATGGGTGAGTGGAATCTTACGTTGGGGAACGGGTTGTGATGGGGGACCAGGCCTCCTGTGGGGGCTATGGGTGAGTGGTGGATTATTGCGTTGGGGGAACGGGTGAGTGGTGAAAACGGGTGAGTGGTGAAAAGATATCCTCTCATCTCTCCTCTAGTCCATCTACCACAATTTAAATAAAATTCTATGGTTTTTTAACCATTTCTGATGTGCAAAATGCCATTCCCATTTATTTATGCCATTCCAGTTTACTATATCTTGCCCCTCAATTTTTACACTTCAAATTGGTAACTCCTTGGAGGTTCTTCGTTACTACAATAATATTCTAGTCTTGGAAATATACCACATCCTAGTAAATCTCTCCTGCACCTTCTCGGTACTCAACTTGTGGCCAATCTAGTGCTGCAAATAGTTCAAGCATTATTATTCTGCTCTTATATTCTATTTCTTGGCTAATCAAGGAAAGCATCCTGCCTGACTTTTTATCCGTTATATTGATCTGTAATGTATTTCACTTGTCTTATCGGTTCTCAGGTGACTGATAAGGTAGGGCAGTGCGGGAACTGCAGACTCTTCAAAAGATATGTGGATGTAATAAGCAGGCAGTTCAAATGTTCTGAGGAGATGCACTCATTCTGATATCTAACTGATATTTTAGAATGGAAACATTTTTGCTATAACATTTTATACCAAGAATTATTGCTTACGACTGCAGATGGTTAAAGAGTACATAGAAAAATGTGCTCAATCCAAATTATTCATTCTCTTTAATTTGTCTGAAGAAGGGTTTTGACCCGAAACGTTACCTATTTCCTTCGCTCCATAGATGCTGCCTCACCCGCTGAGTTTTTTCCAGCATTTTTATCTACCATATTCATTCTCTTACCTGTTTTGGAAAAGACACCAGTTATAGGTCATCCAAATCAGAATAAAATGGCAATTGTATTTTTTTTAATAACACAAGGTCTATTTTCAGAATGCACAGCAAATGATGAAATCTGGAGAGACATTTGGACAAGTAAAGATAGTAAAGCTGCAGACAATAAAATTATGTTTCACCATACAGCATTTTAGGTAAAGAGCAAATTAGTTGCCTTGCATTATGAATGATGCATTCCATTTATTTATATAACTGAAAATGTGTTGTTAAGCAAATTGCTGGCAGAGCGAGAGGGAAATAAATTATTTTGCATGCAACTCATTTCTGGAGAATGTTAATTGGGGAAATTTTGTGAAAATGCTAAATTGCAGAAGTACAGAAAATACGGTGAGGAGGACTGGACAACGGGAATTGTTGTGCGAGGTTCATTGTGCAAAATAGCCCACTGGTGGTACTTCCTAGTTTATTGAATCAACAGAGAGTAGAGCATTTCTAGCAGACCATGACTAGTCCTGGTTTTAGAGAATGTGCTAGAAAATGAATTGACAAAAATAATTAAAATTGAATAGCAAAATATAGAAGATAAGTCATAACTTTGACACCCGTAAATTGTAACCATGACAACAAATGGCAAAGGCACATGTTAAAGCAGGTGGGGAAAATACAAAAAGATCTGGATTGTGAGATCAATTTAGATGTGAAAATGAGAATTCTTATAAGAAATTAATACACTGAGAATGTAATATACATCATTCGAATGTGGCCCTGTTACGACCTGCAATTGTAGCAAGGTAATTTATACATACAAATTGTGCTAATGTAATCCAGATCTGAAAATCACTTAAAACAGCAAACTATTTTTTTTTTTAAAGAATAATAGAGCAAATGTCCAACCTATGTTGCAAGCAAAACTTCAATCACCAGAATGGTGATTTATTGTCCTTTTAAATTTGGGTTGTGGTTGAAGAGAATGAATATCGTGCATGTAAGGGTAGGGGTGGAACAGTCGGGGTGAATGCATGTCTGAGGAGTTGGTGGAGGGGGAAGGGATTCAGATTTTTGAATCATTGGGATCTCTTCTGGGCAGTGGTGACCTGTCCAAGAGGGTCAGGGGGAGGGGGGGGGGGAGAGAGAGGGGGAGAGGGAACCAGAGCAAAAGTCAGCAAATTGAACTACAGCGCCATCCACTCTCAGACATGGGTCCTAGCCCCCTATTCAGAACAAGGTTGCCGACCCCTGGAGTAACAGATACAGTGCCCTCCATAATGCTTGGGACAAAGACCCATCATTTATTTATTTGCCTCTGTACTCCACAATTTGAGATTTGTATTAGAAAAAAATCATGTGCTTGAAGTGCACTTTGTGAGATTTTTATAAAGGCCATTTTTATGCATTTTGGTTTCACCATGTAGAAGTTACAGCTGTATTGATACATAGTCCCTCCATTTCAGGGCACCATAATGTTTCGGACACAGCAATGTCTTTTTTTTGAATAATATTTTTTATTGGAGGCAAATACATATCATATTGAAAACATTTCATGTATTTTGTTTCTACATTACTAATATTATCAAACGTTATTCGTGTTGTCTCCAATAGTTTTTTTTTAAAATATAGATAGAAAATAAGAAAGTAGCAGAAAGAAAGAAAAGAAAAAAAAAGAAGACAAAGAAAAAAAAGAGATAATAAAGAAGAATGGAATAACTTACTAAAAATACATCATTAGAGATATATTCATACATTTCAAGGTATAAGTTTTCATCTAATCCTTGGCTCGAGTTTTAGTCAGGTTCTCGTGTCGAACCAGTCTGACCCTTCAAATAATCAATAAATGGAGACCATGTTCTGATAAATAATTCTTGTTTGTCCATTAGGACAAGTCTAATTCTTTCCAAATGTAAGGTCTCCGACGTTGCTATGATCCACATTTTAATTGTGGGGGTTATAGGACCTTTCCAAAATTATTATTATTATTATTTTTTTTTTATTTTTTTTTAATTTGTATTTTATTAGAAGTACATTACATTACAACCACATACATTAGTACTTGTCATTTATATCTTCTTACAATTAATGTACTCCATTTATTTTTTACACTAGAAAAGGAAAAGATTGAAAGAAAGAAGAAAGTGAAGGAAAAAGTGGAAGTGTAGGAAATGTGACAACAAAAAAGGACAAAGACCCTATAAGAGCAAAATTAAAAACAAAAGAAAAAGAGTTAAGAAATAGACCCTAGGAAAAAAAGAAAGAGAGAAAGAGGAAAAAGAGAGAAACAAATATTTTTATGAGCATTACGCAAATTGGACATACCAACTCTTCAACTATCATCCCCCCTTACCTGACCTCAATTTTTTTTTTTTAAAGTACTTTTGCACCTTATGTTTGTAATAATTCTATAAATGCAGACCACGTCAGGTGGAAATGATCTGGTTTACCTGCTAAGAGGAGTCTTATCTCTTCTAGGTGTAATGTTTCAAACATATTTGAAATCCACATATTTATAGTTGGTATTGGAGCCTTCTTCCAAAATTTTAGAATTAGCTTTTTTCCAGTTATTAACCCATAGTCCATTAGTTTCTTTTGAAACACATTTAGTTCTGGACCATCTTCCGTTATACCGAAGATAATACATTCTGCTTTGGGTATCAGTCTTGTTTTAAATAACTTTGTAAAGATTTCAAAAATTTCATTCCAAAATTTTTGAATTTTTGTACAAGAAACGAATGAGTGCGTTATAGTAGCTTCTTGGGATTGACATTTATCACAAATAGATGATACATTTGGGAAAATTTTATGAATTTTAGTTTTCGAATAATATAATCTATGTAAAATTTTAAATTGTATTAAAGTGTGTTACATTAATCGAGCATTTATGCACGTTTAATAAGTATTCATTCCAACTTTCCTTTGAAATTTTAATAGCTAACTCTTGTTCCCAGTCTCTTCTGATACCCTCCGTAGATGGTATTTGTGCATTTAAGATATTATACAAATATGATATTAAGTTTGCTGATTCCGCTTTTATCTGCATTGCCTCATCCAGTACATCTGCTGGGTTATTATGATGATCTTTTGTATATTTTTTCAAATAGTCGCATATTTGAAAATATTTAAAATATTGATTATTTCCGAGTTTATATTTTATTTGTAATTGTTGAAATGAAAGTAATTTTCCAGTTTCATACAAGTCACCAAGCGTTTTAATTCCTAATCTATCCCATTGTGTATAAGCTTTATCTATAATAGAAGGATTAAACGAAGGGTTATTGACTATAGGTAATAAAAGTGATAAATTTCTTAATTTTAAATTTTGTTTTATTTGTTTCCAAATTCGGATTGTACTATGGATAATTGGGTTCTTATTATAATTTATGTTATTCAATTTCATTGGAGAGAGGAGGATCGCTCCAATGTTTCTAGAGGAGCAATCCTCTTTCTCCATTACAATCCAGTCCGCTTGCTGGGCGGAGTTATCCATCAGTTGAATCATATTTTTAATATTTACTGACCAATAATAATACATAAAATTAGGTAGTGCTAAACCCCCTAATACTTTAGGTTTATTCAGATGAGTTTTTTGTATTCTATGTGATTTATAGTCCCATATAAAATTAGTGATATCTGAGTCGAGTTTTTTTTTAAACTTCTTTGGTAAGTATATAGGAATTGATTGAAATAGGTATAAAATTTGTGGTAAAAAGATCATTTTTATTGCGTTTATTCGGCCTATTAAAGACATCGGGAGCGTTTTCCAGAATTTAATTAGTGTGTTTAATTTATTAAGTAAGGGGTCAAAATTTGCCCTAAACATACCTTGATATGATCTGGTAATTTCGATTCCCAAATATTTAAATTTTTCTGTAGCTATTTTAAAAGGGAATTTTAAAAGATGTGATGAATCTTTCGGTTTTATTGACATAATTTCACTTTTATTCCAATTTATTCTATATCCAGAAAAAGATCCAAAATCTTCAATTAAATTTAATATATTTGGTATAGTGATTTGAGGTTTTGTAATGTACAGTAATATATCATCCGCGTATAAAGATATTTTATTATATGAATCTTTAGTATTATATCCATGGATATCAGGGTGTATTCTAATTTTTTCTGCTAGCGGTTCAATAATGAGAGCAAACAGTTGTGGTGATAATGAGCATCCTTGTCTATTTCCCCTTGATAGTTGGAATTTCGAGGATAATATGTTATTAGTTAGTATTCTAGCTGTAGGTTTGTTATATAGTAACTTGATCCATAGAATAAAATTCTCCCCCAGTTGAAATTTTTGTAATACTTTGTCCATATAATTCCATTCTACTTGATCAAATGCTTTTTCAGCATCCAGCGAAATAATTGATAATTCTTGATCTTCAGATTTGTGTGAATGCATTATGTTGAGTAGACGTCTCATATTGTTAGATGAGTATCTCTTGGGGATAAACCCCGTCTGATCTGGGTTTATTAATTTACTAATGTATTTACTTAATCTTCTAGCTAATGTTTTCGCTAATATTTTTTGATCTGTGTTTAACAATGCTATAGCTCTATATGAACCAGGTTCTTCTAAGTCTTTATTTTTCTTAGGTATTAATGTAATCGTTGATTCCGCTAATGTATCAGGTAGTATTCGTTTTTTAAAAGCATATTGGTACATTTTTTGTAATCTTGGTATTATTTTATCGTAAAAGCTTTTATAAAATTCATTAGTAAATCCGTCAGGGCCTGGTGTTTTTCCATTCTTTAGTGAGTTTATTGTATCTTCTAATTCCTTAATTGAGATTTGTGCACCCAGTTCATCTTGTTCCTTCAGCTCTAACTTTGGAAGATTACAGGTATCCAAGAACTGTTGACAACTATAGATTGCCAGAATTTTTAAATTTTTATACAATTCGCAAATGTATGAGTTAAGTTAGCATCTAAGTGTTGACATTTATCACAAATAGGGGAGATATGTGGGAAGATTCTATTTAGTTTTGTTTTAGAATAATGTAATCTATGTAGTACTTTGAATTGTATTAAAGAGTGTCTGGCATTTAATGAACATTGATGTATGTGTTGTAAACTTTCTTCCCAAGTATCTTTTGTTATTGTTGGATTTAGTTCCTTTTCCCATGTTTGCCTATATAAGGTATTATATATGTGAGATATTAATTTTTCTGTATTAGGATGTTTATTCAAACAGTCATCAAGGATTTCTGAATCTCTAGTTCTAAAGTTTTGAGTATTTGCTTTAACATAATCTCTAAATTGTAGATATCTAAAAAAATCATTTAAGTGGAGTCCTTCAGTCTGTTGTAGCTCCTGAAATGAAAGAAATGTGCCTTTCTTATAAAGTTGTCCCATCATTTTAATTCCACAATTTTTCCATTGTATGAAACCTTTATCCAACCAGGAAGGTTTAAATAAAGGGTTATTCACAATGGGAAGAAAAAATGATAAATTATCCAATTTTAATGTCTTTTTTAATTGTTTCCAAATTCGCATACCACTGTATATTATAGGATTTTCCCTATAAATTGTTTTGTTCAATTTCAAAGTAGCAAATAGTATCGAGCCAATTTCAAAGGGTAAACAATCTTCCTTTTCCATTTTTAACCAATCCGGTTGTTGATCTATTTCTTCCAACCAAAAATTCATATTTTTAATGTTAACTGCCCTAAAATAAAACAAACAATTTGGTAAAACTAAACCTCCATTTATTTTTGATTTGCACAGATGTTTTTTGCTTATCCTATGATTCTTATAATCCCAGATAAAATCAGTGATAATGGAATCCAACTTTTTGAAGACGTTTTTTGGCAAATATATCTGAATTGTTTGAAAAAGGTATAATATTTGCGGTAAAAAAAATCATTTTTATGGCATTAATTTTACCAACCATTGAAATAGGAAGTGTTTTCCAGTATTGAATATTCTTATGTAGTTTATTCAGTAAAGGGGGAAAATTTAATTTAAATAATGATGCATATGTCTTAGTGACATAAATTCCTAGATATTTAAATTTTTCATTTACTATTTTAAACGGGAATTGTTGTGGTATATGTGTATTATGTTCCCTTATTGGCATAATTTCACTTTTATTCCAATTAATTCTGTATCCAGAGAATAAACCAAATTGAGTTATTAAATTTATTAAATTTAATAAATTTGGAATACAAATTTCTGGTTTTGTGATGTAAATTAATACATCATCTGCGTATAGAGAAATTTTATTCACGGTGTCTTTAGTGTTATACCCGTATATTTCCGGGTGGGTCCTAACTCTTTCAGCAAGTGGCTCAATAGCAAGTGCAAATAATAACGGAGATAACGGGCATCCTTGTCTACAACCTCTAGATAAATTAAATTTAGATGATAGCCTTTGATTTGTTAATATTCTAGCTGTTGGGTTAGTGTATAAAAGTTTTACCCATGTACAGAATTTCTCACCCAATTGCAATTTTTCCATCACCGATAATAAATAGGGCCATTCAACCTGATCAAATGCTTTCTCAGCATCAAGTGAGATTATTGCTACGTCTTCGTTAGTGATTCTCTTTGAATAAATTATATTAAATAATCGTCTCAAATTAAAATATGAATACCGTTTCTGAATAAAGCCAGTTTGGTCAGGGTGTATTAATTTATTCATCACTGCTGCTTTACCGTTTTTTAAAGATCTAATAGAATCTTCAATATCTTTTACCGTGATTTCAGCTTCTAGTAATTCTCTGTCTTTTGAGTCTAAACCTTTTAGATTGCATTTTTGTAAGAATTTTGTAAGAATTCTACTATTCCTTCCGGCTGTTCTATAGTTTTAGTTGAATAAAGATTTTGATAATATTGGAGAAATCTCTCATTTATATCCTTGGGCAGTATTAGTAATTCTCCCGTATCTGATCTAATTTTGTGGATTATTTTTTCCCCCTCCAGTTTTCGAAGCTGACGTGCTAATAGATTTTGTGGTTTATCTCCGAATTCAAAATGTAATTGTTTAGTGTGCTGGTAGAGTTTTATTACTTGTTCTGAGTACATTTTATTTAATTTATATTTCAATACAGCAATTTTATTATGTTTTATCATAGATGGCATTGCTGCATTTTCTATATCTAGTTGCTTTATTTCCCTTTTCAGTGTCTGTTGTTTAATCCGGTTCTCTTTATTATAAAATGCTTGGGAGGAAATTAATGCACCTCGTACAAACGCAATAAATGTTTCCCAAATAAGAGAGGCAGGAAATTTGGGGGTTAAGTCTCCAATATGTTTGTTTCTCGGCCATTCCATTTAATTTAATCATAAATGTTAAAGGTGCATGGTCTGAGATTATAATATTATGATATTTCGAATTGTAGGTAAATGGGATGAACATAGAATCTACTAAAAAATAGTCTAATCTTGAGTAGGTTTTATGTACTGGCGAATAAAATGAATATTCCCGTCCGGTTGGATTTTCAATTCTCCAGACATCCTTAATATTAGTGGAATTAATGAATGAGTTTAGAAATTCACTTGATTGAGATTTTACTTTTTTTTGCCTTGATGATCTATCTAAATAAGGATCTAGTGTACAATTTAAATCTCCTCCAATTATTAATTGATATTGTGTAAATTCTGGGATTGTATTAAATGTTTTCTTAAAAAACATTGGACTATCAAAATTAGGTCCATAAACATTAAGAATCATTTTTTTTGCGTTTAACTCTCCAACTAATACAATATATCTACCGTCAATATCCGCTATAGTTGATGTATGTTTGAAAGGTATCCCTTTACGGATTAATATTGCAACTCCTCTGGATTTGTGTGAAAAAGAGGAATGATACGTTTCAGCAATCCATTTAGCTTTTAGTCTGTTGTGATTCCTTTTTAAGGTGGGTTTCTTGAAGGAATATTATATCTGTGTTAAGTGAATTTAAATGTGCTAAAACTTTACCTCTCTTAATTGGTTCATTAATTCCCTTAACATTCCAACTACAAAAAGTTATTCCTTCACCCCCTCTTGTCATATTACCGTCTTGCATATTATTTCTAGGGAGGTCTGTAGTAGAGCAGAAGGAACAACACACAAAACCTGACCTTACCCCCGAACATCAGATAGATGAATTTTAAATCTTGTACATCGCTCTTCCGAGTATATCTCCTTAAATTAAACTTATGATTCCATTCAAACTTAAAATTATAATAATATTTAAAGTGAAAGAAGTAATATAATAGATTAGTGAAGCGTGAAAGAAAGAAAACTACATCTACAATTAGTGTAGTTAGTGATAGCCACACTAGCGTGGCTAGCATTCTAAAGACTTCCGTAGCCTTTGTAAAAGAAAAAATCCTAGCTCCGTGCGTTCCAAAAAAAGAAAATCTTTTTAACAATAAAACAATTTCTTGGGGAGTAACAAAACATTTTTAAACCCAAAAATTTCATAATTCATTAATAAACCACATTATTATTCTCTAAATACCGTATTAATATAATTTAAAAGTATATATATTTAATTTGTAATCGAAAAATAAGGAAAAACGTCAACCCTTATTAATAAATGGGCTAAATTAACTCTTACTTATAATCATATAACATATATTCCTAAGGTCATATTTTAACTATTTCTACGTTAACCAGATACTGTTAGTTATTAATCATTGTTAATAGTCATTCGTAATAATGAATGTTTATAAATGGTATAAATGTTAATAATAATAGTGATATTTAATAATTATTAGTAGTTAACTATAATATTAAATGTAAATATAATTAATATTAGTAATTCGTAACAATTAACAATAACTAGGGTATTATTGTTCTATATTAATTTTACTAGAGGTTTTCTCCAATGTCCATTTCAATTTTCAATAGTCTTTAATCATAACACTTTAAAGTTCTTTAAAGTTCCTTTTAGACCTGGACGAGGTCTCGCTGCTCCTTGACACCTGGGGAGTGATGTACATTGTTCAGTCTCTAATCACGTTCCCAATGTTTTTGGCGAATTCAAGTGCTTTTTCATGGTCTGTGAAGGGTTGCTCCGTCCCATTGTAGGTGACTCTTAGTGTTGCGGGATAAATCAAGCCATATCTCAGATCAGGTATGTTCCTCAGTATTCTTTTTGTCTCAGTAAACAGCGCTCTCTTCTTGAAGACCTCCGCTGGATAGTCTCGGTAAATGCTGATCCTCTCTCCTTCAAAAGTGAGCTCTCTGCTTCGGACAATTTTCTTCATCATATCATCCAGTTCGTGATCGTTTTGTAACTTTACTATAAATTGTCTTGGGTGAGCATCATCTCGCGGACGACGCCCCTACGCTCTATGTGCTCGACCTAGTAAAGGCTTTTGATCCAATTTTAAGGCTTTTTGTAATAAATCTGTCGCAAAATCCCGAGGGTCACGACCGTTCTCTCTTCCTTCTTTGATACCTACAATTCTTAAGTTCTGATGTCTTTGACACCCCTCCAGGTCAGTACACTTTTCATTTAGCTTACTCACCATTTCGGAGAGACGTTGATTCTCGGTAAGGAGTCGTTTTGTAGTTTCCGCACTTGTCACAGCGCATTTCTCTAGCTCAGTTATTGCTGCATTTTGTTGGTCCAATATTTGATGGATGGGGTCCAGCTTTAAGGCTCGATTCCACCGAATTGATCTTAACGTTCACCTCTTCCATCTGGTCACTGAGACTTCCTTCCATAGTCTGCTTCCAATCCTCCAGTATACCATGGACCGTATTAATAATTTCTTCTTTAAATTCTTCCTTAAGAGTTGAATTCCTCTTTAAAATTCAATCTTTCCTCAAAAGCTTTCAGCTGTACTTGTATATTTTTAATTTCTATGGAGAGAAAATTTCGAAGTTCTTCCACTTCCGATTTTTTTTGCCTTGGCTTCTTCGATATGTCTTCTTGGGACATCGTTGTACCTGAGGCCGAGGCCTCAGTTGGGCCTACCTCTTCCGCCGGTTGTTTGGTCTTACCGGCCCTTTTTGTCCCCTTGGGGGGGGTATGTTGCATCGACATACCGGTAAAGTCGCGCGCCTGATGACGTCACTCGTTGCAGGCAGCCGTTCAAATCGCAGTCGCCACAGGTAAGTCCCGATTTTTCTCCCGTTTTAAAATTTGCAGCACGGAGCTAGTTGACGCTGGGCTTTATGCCTCCATAGCGCCACCGGAAGTCTACTTCAAGTTATTGATATTTAAAGTTCAAAAAAAGCCAACTTTGAAAAAAAATAACTGCATCTGACAGAGAGACTCTTCCAGCAGCTTCCAGTGATTATGTCACAATGCCATCTCACAGTCGTCCAATCACAATGGGATCTGATTTACACAAGCTGCCGTGAAGATTCCGAAAACCAAAAATGACATCACAATGTGATCTCTGCTCTCTGCTGCTGATCTCTGTTGTAAGGAGAGGGTGTAGTGGGGGAGATTTAAACATTTTAAAGTAACATTTAAAAGTTAGATTTCTTCAAATCTGCACTGGCAGTTAGGTAGTTAAGACGTCACAATGCCCTACAGGCTACAATGTTTCTATCCCAAAACACTTTAGTCCTTCACTGCAAATTTCCTCCAAGGAAAGAATCTGCCAGCCTAACACAGCACAGCAAAGTTTAATGATTAGATTTGGATAACAAAAGATAGCCTTGTCGGTGGAACCTACATCACATTAAATCTTAGTACAATTGCATTTAAAAAAAAGTGTAAAATGACCTGCACAGTTGGGGGCTATGGGTGAGTGGTGGAATATTGCATTGGGGGAACGGGCTGCATTGGAGGAATGGGTGAGTGGAATCTTACGTTGGGGAACGGGTTGTGTTGGGGGACCAGGCCTCCTGTGGGGGCTATGGGTGAGTGGTGGATTATTGCGTTGGGGGAACGGGTGAGTGGTGAAAACCGGTGAGTGGTGAAAAGATATCCTCTCATCTCTCCTCTAGTTCTTCTACCACTTAATTTAAATAAAATTCTATGGTTTTGTAACCATTTCTGAGGTGCAAAATGCCATTCCCATTTATTTAAGCCATTCCAGTTTACTATATCTTGCCCCTCAATTTTTACACTTCAAATTGGTAACTCCTTGGAGGTTCTTCGTTACTACAATAATATTCTAGTCTTGGAAATATACCACATCCTAGTAAATCTCTCCTGCACCTTCTCAGTACTCAACTTGTGGCCAATTTAGTGCTGCAAATAGTTCAAGCATTATTATTCTGCTCTTATATTCTATTTCTTGGCTAATCAAGGAAAGCATCCTGCCTGACTTTTTATCCGTTATATTGATCTGTAATGTATTTCACTTGTTTTATCGGTTCTCAGGTGACTGATAAGGTAGGGCAGTGCGGGAACTGCAGACTCTTCAAAAGATAGGTGGATGAATAAGCAGGCAGTTCAAATGTTCTGAGGAGATGCACTCATTCTGTAGTTTATGAAAGGTTTCTGTGTGCTCCTGATTCCTGGGCTCAATAACATGCAAATAGTCTTCACAGGATATAGATTTCCAAAAATGTGGGATGTTGTATTTCCTCAAAGAGTGTAGGGGGTTGCAGAGTGTGTTTGTTCTAAACTGGTGACATATTGAAAAGAACAGTCTGTGAACTTGAGCCCAGGGACAAAGGAGCCGTGACCTCGGGTAGCCCAGGTCCAGCAATCACTCTGAACTGGTTCGAATTGATAAAACCAAGGCAGAATCGAGAAGAAGTGAGATAATGCCAACCAACCCCTTGGGATCAGGACTAATAACATGGGGACACAATCCAGGTGATTAGTTTTAAGGCAGTAAGAAGCACTGCAGTGATTGATAGCATAATTATATTCTGTAGATAATATTCTATAGATAATAAAGCCTGTTCAGCTTTATTCTGTAGATTTTTAGCTGTGTTCTGCAGATCTTTTATAGTATGCCTTGGAGGATTTGTCTTCTCCTTTCATATGTAACAACAACAAGCAGTGAATAAAGAAACCTTGGAAAACTCCACCAGACTGAGTGCAATTAAAAAGTATGTTCTAACTGTTGACGTAATCGGTAGGATCGCTGGAAGGAAACCCCTTACATCGAGCCCACATCATGCCCCAGGAGGTAGGGACACCTCTTTATTAGAATTCCTTGGTTGATGTCCAATATGCATATTTTCTCCACACAATCCCATACAATAGGTTGCTTGTTGGCTTAAGTAGTGATTGTAATAATTAACCAACTCGGCTGAAAGC
Organism: Malacoraja senta; assembly: GCA_038087875.1. Lineage (NCBI taxonomy): Eukaryota > Metazoa > Chordata > Chondrichthyes > Rajiformes > Rajidae > Malacoraja > Malacoraja senta. Next base: position 157,174,014 of record CM075978.1, on the reverse strand, counting down.
TCCACGGCTCGTGACCTCTCTCTCTCTCTCTCTCTCTCTCTTTGGTTTGATAGTCGGCTCAAGAACCCCTCATTTTGACAGTCAGTAATCAGCATTAACTATAACAATCAACCGCCCCTGCTGAATACCCCAGCTACCCCAAAACCCGACTCGAGACACCCCTGGATAACAATGGCCCCCAGTGAAGGGTAGGTGGTCCCCATCTGATATTGAAGAAGATAAAATCCTTGACAAATGAAAAGTAGAGCAACAATTTGAACTGGGGAAAAAACCTGTAGAAAGATCGAACAAAGATGTGATGCTTCCAAAGGACAATGGTCTTTGGAAGATTTAAAAGTGCTAAGGAACAATAGAACAATGCGTAACCAACTGCAAATCAGAAATCGGAAAAATTAGAAGCAGTAAAAATCTGAAATGAAAGAAACAATTACAAGCGTAACAGATAGTGATGAGGGACAAACTCCCCACTACGGTACCCAACTCCCCCATTTCAGGGCACCATAATGTTTGGGACAGAGCAATGCTATGTAAATGAAAGTAGTCATGTTTAGTATGTTGTTGCATATCCTTTGCATGCAATGACTGCTTGAGGTCTGCGATTCATGGACATCACCAGTTGCTGGGTGTCTTCTCTGGTGATGCTCTGCCAGGCGTGGTATTACAGCCATCTTCAGCTTATGCTTGTTTTGGGGGCTAGTCCCCTTCAGTTTTCTCTTCAGCATATAAAAGGCATGCTCCATTGGGTTCAGATTGGGTGATTGACTTAGCCACTCAAGAAATGGCCATTTTTTAGCTTTGAAAAACTCCTTTATTGCTTTAGCAGTATGTTTGGGATCATTATCTTGCTGTAAAATGAACCGCCAGCCAATGAGATTTGAGGCATTTGTTTGAACTTGGGCAGATAGAATGTGTCTATACACTTCATTATGTTACAACCATCAGCAATTGTATCATCAATGAAGGTAAGTGAGCCAGTACCTTCAGCAGCCATATATGCCCAGGCCATAACACCCCCACCACCGTGTTTCACAGATGAGGTGGTATGCTTTGGATCTTGGGCAGTTCCTTCTCTCTTCCATACTTTGCTCTTGCCATCACTCTGATATGTTAATCTTCGCCTCATCTGTCCAAAAAGACATTTTTCCAGAAAAAAAAAGACCTTTTTCCAGAACTGTGGTTGCTCTTTTAAGTACTTCTTGGCAAACTGTAACCCGGCCATCCTATTTTTGCGGCTAACCAGTGGTTTGCATCTTGCAGTGTAGCCTCTGTATTTTTGTTCATGAAGTTTTCTGCAGACAGTGGTCATTGACAAATCCACACCTAACTCCTGAAGAGTGTTTGTGATCTGCGATTAGTAAGCTCACCAGTGCTATCTTTGTTCTTAATGATGTTCCAAACAGTTGATTTTGGTAAGCCTGAGGTTTGGCTGTAAACACAGCCAAACTTCAGGTACAGCTGTAATTTCTACATGGTGAAACCAAAATGTATAAAAATGGCCTTTATTAAAATCTGACAATGTGCACTTTAACCACAGGTGATATTTTCCTATTACGATTCTCAAATTGTGGAGTACAGAGGCAAATAAATAAAAGATGGGTATTTGTCCGAAACAATATGAAGGGCACTGTACATTGACTTGGCCTCCACAGCCTTCTGTGGCAATGAATTCCAGAGTCACCACCCTGTGACGAAATAAATTCCTCCTCATCTCCTTTCTAAAATACATTCTTTTATTCTGAGGCTGTGGTCTCTGGTCAAAGACTCTCCCACCAGTAGAATCATCCTCTCCTCATTCACTCTATCAGGCCTTTCACTATTCAATAAGTTTCACTGAGGCCCCCCTCATCCTTCTAAACTCCAAAGAGTACAGGCCCAGTCCCGTTAAACGCTCCTCAATCGCCCCGGTAAACCTCTTCTGGACCCTCTCCAACGCCAGCACAACCCTCCTCAGATATACGGTCCAAAACTCTTCACAATACTCCAAATGCAGTCTGACCAGTGTCTTATAAAGCTTCAATGCTCTTAAAACAGTGGAATTGATAGTAGACATTAGGAGAGCTCCCCCTCCCCTCCCCCCACTCACCTTCAACAACACCACCACAGTCACATCTGTGGAGTCATTTAAGTTCCTTGGAACCATCATCTCCAAGGACCTTAAATGGAGGGCAACTATCGACTCCAGTCAAAAAGGCCAAACAGAGGATATACTTACGGCGGCAGCTGAGGAAACAATCTGCCACAGGCAATGATGGTCCAATTCTATACTGTAGATTGATGATGCATGTGAATCAATCACACTTAGCCAGCATCACTAACTCCACCCCATTATAACCTTTATACTAACGCCCATTCCCAGCACCGTTAGTTGAAGCAGCCAGGATGAACAGACAACATCTCGTTTTGTAATGCTGCCAAGTTAATGTGCTGATTAAAGATGTGTGTAAATCTTATACAGTTTGAAGTGATTTACATGGCGTCAGAAATGGTCTTATCCACTCCTCTTGTATAACGGTTTTTATTTTATCTTTTGTGAGTTTTGCTTTACTCCACGATGGCTACTTCTTGTCGGAAGCCTGAGCCTCTTGTCTTTGATGCCGATATCAGCGAACGCTGGGCCACGTTTGAAATTGATTACCAGCACTACATGAACATTGTACACCGAAATGAACCAGATGCTGTCAAGGCCTCTCTCCTGCTCAACCTTGCGGGACCAGGTTCCCTTCGTCGATCCAGAACATTCCGTTATGCTCCGGCTATCCGTGATGCTAATGACCAGGTAATTACACCGGCGGAGTCTCCTACTGACCCTAATGTTTTGCTGCGTAAACTGGCCCAGATCTGTGACCTGCCCTCAAATCACATTTTGGACAGGGCAAGGTTTTTCTCTCGTCGTCAACTTCCCGGGGAAAGAGTTGACTCATTTATTTCTTCTTTGATGTATCTAGCCCAACGTAGTCGATTTCAGGAAATGCCATTGGATCAGTTGACTGATCAGTTAACGAGGGATATTTTAGTGAATGGTATCACCGATCAAAAGCTCAGATCAGAGCTCCTGAGACGGCTAGAGTTATCGCTAGAGGACGCGGTGCATGCATGCAGAACTGCTGAACTTGTCGATCCCATAGACATTTCGCATGAAAGCAATAGCATCAATCCGACGGGCCTCACTAGGCAGCGGACATACACAGATAACAGCCGATTTAAGACCCAAGCTAGCCAGGCAGCTCTCAGCGGTCCTCCACAGAAATGTCCTAACTGCGGCTATCTACACAACAGGCAATCCACCTGCCCCGCCCTCGGGAAGACTTGTAATTACTGCAAAAAGCTAAATCACTTTGCCTCAGTCTGTCGGGCTGCTATCAGGGCCCGAGGAAAGAATGCGCCCAGTCCCAAGTCTAATCTCAATTTTTTGCAACGAGACAGCAACATACTGACTCCCCATTTCCAGCTCGAAGCCGTCCCCGAATATATTCCAATTAACTCGCAAGACGACCCGACTGTTTACATATTACAGCATGCTGCTGCCAAGAACTCTGATCCTACAGTGACAATATCTGTAAACAGGTTGTTTTTGACGCGAAACTGGACACGGGCGCGCAAGTCAACACAATGTCAATCAACCTTTTTAACAAGATCAGGGCTAACGAGCCACTTGTCAAGGACGCGTCCACTTTACATGCTTTTGGTGGGGAGGTGCTGGTTCCTCTGGGCAAAACCAACTTGAAATGTGTACTGAAGAAAACAACGAGGGAATTGACTTTCCATGTGTTGAACTTTAATTCGGTTACCCTGCTTGGCAATCGTGCCTGTCAGGAACTGGGGCTGATTTCCTTTGATAAAACTGTCCACAAACTGCAAGTTTCCTTTGATCCACTGAATGACTTTCCTGGTCTCTTCGACAACAACCTAGGCAAGTTGCCTGTGTCCTACAAGATTACTATTGACCCCGATGTGACACCCGTAGTCCGAAACCCGCACAGATTGTCATTTGCCATGACTGACAGGGTTCACTCTATGCTGAAGGACATGGTCTCCAAAGGCGTAATTGAAGCAGTCAGCGATCCCACTGACTGGGTCTCAACCATGATTGCCACAGTCAAGAAGGGAAAGGATGAAATCTGCCTATGCATTAATCCCAAAGACCTGAACACTGTCATTAAGCGCCCACACCATCCCATGAAGACAGTAGCGGATGTTGCAGCAAAGATCGGAACGGCCACCCTATTTTCCGTCCTAGATGCAAAGAACTCATTCTGGCAGACACCGCTGGACAAGAGGTCATCAAACCTCACCACATTTGCCATCCCATTCGGCAGATATAAGTTTCTGAGAATGCCATTCGGGATCAACTCCGCCAGTGAAGTCTTCCAAAGAACTATGGAGCAATTATTCGAGGATCTGCCTTGTGCCATTATTGTCGATGATATCCTTGTCTATGGTAAACACGCAGCGGAACATGACCACAATCTCAGGCTCATCTTGGAGCGTGCTGTCAAGATCAACCTCAAGCTCAATCCTGACAAGTGCAAGTTCAGGGTTCCAGTGGTCTCCTATGTCGGCCACATCTTCACCCCTGACGGCCTCAAACCGGATCCGAAGAAAACTACTGCCATCACAGAAATGCCTGCACCCACTGACGTGAAAGGCCTGCAACATTTCCTGGGCATGGTAAACTATCTCGGAAAGTTCATACCAAACCTCAGCGAATTAAGCTCCACACTGCGGCAGCCGACAAAAAAGGACACTGCATGGTCATGGTTCCAGCAACATCAGGATGCCTTCGATGTTCTGAAATCCAAACTGACCAGTGCACCGACCCTGACTTTTTTCGACCTGAAACGTCCAGTGGTGATCACCTGCGATGCCTCGAAATTCGGGATCGGCGCAGCCTGCCTGCAACCGTCTGATGATGGCACCCTACTACCTGTCGCGTATGCCTCTCGCACCATGACCGACACGGAGCAGCACTACGCGCAAATCGAAAAGGAACTGTTGGCTGTCGTCTTTGCCTGCTCCAAATTCCACGACTTCGTCTATGGCAACACGTTCATGGTTGAGACGGACCACCAACCACTGGTGACAATTTTGAACAAGCCTATCCATGCTGCTCCAGCTCGTTTGCAGCGCATGATGATGCAGCTGCAGCGGTACGATTTCTCTATTACCTACACAAAGTGTAAGGACATGCATGTCGCTGACACACTCTCTCGTGCTCCTCGAGCCTCTTGCGAACAACACCCTCACGAACGGGAGAATTCACGGTTCTCGGTGTCGGTCTAGTCTCCAGCAAGCAACTGCGCACTCTGGCCGCGCACACTGCTACTGATGATACACTTCAAGCCCTCTCATCCATCATCAAAACAGGCTGGCCAGACAAACAATCCAACACGCCCACAGAGGTGCAGCCGTACTTCTTGGTCCGTGATGAACTGGTGGTTCAGGATGGTGTGGTCGTTAAGGGCCACAAGGTAGTGGTACCTGCATCGCTACAAGACGAATACTTCAAAGAGGTACACAGCGGTCACCCAGGAGCCGACTCCACACTGGCACGCGCCCGGGATCTGTTCTACTGGCCCGGAATGGCCACGTACATCCGGGACCGCGTAGCCTCCTGCCCCACTTGCAACAATCTTGCGCCTCATCAGCAGCGGCAACCCCTTCTGCAACAACCTCCACCAGCACTGTCTTGATCGTCGCTGGCTGCGGACATTTTCGAATGGTGCGGTAAGCACTACCTCGTTCTGGTCGACTCATTTTCCAACTGGTTTGAACTTGACCAACTGACCTCCCTCACGTCTGAGATGGTCATCAAGAAGCTGAAAAGACAATTCTCAGCCCATGGCATTCCTGTCACTCTGAAAACCGACAATGGTCCACAGTTCACCAGCCACTTGTTCAAGCTTTTCGCAGACCGATGGAACTTCCAGCACGTCACAAGCAGTTCCGAGTATCCACAGAGTAATGGACTCGCTGAACGCGCTGTCAGAAGCGCCAAGCACTTGCTGGAGGGAGCGCGCATTTCAAAGTCAGACGTCTATCTCGATCTCCTGAATCTCAGAAACATCGCAAGAGACGGAACCTTGGGGTCACCAGCACAGCGGCTGCTGTCGAGGGTGACGAGGTCTCCGGTCCCCATCGCACAACAGCGGCTGGTTCCTCGGGTGTTGAAGCCCGCCACTATCCAGCAACGTCTCCAAGAGAAGCACGACATCCAGAAACGGTCATACGACAGTTCCAGCAGACCACTCCAGCCTCTACTGCCGGGCCAGGTCGTCCATCTATGAACTCCAATTGGACATTCTCGTCTGGGCGTTGTTGTACGCCCGACTGATGAGCCGCGATCGTACCTTGTGGACTGTGAGGGAGCGGTTTACCGGAGAAGTCGACAACACCTGCTTGCTGTGAAGGAGCCCCGACCACCGCCTGCTGATCCCTATGCTCCGCCGCTCCAGTTCCAGCCGCCTTCCGCAATGTCTCCTGCCCGTCCCCGCATGCCTGGCACCCCCCCCACGTCCCTCTGTCTCCACTAACCACGGGGTTACGCCCACCGCATGTTTCCCCCCTCGGTCACCACAATCTTCTCCCGTGCGATTTTCACCTTCAGCCTCTCCGCCTAATCCTTCAGTTGAGGGAGGGGATGGTTGGGTCCGCACGCGCTCGGGCCGTGTTAGTAGACCACCAGACAGGTATGGCGAGTATGTTTAATACACTTCCTTTCCACATTTAATCTTTAGGGGGAAGGATGTAGATTGATGATGCATGTGAATCAATCACACTTAGCCAGCATCACTAACTCCACCCCATTATAACATTTATACTAACGCCCATTCCCAGCACCGTTAGTTGAAGCAGCCAGGATGAACAGACAACATCTCGTTTTGTAATGCTGCCAAGTTAATGTGCTGATTAAATATGTGTGTAAATCTTATACAGTTTGAAGTGATTTACATATACTGCCACCGTAGAGTCTGTCCTCACCTTCTTCATCATGGTCTGGTTTGACGCAGCCACCAAGCACGACATCCGGAGGCTGTAGCGAATTGTTCGATCAGCTGAGAAGATTGTTGGCTGCAACCTTCCCCCCATTGATGATTGGGGGGGGCGGGGGGGGGGGGGGCTAGGAAGTGAGCTGGTAAGATCATCTCGGACCCCTCTAACCCTGGCCACAAACTCTTTGAAGCACTTCCCTCTGGAAGGCGACTCCGGACTGTCAAAGCCGCCACAGCCAGACATAAAAACTGCTTTTTTTCCCCACAAACAGTAGCTCTACTCAATAACCAAAAGTCTGTAGCCTCCTGTTGCTCTGGTATTTGATTTCATTCACATGTTTAAACTATAATGTTTTATTCTTAATGTTTTAAGTTTTATTGTGAATTGTTTACTGTATATCGTGTTGTTACTTGCAAGAGGAGCACCAAGGCAAAATTCCTTGTAATGTGTACATACTTGGTAAATAAACGTATTCATTCATTCATTACATCCCCGTTTTTATATTCTCGTCCTCAAAAGGCATTTGCCTTCCTTACTGCTGATTCGACTTGCAAGTTAATTTTTTGTGAATTCTGTACCAGCACTCCCAAGTCCCTTTGCACCTCTGATTTCTGATTTCTCTCTTTTAGAAAATAGACCACGCCTTTATTCCTAAAATAGACACAAAATGCAGGCAGCATCTCTGGATAGAAAGAATAGAAGACGTTTCGGGTCGAGACCCTTCTTCAGACTGAAGTCTGGGGAGAGGGATACAGAGATAATTAAGTACAATAAGTAAAAACGAGACAAAGGGGATGAGGATCAAAGAAAATGTAGAATCATTGTTAGCTGGGAGAAGGTAACAACAAAACAAACAGAGATAAAATGTAGTTTCAGACAGTAAGACTGGTCAGAGAACTGGGAAGGATGGAGAGAGGGAAAGCAATGGTTACTTGAAGTTAGAGAAGTCAATATTCATACCGCTGAGGTGTAAGCTGCCCAAGCAAAATATGAGGTACTAAAATCAAAATGAATGGCTCCACACTTTGCTACGCTGCATTCCATCTGCCACTTCCCAGCCCACTCTCCCAACCTGTCCAAGTCCTTCTTCAGAGTCCCTGCTTTATCTACACTACCTGCCCCTCCACCCACCTTCGTATCAATATTCCAATATCAATACCTTTGACACAATATGTCAGGCTACAGAACTGTGTCACGGACATGGTGGTGAGCAACACAAGGGCCCCACAGGGGGAGGTCCTCTCTCTCTTCCTGGTCACCATCTACACCTTCAGATATTAACTCGGACTCCTGCCACCAGCAGAAGTTTCAGATGACTCTGCAATTGTGGGCTGCATCAGTGATGGGAGGGAAGCTGAATACAGAGGTGTAGTCAGCGACTTTGTTGAGTGGCGTGGGCTGAATCACCTGCAGCTTAATACCGACAAGACTAAGGAGTTAGTGTAGTAGCCATTTAGGTTAACTCAGTATGTTATAACTATAACCAGTTACCGTTAAATTTTATCTGCTTGTAATTCCATGGGTGGAATTTATACGTAGTCGGAGGCATGTTTGGGGCTGGGATTCTCGCGCAGACGCCCTAGTTTAGTTTAGTTTGAAGAAGCATGGGGGAGAGGTCATAGCTTTCGACCATGCACGAGTTTGATGAGTAAGATCAAAATGTACTTAAACAAGAAGAAGTTTGGATGAATATCTTACTGTTTTTACTTCAACAATAAATAAACTATTAATTAAGAGACTGTGTTTGGAAGATTTATCTTTGGATAGCAATGAATGTCTCGTGGAGAGCTCGTAAATGCATATCGATTAATCTCCTGAACCCCTGTCTTCAACCATAGTGGCTAGAGGAAAGATTCCTTGAAAGATATAAAAATCTGTCACTACAGGATTTGAGTATAGGAGCAGGGAGGTTCTACTGCAGCTGTACAGGGTCTTGGTGAGACCACACCTGGAGTATTGCGTACAGTTTTGGTCTCCTAATCTGAGGAAGGACATTCTTGCCATAGAGGGAGTACAGAGAAGGTTCACCAGACTGATTCCTGGGATGTCAGGACTTTCATATGAAGAAAGACTGGATAGACTCGGCTTGTACTCGTTAGAATTTAGAAGATTGAGGGGGGATCTTATAGAAACTTACAAAATTCTTAAGGGGTTGGACAGGCTAGATGCAGGAAGATTGTTCCCGATGTTGGGGAAGTCCAGAACAAGGGGTCACAGTATAAGGATAAAGGGGAAATCTTTTAGGACTGAGATGAGAAAAACATTTTTTACACAGTGGTGAATCTCTGGAATTCTCTGCCACAGAATGTAGTTGAGGCCAGTTCATTGGCTATATTTAAGAGGGAGTTAGATGTGGCCCTTGTGGCTAAAGGGATCAGGGGGTATGGAGAGAAAGCAGGTACAGAATACCGAGTTGGATGATCAGCCATGATCATATTGAATGGCGGTGCAGTCTCGAAGGGCCGAATGGCCTACTCCTGCACCTATTTTCTATGTTTCTATGTTACAGTTAGTGGTGGACTTTGGGAGGAGAGGAACACCCATGTCCCTTGCCAATGGTGTGGATGTGCAGTTTTTACCAGGGAGTATAAATACCTGGGAGTGTACCTGCACAGTAAACTGGACTGGTCCAGGAATGCTAAGCCCCTGTACAAGAAGAGACCGAGCCGGCTGTACTTTTTGAGAAGGCTCCGCTCCTTCAACGTCTGCAGTGAGATGCTGCAGATGTTCTACCAATCGGTGGTAGCCAGTGCCATCTTCTTCGCTGCCGTGTGCTGGGGCAGCAGGGTGAAGGCTGCGGACGCCAATAGGATCAACAAACTCACAGGAAGGCTGGTTCCGTCCTGAGGGCGGAGTTGGATTCATGGGAGGTGGTCTTGGAGGGGTGGATGCTCCTCAAACTGCTGAGCATCCTGGACAATACAGTTCACCCCCTCCATGACACAGTGGTCAACCTGAGGAGTGCCTTCAGCAACAGACTGGTGTATTTTGTGTTTTATGACTGCAGATCAATTTCCCTCCTGGGATAAATAAAGTTTTAGCGTATCGTACCTGGCCACAAACCTTCAAATCCCTCATTGATATACAACGTGAAGAGTAGCCGACCCCTGCGGAACTCCGCTAGTCACTGGCAGCCAACCAGAAAAAGCCCCCTTTATTGCCACTCGTCGTCTTCTGCTATCCATGCTAGTATCTTCCTTCTGATACCATCGGCTCTCATCTTCTTTAACAGCCTCATGTGTGGCACCTTATCAAAGGCCACCTGAAAATCCACGTAAACCACATCCACTGACTCTCTTTTGTCTATCCTGCTATTTCCTTCCTCCAAGAACTACAAGGTGCATCAGGCTGGATCTCACTTTCACAAAACCATGCTGACCGGCCTATTTAATCATAAGCTTCTCAGTACTTAGAAACCTCATCTTTATAATGGATTCTAAAATCTGACAGACCATCAACCTATAGTTTCCACCCTTCTGCTTTGCGGAATATTCCAATCATCTAGAAACCCCTCTGACTCTAGTGATTCTTGAAAGATCACAACCAATGCCTCCACAATCTCTCAAGCCACCTTTTTCATAACCTTGGGGTGCAGTCCATCCAGTCCAAGCAACATATCCAACTTCAGACCTTTCAGCTACCCAAGCACCTTTTCCCTAGTAATAGCCACTAACTTCCACCCTCTGACGGTCTTGAATTTCAGGCATGTTGCTGGTGTCTTCCAAGATAAAGCTGATTCAAAAAAGTTATTTAATTCCTCTACCATTTCTTTATTCCCCATCATCACTTCTCCAGCATCATTTTTCAGCTGTCCAACATCCACTCTTGCCTCTTTCTTACTCTTTATATATCTTAAGAAACTTGCTATCTATCCTCATATTATTAGCAGGCATACTTTCATATTTCATCTTTTCCCCCCTGTATTGCCTATTTAGTTAGCTTCTGATTACAATTTTTTTTTTTAAATAAATAGCTTCCCACTAATCTTTGCATTGTAACATGCCTTCTCTTTTGGTATTAAGTCTTTGACTTCCCTTGTCAGCCACGGTCACTTCATTCCTCTTCGGAATGAAAAGATCCTGTGTTTTCCAAATTATACTCAGAAATTCCTGCCATTGCTGTTCCATCATCATTCATGCTAGGGTCCCTTTCCAGTCAACTCCCCATAACCCTTGACACTCGTTCTAATCAATAATTTGTCCATCTTTACCTTTAAAATAACCACTGACGCCTCCACAGGCCTTTGTGGCAATAAATTCCACAGATTAACTACCCTCTGACAAATGAAGTTGTTCCTCACCTCCTTTCTAAAAGAGCGCCCTTTAATTCTGAGGCTATGACCTCTGGTCCAAGACTCTCCCACCAGCGGAAATATCCTTTCCACATCTACTCTATCTATGCCTTTCCTTATTCTGTAAGTTTCAATGAGGTTCCCCCTCAACCTTCTAAACTTCAGCGAGTAGAGGCCCAGTGCTGTCAAACGCCCATCATATGTTAACCCACTATGTAGAGTCCATAGGAGTATCAAGGAACGAAGGGACCTTAATGTACAAATCCAAAGATCTTTGAAGGCAGCAACACAGGTGGATAGCATAATTAAGAAAATATGGAATATTGGGTCAATACAAGACCAGAGGGGTTATGCTCCAACCTTATAAAACATTGGTCAGACATTAGGTGGTACCGGAGGCCCCTGGATTACACAGGATGTCCATTCCTGAGAATTGACCATCAGAGTTCCTCATAAGTCAGAAATAATCAATTTCAACAATGACAGTTATCATGAACATTTATTTATCATTTTCCGTGTAGTTACAATGGTACAGAATCAAAATCCAATGGATAGTTTCAATGGCTTCAATGCACTTTACATTATTTGATAAGTATTTCACAAGCATCCGTAGAAGAGATTGCCTTGTCAGTTTCCAGAGCAAATCTTTTAAGTGGCCCCTCACTGTGAACCAGAGGCTGTGTTCTTAAAGACATTAGCATCTAATTAGTGCCGGGAGGTGATACATAAATCTTTTTAAAGGATGGTTGTCTTTCGAATTAATTAGCTGCTACAGTTATTTAATAATTCCTGAAGACGTTTGCATTTCTGTATCTAACTTTCTTATCTTACAAATATATATTTTAAATTTACAGCATAATGTGTGTGATCTGATAAGTGTGTGGTCCAGAAGTGAGATCACTCATAACCAAATGCGGGCGGCCCTGTACTACTTATAGATCTGATCACCACACTATAGGAAAGTGATAGCGGAGCTAGAGTAAGAGGAAGAAATTTGCCAAAATTTTGCCTGGGATGGAGAGTTCCACTTATTAGAGATGGGATAGGCTAGTTCTTTTTGCCCTGAAGCAAAATAATGAGAGGTGCAGATAGACTACAACTATCTTATAGTCTACAGGTGTAGACTACAACTATCTTATATCTATATTGGAATTAGATAAAGCTAGAGGCCATAGATTTATGCAAGAGTTTAAAGACAGTGAGAATCTGACGGGGACTTTTTCACCCATAGAGTGCCAAGAACTTGGAATACACTACTTGAGAGAGTGGTGGAAGCAGAATCACTGACAGCATTTAGATGTCCAGATGAGCATTTGTACCACCTAAGTATGGTTATGAGTAATGTGCTGAAATATTGGATTAGTGTGGATAGATTCCCACTGGTCTGCATGGTCATGGTAGATCAAATGGTCTACTAGTATGCTGCATGATTATCTGACTGGCATGTTTTGATGCTGCATGACTCTATTTGCAATTCTCCATCCTTTGTCACTTCTGCAGCCAAATATCATGGCAAAAATCAGTCAAAATTTGCTCTTGTTTCTTTTAACAGAGTGAAAGTTACCTCATCAAAAATTTTACACACTAAATTAAAATGTTAATATTCCCATCATAGCCTAAAAAAATGAACTTTGTAAAAGATGCAAAAAAAATTAGCTTCTTTTCTTCTCAATAGGTTCTATGCTCTCATCTTTATAATATTCGGTACCATAACCACTTTCAATAAGACAGTTAGATAATGGAACTAAGATATCACACTCTTAGATATTAATGAAAAGCAAAGGAAAAATAATAATCTCAAACTCAAAGATTGTGTGCTCTAACCTTCTTCCCCGATTGTTTCTCCACCATATCGATGTTGAGCGGGTAATCTTCCGATTGTGGTGTTTTAGAACACCCACCCTTGGGCATCGTTCCTTCTTCCTTCGGCTGTCACCTCATTCAAGCATCTATTGCATCATCATCGACAGTCTATTGCAAATAAAATACAAATTAGAGCATAGAATTTCAATATAAGTAACGTCAAAAATCTGATCAATTCTGGCAAGGGTGCAGATAAATTGAAATGGGAAAGGTGGCTTACCTACTTTTTATTTTATCTCTGCACAAGTAATTAAAATACTTCTAATTGCAACATTTAAGGTGTTCATTACTGTATTAAACTTTCACCTTTAAAACTGTTCACTCTTATGGGGGGAAAAACTATTCTTGTCTGAAAAAAATCTTTACTCTGGAAATTAAAATGATAATTCACTGATCTTTTCCCTCCTTACTTTGGGAAAAGAGGAGGGGTACACAAAGTGGTTTGTAGGTGAAATAATAGCTTTTGTTTAGAGATAAGCCTACAATAGTAGAGCCCATCAGAAATAGGGTAAAATACAGGTTTACTTGATCACCAATATTTTTACGATGCATGCATATTTTAATAATTCTAGAGATTAAATTAGACTAATGGGAGTTGTCAATGTTAAGCTTATCTTACTGGTTTCAAAATGTTTAACACTTTTCATGAGGATTGAAAACTGTAAAAGTATTACAATTGCTGAAACATATCAAATACATGTGAAAACATTAATGTCATCACTAAATTAATCCTTCCAATTAATATCATGTAAATGTTCCAAAATCTTTTAACTTCAGTCAACATGTGAATGTAAATTTATGGCCCAAAATCTACCTGATCATTTTTCAAAATAGCATTGACCAAAGGTTGCAGCAGACACCAAACTGTGCCACATAAATATATTTTTTTTAAACAAGAAATGGCTGTGAAAATCAAAGTAGACTTGGTGGGAACAAGATATGGAAGGAACAAGTATATTATTTTATAAACAACTTAAAATTAAGAGCCACTATCTTGTAAACCATTTATTTTTATCTCAAAAGTATGTCCACATTTCAATCAAATGATTTCACCTATTTTCTAAAAGTCATCAATCATATTACAAATTAGAACTATCAAATTAAATCCAATGAGCAATTCCGGATAATCTCCTGCAGTGAAGTGTGAAACTCACAAGCAGCACAAGTAACTGATGCAAACAGTATAGATGTATTTAAGGGGGAGAAAAAGAGTCAGTTTGATGAAGAGAAGCAAAAAGAGGCTTGCACGAAACCTCAAGTAGAATGGGTTCTATGGACTGAAAGGCACATTTTTCTTCTGGAAATTTTTAGAGATTTTAAGTATGAGATTTCGGAGCACTTGCAAGCACATGATAAAATAGGCTGGTCAGCATGGTTTTGTGAAGGGGAGATCTTGCCTGACAAATCTGTTGGCAAATCCCCTCTTTCATCATAGATGAGGCCCTCACACGGGTCTCCTCGGTACCCCGCAGCTCCAACCTTGCTCCCCCTCCCCCTAGTCGCAACTGGGACAGAGTCCCCCAGTCCTTCCCTTTCACCCCATCGCATACAAAACATAATGCAAATTGGAGGAATAGCATCTCATTTTGCTTGAGCAGCTTACAAACCAGGGGTATGACTATTAATTTCTCCAAATTCAAGTAACCTCTGCATTCCCTCTCTCTCCATCCCTCCTCCACCCGTCACACCAGCTTTTGTTCTCACCTAACCACAGCTAACAACGGCCCTTTTCCTTTATCATTGTTATTTTTTTGCATATCTTTCATTCATTTGTTCTATATTTCTCTACATCATCGCCTATATCCCTCGTTTCCCTTTCCCGTGACTTTCAATATGATGGGTCTCGACCCAAAAAGTCATCCAGAGATGCTGCCTGTCCCACTGAGTTACTCCAGTATTCTGTGTCTTTAAACCAGCATCTGCAGTTCCCTCCTGCACAAATCTGTTGGAATTCTTTGAGGAAAAACCGCAGGATAGACAGTCAGTGATTATGTTTACTTGCATTTACAGGCCTTTGATAAGGTGCTGCACGTAAGGCTGCTAAAGAAGATGAGAGCCCATGGTGTAGATGTAAGGTACTAGCATGGATAGAAGATTGGCTGAGGGGCAGAAGGCAAAGTGTGAGAATAAATGGGGATATTTGTGGTCAGCTACCGGTGACTAGTAGTGTTCTTCAGGGGACAGTGTTAGGTCTTCTATTTTTTAACGTTGAATATTAATGATTTGGATTATAGAATTAAAGGCATTGTGGCCATGTTCATGAGAGTTGGAGCAACTTGATGATGTTGATGCCAAATACAGTGCCCTCCATAATGTTTGGGACAAAGACCCATCATTTATTTATTTGCCTCTGTACTCCACAATTTGAGATTTGTAATAGAAAAAAAATCACATGTGGTTGAAGTGCACATTGTCAGATTTTAATAAAGGCCATTTTTATACATTTTGTTTCACCATTGAGAAATTGCAGCAGTGTTTATACATAGTTCCCCCCATTTCAGGGCACCATAATGTTTGGGACACAGCGGTGTCATGTAGATGAAAGTCATGTTCAGTATTTTGTTGCATATCCTTTGCATGCAATGACTGCTTGAAGTCTGCGATTCATGGACATCACCAGTTGCTGGGTGTCGTCTCTGGTGATGCTCTGCCAGGCCTGTATTGCAGCCATCTTTAGCTTATGCTTGTTTTGGGGGCTAGTCCCCTTCAGTTTTCTCTTCAGCATATAAAAGGCATGCTCAATTCGGTTCAGATCGGGTGATTGACTTGGCCAATCAAGAATTGATCGTTTTTTAGCTTTGAAAAACTGCTTTGTTGCTTTAGCAGTATGTTTGGGATCATTGTCTTACTGTAGAGTAAACCGCTGACAATGAGTTTTGAGGCATTTGTTTGAACTTGAGCAGATAGGATGTGTCTATACACTTCAGAATTAATTATGCTACTACCATCAGCAGTTGTATCATCAATGAAGATAAGTGAGCCAGTTCCATCAGCAGCCATACATGCCCAGGCCATAACACCCCCGCCACCGTGTTTCACAGATGAGGTGGTATGTTTTGGACCTTGGGCAGTTCTTTCTCTCCTCCATACATTGCTCTTGCCATCACTCTGATATAAGTTAATCTTTGTCTCATCTGTCCACAAGACCTTTTTCCAGAACTGTGTTGCTCTTTTAATTACTTCTTTGCAAACTGTAACCCGGCCATCCTATTTTGGCGACTAACCAGCTGTTTGCATCTTGCAGTGTAGCCTCTGTATTTCTGTTCATGAAGTCTTCTGCAGACAGTGGTCATTGACAGGTGACAGGGGGTTTCTTTATTATAGAGAGAATTCTTCTGTCATCAGCTGTGGAGGTCTTACTTGGCCTGCCAGTCCCTTTGTGATTAGTAAGCTCACCAGTGCTCTCTTTCTTCTTAATAATGTTCCAAACAGTTGATTTTGGTAAGCCTAAGATTTGGGTGATGTCTCTAACAGTTTTATTCTTGTTTCTAAGTCTCATAATGGCTCTTTGACTTTCATTGGCACAACTTTGGTCCTCATGTTGATGAACAACAATAAAGGTTTCCAAAGGCAATGGAAAGACTGGAGGAAAGACTAGGTGCTGAGAGCTCTCTTATACCTATATTAAGGAGGCGATTAACACACCTGAGCAATTACAAACACCTGTGAAGCCATGTGTCCCAAACATTATGGTGCCCTGAAACAGAGGGACTATGTATAAACACAGCTGTAATTTTCACATGGTGAAACCAAAATGTATAAAAATACCCTTTAAAAAATACTGACAATATGCACTTTAACCACATGTGATTTTTACATATAACAAATCTCAAATTGTGGAGTACAGAGGCAAATAAATAAATGGGTCTTTGCCCCCAAACATTATGAAGGGCACTGTAGATGTTAGCCTTCTCTGTAATAAAGGAAAATATACAAATTCCTCAAACATCCAGAGTTTTATCAATCTCTGTTTTGAATGCAATTGATGACCGAGTACTTCTGGGCAACAAATTCAGAAGATTCATCACCCACAGTGAAAAACTACTGGATCAGTATTAAATGCCGAGGGACTTTTTTGAGACAGTAACGTCAAGATCCAGTCTCCTTCTCCAGGGTAAATACCTCTATTTTCTTGAATTGAGAAGAAAGAACAACAAGACGCCATCTCTATCAAGACTGGCAAATCTCCACGGCCCTTGCTCTTATAGCAGAATTCTTCTATACAAGTAGGATAAAATTGTACAAAATATTCAAGATACAGATTCAAAGTAATTATTGTATGAAAACATCTTTATTCTTGTATGAGAATCCTCTTGCAACAAAGTCCAAATTACCACTTGCCTTCCTAATTGTCCGCTGCACCTGCTTTCAGGAAATGTGCAAGGATTCCCGGGCTTCTTTAAACATGAACACTTCCCAATCTCTCTTTTTTAAAATATACAGAGTTCCTGATTTTTCAAGCAATATGGATTTTGTTTTTAAAGTGTTACAGCACAGAGACAGGCCCTTCGGCCCACTGAGTCCACGCTGACCAACGATCCCTGCACATTAACACTATCCTACACACACTGGGGACAATTTACACACACACCAAGCCAATTAACCTACAAACTTGTACATCTTTAGAGTATGGGAGGAAACAGAAGATCTTGGAGAAAACCCACACGGACACGGGGAGAACATACAAACTCCGTAGTCGGGATCGGACTCTCCGGCGCTGCAAGTACTATAAGGCAGCAACTCTACCGCGGAGCCAATGTGCCGCCCACTTTCTTCCACATTGCATGTGATCTGACAAGCTGTTTCCTACTCACTCAGCATGTCTATATCCCTTTAAAGTTCCTTTGCAGTTTCAACGCTTCTAACATTCCCTGTGTCATCAGCAAACCTGGAAATATTATATTCAATCCCCTCTCCTAATTGCTGATATAGATTATGAACAGTTAGGGACCAAAGCATCAACTCCTGCAGTTTCCCACTTGTCTCAGTCTTCCACCCCAAAAAGTATTTGTTTATTCCAAATCTTTTATCCGTTTGTTAATCAAGCCTCAATCCATGCTAATATCTCATCCCAATTCCATGTGTTATAACATTGTTGATCAATTTCCTACATGGTTATTCAATGAAAACCACCTCAATATCAAAAATCCATTGGTTCTCCCTCAACCACTCAGATATATCAAAGAACCTCAATGGATTAGTCAAAGCCGATTTCCCTTTCATAAGGCCAACAAGTGGGTGTGGTAACAGACGACATTTGGAAATAAACCTGTACAAATGAAAAGGGAGTCAGTCGAAGAATAAAGTGAAGGGAATGAAAATATTTCAGATTGATTTAGTTTATGAGGAAATGGACAAAGATAAACTGGAACATTTTGGGACTTATGGATTATCTCTGTCTCTAATGTTACTCCCCAAGAAATTGTTTTATTGTTAAAAAGATTTTCTTTTTTTGGAACGCACGGAGCTAGGATTTTTTCTTTTACAAAGGCTACGGAAGTCTTTAGAATGCTAGCCACGCTAGTGTGGCTATCACTAACTACACTAATTGTAGATGTAGTTTTCTTTCTTTCACGCTTCACTAATCTATTATATTACTTCTTTCACTTTAAATATTATTATAATTTTAAGTTTGAATGGAATCATAAGTTTAATTTAAGGAGATATACTCGGAAGAGCGATGTACAAGATTTAAAATTCATCTATCTGATGTTCGGGGGTAAGGTCAGGTTTTGTGTGTTGTTCCTTCTGCTCTACTACAGACCTCCCTAGAAATAATATGCAAGACGGTAATATGACAAGAGGGGGTGAAGGAATAACTTTTTGTAGTTGGAATGTTAAGGGAATTAATGAACAAATTAAGAGAGGTAACGTTTTAGCACATTCAAATTCACTTAACACAGATATAATATTCCTTCAAGAAACCCACCTTAAAAAGGAATCACAACATAGACTAAAAGCTAAATGGATTGCTGAAACGTATCATTCCTCTTTTTCACACAAATCCAGAGGAGTTGCAATATTAATCCGTAAAGGGATACCTTTCAAACATACATCAACTATAGCGGATATTGACGGTAGATATATTGTATTAGTTGGAGAGTTAAACGCAAAAAAAGTGATTCTTCTTAATGTTTATGGACCTAATTTTGATAGTCCAATATTTTTTAAGAAAACATTTAATACAATCCCAGAATTTACACAATATCAATTAATAATTGGAGATTTAAATTGTACACTAGATCCTTATTTAGATAGATCATCAAGGCAAACAAAAACAAAAAAACTCAATCAAGTGAATTTCTAAACTCATTCATTAATTCCACTAATATTAAGGATGTCTGGAGAATTGAAAATCCAACCGGACGGGAATATTCATTTTATTCGCCAGTACATAAAACCTACTCAAGATTAGACTATTTTTAGTAGATTCTATGCTCATCCCATTTACCTACAATTCGAAATATCATAATATTATAATCTCAGACCATGCACCTTTAACATTTATGATTAAATTAAATGGAATGGCCGAGAAACAAACATATTGGAGACTTAACCCCCAAATTTCCTGCCTCTCTTATTTGGGAAACATTTATTGCGTTTGTACGAGGTGCATTAATTTCCTCCCAAGCATTTTATAATAAAGAGAACCGGATTAAACAACAGACACTGAAAAGGGAAATAAAGCAACTAGATATAGAAAATGCAGCAATGCCATCTATGATAAAACATAATAAAATTGCTGTATTGAAATATAAATTAAATAAAATGTACTCAGAACAAGTAATAAAACTCTACCAGCACACTAAACAATTACATTTTGAATTCGGAGATAAACCACAAAATCTATTAGCACGTCAGCTTCGAAAACTGGAGGGGGAAAAAATAATCCACAAAATTAGATCAGATACGGGAGAATTACTAATACTGCCCAAGGATATAAATGAGAGATTTCTCCAATATTATCAAAATCTTTATTCAACTAAAACTATAGAACAGCCGGAAGGAATAGTAGAATTCTTACAAAATTCTTACAAAAATGCAATCAAAAAGGTTTAGACTCAAAAGACAGAGAATTACTAGAAGCTGAAATCACGGTAAAAGATATTGAAGATTCTATTAGATCTTTAAAAAACGGTAAAGCAGCAGGCCCAGATGGTTTAGGTTCTGAATTTTATTTTAAAAATTACGATTTGGTCTCCCTATGTTTACAAACACTGTATGAGTATACTTATATTCAACAGAAATTGCCAGATACCTTAAACGAATCTATAATAACACTTATACCAAAGGCTGATAAGGATCCCGAAGATCCAGGATCATACAGAGCAATTGCTCTTTTACATACAGATCAGAAAATATTAACTAAAATTCTAGCACACAGATTAAGTACAGTGATGAATAAATTAATACACCCTGACCAAACAGGCTTTATTCAGAAACGGTATTCATATTTTAATTTGAGACGATTATTTAATATAATTTATTCAAAGAGAATCACTAACGAAGACCTAGCAATAATCTCACTTGATGCTGAGAAAGCATTTGATCAGGTTGAATGGCCCTATTTATTATCGGTGATGGAAAAATTGCAATTGGGTGAGAAATTCTGTACATGGGTAAAACCTTTATAGCTAGAGCTAGAATATTAACAAATCAAAGGCTATCATCTAAATTAATTTATCTAGAGGTTGTAGACAAGGATGCCCGTTATCTCCGTTATTATTTGCACTTGCTATTGAGCCACTTGCTGAAAGAGTTAGGACCCACCCGGAAATATACGGGTATAACACTAAAGACACCGTGAATAAAATTTCTCTATACGCAGATGATGTATTAATTTACATCACAAAACCAGAAATTTGTATTCCAAATTTATTAAATGTATTAAATTTAATAACTCAATTTGGTTTATTCTCTGGATACAGAATTAATTGGAATAAAAGTGAAATTATGCCAATAAGGGAACATAATACACATATACTACAACAATTCCCGTTTAAAATAGTAAATGAAAAATTTAAATATCTAGGAATTTATGTCACTAAGACATATGCATCATTATTTAAATTAAATTTTCCCCCTTCACTGAATAAACTACATAAGAATATTCAATACTGGAAAACGCTTCCTATTTCAATGGTTGGTAAAATGAATGCCATAAAAATGATTTTTTTTACCACAAATATTATACCTTTTTCAAACAATTCAGATATATTTGCCAAAAAACGTCTTCAAAAAGTTGGATTCCATTATCACTGATTTTATCTGGGATTATAAGAATCATAGGATAAGCAAAAAACATCTGTGCAAATCAAAAATAAATGGAGGTTTAGTTTTACCAAATTGTTTGTTTTATTTTAGGGCAGTTAACATTAAAAATATGAATTTTTGGTTGGAAGAAATAGATCAACAACCGGATTGGTTAAAAATGGAAAAGGAAGATTGTTTACCCTTTGAAATTGGCTCGATACTATTTGCTACTTTGAAATTGAACAAAACAATTTATAGGGAAAATCCTATAATATACAGTGGTATGCGAATTTGGAAACAATTAAAAAAGACATTAAAATTGGATAATTTATCATTTTTCCCATTGTGAATAACCCTTTATTTAAACCTTCCTGGTTGGATAAAGGTTTCATACAATGGAAAAATTGTGGAATTAAAATGATGGGACAACTTTATAAGAAAGGCACATTTCTTTCATTTCAGGAGCTACAACAGACTTAAGGACTCCACTTAAATGATTTTTTTAGATATCTACAACTTAGAGATTATGTTAAAGCAAATACTCAAAACTTTAGAACTAGAGATTCAGAAATCCTTGATGACTGTTTGAATAAACATCCTAATACAGAAAAATTAATATCTCACATATATAATACTTTATTAGATAGTGAGATACCATCGACGGACTTATATAGGCAAACATGGGAAAAGGAACTAAATCCAACAATAACGAAAGATACTTGGGAAGAAAGTTTACAACACATACATCAATGTTCATTAAATGCCAGACACTCTTTAATACAATTCAAAGTACTACATAGATTACATTATTCTAAAACAAAACTAAATAGAATCTTCCCACATATCTCCCCTATTTGTGATAAATGTCAACACTTAGATGCTAACTTAACTCATACATTTGCGAATTGTATAAAAATTAAAAAATTCTCGGCAAATATTTTTAGAATAATATCTATAGTTGTCAACACTCAATTGGATCCTGATTCAAAATTAATATTACTAGGAATATTAGAACAAAATCAAACATTTACAACAACTCAAAGAAACTTTATTGATTATAGTATAATAACTGGAAAAAAATTAATACTAAAATTTTGGAAAGGTCCTATAACCCCCACAATTAAAATGTGGATCATAGAAATGTCGGAGACCTTACATTTGGAAAGAATTAGACTTGTCCTAATGGACAAACAAGAATTATTTATCAGAACATGGTCTCCATTTATTGATTATTTGAAGGGTCAGACTGGTTCGACACGAGAACCTGACTAAAACTCGAGCCAAGGATTAGATGAAAACATACTTTGAAATGTATGAATATATCTCTAATGATGTATTTTTAGTAAGTTATTCCATTCTTGTTTATTATCTCTTTTTTTTCTTTGTCTTCTTTTTTTTTCTTTTCTTTCTTTCTGCTACTTTCTTATTTTCTATCTATATTAAAAAAAAAACTATTGGAGACAACACGAATAATGTTTGATAATATTAGTAATGTAGAAACAAAATACATGAAATGTTTTCAATATATGTATTTGCCTCCAATAAAAAATATTATTCAAAAAAAAGACATTGCTGTGTCCGAAACATTATGGTGCCCTGAAATGGAGGGACTATCTATCAATACAGCTGTAACTTCTACATGGTGAAACCATAATGCATAAAAATGGCCTTTATAAAAATCTCACAAAGTGCACTTCAAGCGCATGATTTTTTTCTAATACAAATCTCAAATTGTGGAGTACAGAGGCAAAGAAATAAATGATGGGTCTTTGTCCCAAACATTATGGAGGGCACTGTATCTGTTACTCCAGGGGTCGGCAACTTTGTTCTGAATAGGGGGCTAGGACCCATGTCTGAGAGTGCATGGCGGGACGCATCTATGAGGTGGTTTCATCTGCTAACAGATAGATGGCGCCACCCCATAGATAGATCCACATCTATCTGTGAGCGGATGGCGTGCCCCGGGACTGGCTGCAGTTCCCAGGTCGCGATAACTAATTGAAAAGAAATACGCCTGCGGGCCCAATGATTTCGGGTTATGGGCCGCATCCGGCTGATGGTAGTAGCATAATGAATTCTGAAGTGTATAGACACATCCTATCTGCTCAAGTTCAAACAAATGCCTCAAAACTCATTGGCCGGCAGTTCATTCTACAGCAAGACAATGATCCTAAACATACTGCTAAAGAAATAACGGTGTTTTTCAAAGCTAAAAAATGGTAAATTCTTGAGTGGCCAAGTCGATCTGAACCCAATTGACCCTGCCTTTTAATATGCTGAAGAGAAAACTGAAGGGAACTACACCCAAAACAAGCATAAGCTGAAGATGACTGTCATACAAGCCTGGCAGAGCATCACCAGAGAAAACACCTAGCAACTGATGATGTCCATGAATCGCAGACTTCAAGCAGTCATTGCATGCAAAGGATATGCAACAAAATACTAAACATGACTACTTTCATTTACATGAAATTGCTGTGTCCCAAACATTATGGTGCCCTGAAATGGGGGGGACTATGTATAAACACTGCTGTAATTTCTCAATGGTGAAACAAAAAGTATAAAAATGGCCTTTATTAAAATTTGACAATGTGCACTTTCACCATATGTTTTTTTCTATTACAAATCTCAAATTGTGGAGTACAGCGGCAAATAAATGAATGATGGGTCTTTGTCCCAAACATTATGGAGGGCACTGTAGTTCCAAGCATTTACCAAAGCTCTAAATTCATCTGCTTTATCCATGCATTGAAATAAACACTCAGCACATCAGTTTCAGCATATTCCTTAATCTCTCCCTGCCTGTCCTTTTAAGACTTACTGGTCATAACATCTACCTTCCCATCAGTCCTTCAATTTGCTGACTTTTGCTCTGGTTCCCTCTCCCCCTCTCTCTCTCCCCCCCCCCCCCTCCCCCTGACCCTCTTGGACAGGTCACCACTGCCCAGAAGAGATCCCAATGATTCAAAAATCTGAATCCCTTCCCCCTCCACCAACTCCTCAGACATGCATTCACCCCGACTGTTCCACCCCTACCCTTACATGCACGATATTCATTCTCTTCAACCACAACCCAAATTTAAAAGGACAATAAATCACCATTCTGGTGATTGAAGTTTTGCTTGCAACATAGGTTGGACATTTGCTCTCTATTATTCTTTTTTTTTTTTAAGTTTGCTGTTTTAAGTGATTTTCAGATCTGGATTACATTAGCACAATTTGTATGTATAAATTACCTTGCTGCAATTGCAGGTCATAATAGGGCCACATTTGAATGATGTATATTACATTCTCAGTGTATTAATTTCTTATAAGAATTCTCATTTTCACATCTAAATTGATCTCACAATCCAGATCTTTTTGTATTTTCCCCACCTGCTTTAACATGTGCCTTTGCCATTTGTTGTCATGGTTACAATTTACGGGTGTCAAAGTTATGACTTATCTTCTATATTTTGCTATTCAATTTTAATTATTTTTGTCAATTCATTTTCTAGCACATTCTCTAAAACCAGGACTAGTCATGGTCTGCTAAAAATGCTCTACTCTCTGTTGATTCAATAAACTAGGAAGTACCACCAGTGGGCTATTTTGCACAATGAACCTCGCACAACAATTCCCGTTGTCCAGTCCTCCTCACCGTATTTTCTGTACTTCTGCAATTTAGCATTTTCACAAAATTTCCCCAATTAACATTCTCCAGAAATGAGTTGCATGCAAAATAATTTATTTCCCTCTCGCTCTGCCAGCAATTTGCTTAACAACACATTTTCAGTTATATAAATAAATGGAATGCATCATTCATAATGCAAGGCAACTCATTTGCTCTTTACCTAAAATGCTGTATGGTGAAACATAATTTTATTGTCTGCAGCTTACTATCTTTACTTGTCCAAATGTCTCTCCAGATTTCAGCATTTGCTGTGCATTCTGAAAATAGACCTTGTGTTATTAAAAAATATATAATTGCCATTTTATTCTGATTTGGATGACCTATAACTGGTGTATTTTCCAAAACAGGTAAGAGAATGAATATGGTAGATAAAAATGCTGGAAAAAACTCAGCGGGTGAGGCAGCATCTATGGAGCGAAGGAAATAGGCAACGTTTCGGGTCAAAACCCTTCTTCAGACAAATTAAAGAGAATGAATAATTTGGATTGAGCACATTTTTCTATGTACTCTTTAACCATCTGCAGTCGTAAGCAATAATTCTTGGTATAAAATGTTATAGCAAAAATGTTTCCATTCTAAAATATCAGATAGATGCAATCAGTTGTTAGAAAGTATTCCAAAGACTAGTTGAGGAAAGCACACAAAACAGGATACCTTGGTTTAAACATTTCACGTTGTGTCCACATTTTAAGTGGCAATTAAAGTGACTGTCTCAGACAAAGTAGCGCTTAACTGAGTACGGCATCGAATGGCTTTTAAATTTAGTTTAGTTTAGAGCACGATAAAAAGGCTCTTCGGCCCACCAAGTCCACACTGACCAGCGCTCCCCACACATTAACACTACCCTGGTACTGAAAGCTCTGTAAGGCAGCAACTCTATCGCTGTGCCACCATAATCAAATGGAAAATTTTCTAATGGCTGAAATCAAACGTTGTGAAGATAGTTTTGTTGTAAGATGATAGGTGTGTCCCTAATAAACTATAGTCATTATCAGAAATTAGGTACAAAAAACATTTGTCAATGGGGGGGGGGGGGGGGGGGGGGGGAGGAGGGGGTTAGCATTAGAGGAGTTTCAGACTTACAATAACAACATTCCTTTCCCCCCTCCTTCCCCCACCTTTCCAAACTAAGTCTTAAACCAGTTTTCTTTAGTTACTGAAAGATAGAAAAATACTAAAGGCCATATGTTACATTGTTAAATTGAGTACAATTGCACAAATGACCATTTCAATGGTGTCCTATCCCAAGAAGAACCAGCTGCATTCTTAAGAGACTCTGTCTGTTTGCTGTAGGGAGAAAATGGGAAGTTTTCTTCTTCTTATCGTGCTCTTCTTCTTGCCGATCAAAATTGCTTAAAACCAATTAGACCCACGTAACACAACTATTATTCCCTAATTCATCGATTGCATTATATCCAATTCGCATTGTGAAACATGAGTTTTTGCAGAACTCCCTGCACCAAGGTTGTTGGTCGTGTCGGTATTATACTGCCTCAAGAATTCAGCAGGTCAATGTCCCAAATCCAAATCCAGTTGCCCTGTTTCCTCTACTGTTGGTAATATTTTAGAGTACTTAGAAACACATGTTAAAATAGGCTCAACTCAACATCGTTTCGTTAAGGGGTGATATTACCTGACGTATCTGTTGGAATTCTTCAAGGAAGTAAATAGCAGGATAGACAAAGTCAGTGTATGTTGTTTACCTGGATTTTCAGAAAGCCTGTGTGAGGCTGCTAAAGAGGATGAGAGTCCATGGCATTAGTATGGATAGAGGGTTGGCTGAACGGCAGAAGGCAAAGAGTGGCAATAAAGGGGGCTTTTTCTGGTTGGCTGCCAGTGACTAGCAGTGTTCTGCAAGGGTCAGTGCTAGGGCTGCCACTCTTCACGTTGTATATCAATCATTTGAATGAGGGAATTGAAGGCTCCATGGCCAAGTTTGTGGATGATACGAAGATAGGTGGAGGGGCAGGTAGTCGCAGGGTCCCTGCAGAAGGACTTGGACAGGTTGGGAGAGTGAGCTAAGTGGCAGGTGGAATACATTGTCAAAAAGTATGGAGTCTTGCATTTTGGTAGTAGAAATAAATCCATAGACTATTTAGAGGTGCAAAGGGACTTGGGAGTGCTGGTGCAGGATTCCCAATAAGTTAATTTGCAAGTGGATTTGGTAATAAGGAAGGCAAATGCCACAGTAGCATTTATTGCGAGTGAACTAGAATATGAAAACAGGGATTTAATGCTCTCCGGCTTTATAAAGGCACTGGTCAGACCACCTTTGGAATAATGTGAGCCGCTTTTGGCCTCATATCCGAGGAAGGATGTGCTGACGTCAGAGAGTGTCCAGAGGTGGTTTAAGGAAATGATCCCAGGGATGATTGAGTTAACGTACAATGAACATTTGATGGCACTGGCCCTGCACTCGCTGGAGTCTAGAAGGATGAGGGGACATCTCAGTGAAAGGCCTGGATAAAGAGTATGTTTGCATTAGAGGGAGAGTCCAGAACCTGAGGGCATAGCCTCAGAATAAAAAGACATACCTTTAGAATGGGGATGGAGGGATTTCTTTAGTCAGAGGGCGGTGAATTTGTGGAATTCATTGCCACGGAGAGCCGTGGGAGGCCGTTATAGGGTATTTTAAGGTGGACATTGACAGATGATTGATCAGTAAGGGTGTCAAGGGGAGAAAGCGGGAGAATGGGATTGAGAGGGAAAGATAGATCAGCCACGATTGAATAGCGCAGTAGACTCAAATGGGCCATATGGCCTAATTCTGTTCCTATGACCTATGAACTACAAAGTCAAGTGAAGGTCAATAAAGGTCAAAAGTGGGTATGTTTGTTCATACGTGATATGCTCATCTTCATTTGCATCTCCTCAGAAAACAGAGCAGGTCTTGCAATACTCAGACCCCGACTCGTTCATACGACAACACATTTGTTCTGCCCAAGTGCAAGTAACTGAGCAACTCCACAAAGAGTTGCTTTTATAACCACTTCATCTTGACAATAAACAGAATTTTGAGCATACAGACACCAATCTATGCCCTGGAATGGTAACCAGAAACTTAACTTGACCTGCCCTCTAAATATAGTTTTGCAAGAGCATGTCAAGGCTGGGTATAAGACAGAAGCATGATACTCAATGTCCTCTGGATGAGTGCAGCTCTAACAACACAAGAAACTTGGCAGCATTCCAAAACAAACCAGCTAATGTAATTTGCATCTCATGCCTAAATATTTAATGTGTCCAACTGCAGTAGGTACTATCCACAAATTATACTGCCATTTGCAAAGGTTTATTGACGCCTGGAGCCGCCATCTTGGAGAAACGGCTGCTAAACAGCAGCCGTCCGTCAAATTCACTCTTTCTTTAGTTTTAGTGTTTTTTATTTCTTTGTTTGTTTGGGGGGTTTTGACTTTTAATGTGGGGGGGTAAGGGGGAAACTATTTCTAGGTCCCTACCTGGTCGGTGAGGCAGCTTTTTCTCCAGGCTGCCTCGTCGACCCGTCCTCGTTTCCTGACGGGGACCGCCCAGCACCTTCAGCTTCGGTGGCGGCACAGCGCTGGAGCGCTATCGGAGAGCGTAGCGGGCGATGCCTTGCCTGGGTCGCCGCGCTGGATCGACGCGCAGGAGCTCCGGTATGCGCTGACTGCCGACATCAACACCTCCGGGCTGCGGGACTGCGGAACGACCAGCCACGGGCGGCAGCGCCGACTCCAACATCGGGAGCCTCGTGGCTCCAAATCGGCGCGGCCCTGTCGGCTTCAGGTGCCATTGACTCCGCTGGGAAACCGGCCGTTCCAGCCGCTGCGAGGACTCTCCCAACGGCCAGGAACATCGGGCCTCCGTAGAGGCAACTGTGGTGGCCTCGATGGGCCTGACTCTGGGGAGAACTGGGTTGGGGACTGGACATTGTGCCTTCCCCCACAGTGGTGGTCATTGTGGGGGGATGATTTTGTGTGCTGTGCCTGTTAATCTGTGTGCAAGATGGCGGTCGGAGGGGAGAGTGGATGCTGGCGCGAATTGGTCGCCGCTGCTCACTCCTCAAATTGTGTTTCTTATTTTCTTTTGGTGCTCTTGAAATTGAATTCTGTCCTTGATTTGTGTACTGTGGTGTTTTTATATTTAATTTATTCCGATTATGTGTTTTGTATTTTTTGTTGTGATTCTATGCATTGTAAGGTGACCTTGGGTTTTAGAAAGGCGCCAGTAAATAAAATGATTATTATTATTATTATTATTATTATTGACAGCATCTCCCAAACCATTGCCACCAAAATGCACAAGGGCAAAAGGCACACGAGGCAAGAGCTTACTTAATATTAAACATCTTCCCCCTGCCTCATAAGTGCTATGGGATGCAGAAGTTCTAATCTTGCTAGCCAAGTTTCACCATTGATTTTCAAACTGTATAACTTACTACTTATTTTCCATTAATCTCCATAAATATTTTCCATTAATCGCATACATGTTTTTTAAAATTTGGACAACTTCACACAGATTTATCTTTCTCTACAGCTGCATTCTTCATTGCTTCCTATAAATTGCAGAGTTCTCTTTTCCTCTTGTCATGGACATCATGCCAAGAGAAAGTGGACATCATGGATGGATGGCATCGTACCAGCAGTTTATGGAAAAATTAATTTGATTGCATACTGATCTTGACGAGCCTTAGGCTATTCTTAGCTTTTCTGCAGCAAGGAAAACGATGAATGGAGCAGATCTCTCAAAAACTTTATATTATCTGGCCAGAAACCCTCTTTTGGATCACCCTCATATGCTGGTCTAATGCTTGGTGATGGCATAGTGCATGCACAGGCCAACTATCATAGAACAGCCAATTGCCATTGACAAAAGTCATGTCGGTCTTTTAAATTTACCCACCAAGTAGCAAGGCGGAGAATGTAGTTTAACTTTTTGTTAATTATTATTACTTTCAATGTTACATTTAAAAAAAAATCAAACTGGTGATAAACATTTCAAATATTATAAACAAAAATCCTTAAAGTATTTCACAGCACAGCTTAGAGCTTAGCTAGATGTCGAAGTTCTGTCGGTCAGTTTGTTATAATTTCATCAGGAAGACATCACATGCACATAATGATGCCATCACAACGCATGTCCTTGCCAATGAGGTCAAATGCCCAAGTGCCAAAGGCTTGCACATTCATGACAAACATTGGTGGCTTGCCTGCTTTCTCAACTTAGTTCAAGGATTTGGCTCCTATAACATTCATGGAAATTAGGGGAAATACAATGGCCTTGCCATTAAAAAAAATCAACATTATACACATAAAATTAAAGACAATTACTTAGAAAATGGGCATATTGCTAAAAGTTTCCAAGATGCTAGCCTTTCTTCGAGACCCGTTGGACATAGGTTGGTTGAATGACTCACTCTTGTCTGTAAATTCTCATTGTAAAGTGTTTGTGAAACTTTCTTCCAATGCCTTGTTCCTTTACATATTAAAATCTCTCAATTTTTGTGCTCCAAACAACATTCATCTCCCCAACCACAACATTGCAATGGATAACCTCATGCCAACCTGGAAAGAAATGTTTTAAATCTAACGTCCAATAAGTTGTCCAATAAAATACATTTACCAACCTTACGTAACATTCTAGTTACATATATAACAATGTGAAGTTAATAAACAATCTTAAAAAAAGGGTGGGGGAGGAGGGAGGAGGGATGAGAGAGATGGGAGGACAGAGAGAGGGGAGGAGAGAGAGGGGGCTGAGAGGGGGGAAGGGGGGAGAGGGAGGGGAGGAAGGGGGGAGGGGATGGGGTGGAGGGAAGGGGTAGGGGTGGAGGGGGGAAGGGGGGTTTAGGGGAGGGCAGGGGGTGGGGAGAGGAAAGGGGGAGAGAGGGGGGAGAGAGAGGGGGG
>CM075978.1:157082690-157142859 GCA_038087875.1 Malacoraja senta | reverse complement strand
GTTGCAGTTATCCAAAAAAAATTATGACTTTAGTGCTATCTGTTGATGTTTTGGATGTATATAAATTTTGATAAAATTGAGCAAATCTTTTATTCATGTCTTTAGGTAACATTAACAATTCACCTTTATCTGATTTAATTTTTGGAATCGTATGATCCTTTTCCCGTTTTTTCAGTTGACGTGCCAAAAGTTTATGTGGTTTATCACCGAATTCAAAGTTTTCCTGTTTTGTGATTTGAAATAGTCTTATAACTCTTGCAGATAAGATTCTGTTTAGTTTAAATTTCAGTATTGTTATCTTATTGTGTTTGTCTATGGTTGGCTCTTTCACATTATCTAAATCCAATTGTCTTATTTGTTCTTCTAGCTGCAATTGTTCGGTCTTATTCTTTTTATTTTGAAAAGCTTGGTATGAAATTATAGATCCTCTGATAAATGCCTTAAAAGATTCCCATAATAAAGAGGGTGAAATGCCTGGGGTGTCATTAGTCTCAAAAAAAAATTGTACACATGTGTACAACCCTGTGGGTTGTTTAAAATTTGGGGATTGAACCTCCAAAACGATTTTTTATTGGGCATTCCTAGTTTTAGGAAAATAGTTAACGGGGAGTGATCAGAGATGATACTATAATGATATTTAGGATTAGTTGTGAAGGGAATTAATTTCGTGTCCACTAGAAAATAATCAATACGTGAATAGGTTTTATGTACCGTACATCAGTATTCTTATCGCATTTCCGTACAAAATACGGAAAATCCGTACTACTTGGAGGCTCTGTTAGAGGTATAAAAAATCCAACTTTATCAAGATTTTTCCTGTTACCTTGCTGGTAGCTTCCATCAAACTTCTATACAAAGTTGCAATACAGGAACACACTGTACTTCCACCAGCACAGTCCTCCACCTGACATTTGCAACAATGTTGCCATCATACAACACTTACTCCAGCTCAACAGGAGGGGGAGGGTGAATTGGTATTGCAATTGGAAGTGCTGCGGCAGCAGGGGAAGTCCAATTGGGTTTTTTTTTGGTCCAGTGCTGGGGGAGGCAGGGGATTGGTGGAATCTTATGTTGGGGAATCCGTTGAGTTAGCGGACCACGCCTCCCGTGGGGGCTATGGGTGAGTGGTGGAATACTGCGTTGGGAGAAACGGGCTACTCTGTATGTGTGTGTGTGTGTGTGTGCGCATGTGCGTGCGTGTGTGTGTGTCTGCGTGTGTGTGTCTGCGTGTGTACGTCTGCGTGTGTACGTCTGCGTGTGTACGTCTGCGTTGTGTACGTCTGCGTGTGTATGTCTGCGTGTGTATGTCTGCGTGTGTATGTCTGCGTGTGTGTGTATGTGTCTGCGTGTGTGTGCTTGTGCGTGCTTGTAGAGGGAGGGGGTAGGTAGAGATGGGGGGTAGAGAGGGAGGAGGGGGTAGAGGCAGGCGGGGCGGGCTGAGAGGGAGGTGGGGCGGGACAGCGAGGGAGGCAGGGCGGGGCTGCGAGCGAGGGAGGGGGGTATCGGGAGAGGGGGGTATCGGGAGAGGGAGAGGGGGGTAGAGGGAGAGGGGGGTAGAGGGAGAGGGGGGTAGAGGGGTAGAGGGGGGGGATAGAGGGGTAGAGGGGGGGATGGAGGGAGTAGAGGGGGAGGGAGTAGAGGAGGAGGGAGTAGAGGGGGAGGGTAGAGTGGGGGGGGGGGATATATCTAATATTGTTTGTATGCCTGCATGTGAGAGTGGGATTCTGAAACCCCGCCAAAACGGTACACAAGAGAGTTACAATGTTTGGTCCACTGATGTAAATGAAACAAGTTCCGTTCGGATTGATGTTATATTTTACAAGTTATTGATACGTTAAAGTTCACAAAAATCACTTTTCAAACCACTTTTCCACTTATCCTGCCCGTCAGCCGCGTTCGACGTCACAATGAAGTCACAATGGGATCCCAAATGTCATTATTTTTCAAATCGCCATTTTCATTGACATTGATTTTATTCTAAAGAAAAATCCTTTTTCATCGAAAACCCTTTTTAACCAAAATTCGTCCGTTTTCATTAGCTGACATTGTCTTTGGGTTATTTTAAAGAAAAGACTCAAATTTCTTTTTTTTTAAACATCGAGATTAATTTAATGCTATGTCGTTTTAATCAGATCCCAACAGGTCTGCAAGTGCACAGTTGGGGGATGGTTGCCTTTTTGAGATCGCCATTTGATTTGCTCTACCACCTGCGCGTCCTGATTGGCTCCTGCCGGTTTCCCCCATTGATTGGCTCTGACCTCCTGCTTGATTTGGGGTCCGGGTCCCACATGGGGTTGTTTGATTGGCTCTGACATCCGCTCGACGCCCGATTGGTCAGGGTTCCACGTGGGGGGAGCGCCGCCGTCATCCCTCCCCACGTGGGGTCGATTGATTGGCTCCGACCACCTCGGCCTCTCCCTCCCCTGGTTCCAGGCCGCTCGGCCCGTTCATCACCGACTTGGTGGAGAAAACGGGGCCGGCGGTGGTTTACATCGAGATCCCGGGGAGGGGAGTAGGGAGAGTGGGGGATTGAGGAAAAGGAGGGGGTCGGGTAGGAGAGGGAAGGGAAAGTGGGGGAGGTGATGAGAGAGCATGGGGAGGGGGGTAGAGGGAGAGGGGGGAAATTAAGGGAGAGGGGGGGAATAGAGGGAGAGGAGGGGGGTGATAGATGGAGGGGTGGGATAGAGGGGCGATAGAGGGAGGGGGGGGAAATAGAGGGAGGGGATAGAGTGAGAGGAGGGGGGGTAGGGAGGGAGAGGGAAGGGAAAGTGGGAGAGGTGAGGAAGGAGCGTGGGGAGGGGGAGGATAGAGGGGTGGGGAGGGGGAGGATAGAGGGAGAGGAGGGGGTAGAGGGAGAAGGGGGTAGAGGGAGAAGGGGGTAGAGGGAGAGGAGGGAGGGAGTGGAGAAGGTGGGAATTAAGGTAGAAGAGGGCAGTGGTGGAGGTGAGGAGTGGGGAGGAGGAGGGGAGGGGTTATGGAGGGAGGGAGTGACTGAGGGTAGGGGAAAGGAGAGGGAGGGAGAGGTGAGGGAGGGAGTCGGGGAGGGTAGGAGGAGAGGGGAAAGAAGAGATGGTGAAGTGGGGGAGGGAGTGCTGGAGGATGAGGGGGAATGGAGGAGGATTGGGGTAGGAAGAGGGATGGCAAGGTAATGAAGGAGGGGAGGGGGAAGAAAGAGGAAGGAGTGATGGGAGGATAATGGAGATGGGGAATAGGGGACTGAAGAGGGAGAGTGAGATGCGTTCACATTGATCTTATATTTTACAAGTTATTGCCATTTTAAACATTAAAAAAAGTCAACTTGCCGGCCGCACCTACGCAGTTGGGGGAGGGTTGCCGTGACTCGCATCACAACGGGAACCTGTCAGCCGCGGTTGTGCAGTTGGGGGCTATGGGTAAGTGGTGGAATATTGCCTTGGAGGACCAGGCCCAACGGGTCCGCACTTGTTCTAGTTGTTAAATTAATAAACCTCCTAACCCATAAATATTCAATTGTATTACATTCTATCAAGTTGTAATAGTGCTGCAAAAATCTGTTTCTAGTATTGGTATTTGTTTATTGTCACATGTACCAAGATACTGAAAAACGTTGTATGTTATTTATTCAAATCATGCTATACATGATTACAATCACGCCATATACAAGTACAACAGGTAGCAAAAGAGAAAAATATCATAGCGTAGAATATAAGTTGCAGCAATGCACTTATAGGACGTAGAGACTTTAAAAGGGAAAAGTCAGCAATGAGGATGGTTGGGAGATCAGAACTACATCCTCTATGAGAAGACCATTCAGCAATCTGATCACATCAGGGTAGAAGCTGTTCCTAAATCAGAAGGTACATGCTTATAAGCTTTTGCCTGATGAGAGAGGGGATATAGTGATTGGGGTGTAAATGTTCCTTGATTTCATTGGCTGCTTTCTTAAGGCAGCATGAGGTGCAGATAGTATAACTCGATTAGTACAATAATTATCAAATTTTGTAAGATCTCTACAATGCGTCATGAAATTGTACATGTATATAATAGGGCATGTCGACGATGAAATGTCGTGGAGAGTCTAAATCCTGTGAAATCTTTGCAAATATACAATTGTTTTCATTAAAATGAAGTATATACACTTACCTCTGTCCATCATCTTTTTTTTCTCAAAGACAAAGTTCTTTTAGGATTTATGCAATACAAATTGGATGAGCACAAATGATTAAATCATTAACAATATGGCAAAAGCAATTAAATGTGGGCACCTGGTCCTTTCAGGCAGATGTTATTGTATTTGTGCATGTTAACAAACTATAATTTCCAACTTCCTTTACAATTGCACTCAAAGGAAACCACCAATTGCTAACGTATTAAAAACGAACTTTTAAAAAATAGTTTTCAAATTTTGCTCCAACTTGTCAACAGAAAGATTGAATTAGCAATTTCATTTTACAAAAAGCCAATTTCACATTTTGTAATAAATGACCATTAAATTGCCACCTTCAACAACTGCCTGACAGATGGCTAAGAACAATGGTGATATGCTCATCTAACACCGCCAATGGACCAAATTCTATGCCAGCGCAAATAAGTAATTCATGCCTGCAGCCGATCCTCATCTACAACCTGTTCACAAAATCCAGTTTTGTTACAGATTGTATCATAAATAGCACTCTTAACCATTAACCGTTTGCAGCTTCTTTCTGTCACACAATTCTTTTGTTTCAAATAATATCTCCAATACAAGAACTGAGCACAATATGTGAATACAAATATATGACAAAAACTAGAGGAATTATTGGGAAAAACAAAATTGAAACCAGCTAACTTTCAAAACGGAGTTAACAACCTGATAATTGATCATAGATCCAAACAAGTAACAAGCTAATAAAACAATGCAGTCATTACTTTTTGATATTGGAATCAAGACAGCCAGGAAATTTTCTGCTCCTGCTTACAACTTTTTCAGTTCTCCAGAGCCCAACTATCCATGAGCCTTTTGCAGTGGTCCAAAATTCACCACTTTTGGGATTTTGCTTCTGTTCTTTAGTTTTTTCAAAAGAAAGAGACTCCTCTATCCTGATTTGCATGCCTCCGATTCTTGTGACATCCATTATTCAATAGAACATAGAAACAGTACAGCACAGGATGTCAAGACAAACTCCTATCCACATAATCCATATCCACCCCATTCCCTGCAAATCCATTTGCCTATCCAAAAATCTTTTAAATCCCACATTAGTATCTGTCTCCACTATCACCCCGCACAGCACATTCCAGGCACTTACCACCCTCTGCATATAAACAACACTTGCCCCACACATCACCATTAAACTGAAGGCAAACCCCTTTAGTCTTCGGTATTTCCATCCTGGGAATTCGATCCTTCTACCCTATGTAGAGAACGAAGATGAGGCCTGCCTGTGGTGACATTTTGCCAGCAGCTGAACAGCAGAGAATCAATTATAGTTTCACACAACTTACCTGGATCAGAGAAACAGCAGAAATCAGCGTCGTAACGGACAAACTGCTAGTGCACTTGAAGGCACTAGCGATATCGCGATCACCCGCAACTGCGGGAGCCCCCGACTGTAAGTGATCCCTTGATCGCTGGAGAACACCCGACCCGGCTGAGGATCACAGGTACTGTACCTGTAATCACCGGGGAGACCTCCGGAGCCGACGGGCAAGATCTCCCAGGAGCAAGGAGCTGGAGCTGCTGATTGTGAGGGAATCCCTGATCGCAACGGAGCTGGAGCTGCCGTCTGCAAGGAAATCACCGTTCCAACGCAGGTTCGCAGAAACAGCAGGTACAGTAAGTACAGTACCTGGAAACAACGGGAAGGTCTCCATTGTGTCCGGAAACATGGCCGACAGGCAGGACTTCAGGTCAGACTGAAGCGCAAGGGACTTCGACCCCCTCACCCTACCATCCTACGTGCCCAATGTACAGTCCCTTGAAAATAAAATGGAGGACTTAAGGACAAGGCTGCTTTACCAAAGGGAGCTGAGGGAATGCTCTGTGTTCTGTTTCACAGAGACATGGCTCACCCCCAGCTCCCCAGACTCAGCAGTCCAGCCTGGAGGTTTCTCCGTCCATCGCATGGACCGTACACTGGCATCTGGGAAAGGGAGAGGGGGCGTATGCCTCATGGTCATCTCTGCGTGGTGCTCAGACGTGGCAGTCCTATCTAACACCTGCTCTCCACACCTCGAACATCTGGCGGTGAAGTGCCGCCCCTTCTACCTACCGAGGGAATTTACCGCCATCATCCTGACCATGGTCTACATCCCACCCCAGGCTGACATCCGTCTGGCACTGGGGGAGGTGTACGCCGTGGTCAACAAACACCAGACGGCCTACCCCGAAGCATTTACCACCATTGTCAGGGACTTCAACAAAGCAGACCTGAAGAAATCACTCGCTAATTTCCACCAACATGTCTCCTGCAGCACCAGAGGACCAAACACCCTCGACCACTGCTACACGACCATCAAGGATGCCTTTCGTCTATCCCTCGTCCTCACTTCGGTAAATCCGACCAAACCGTGGTGCTGCTTCTTCCTGCCTACAGGCAGCAATTGAAGAGCGCACCCCCAGAGGTGAGGACTGCACAGAGCTGGTCGGGGGAGGGGGAGGAACAACTGCAGGACTGCTTGGAGTCTATAAACTGAGCAATGTTCAAGGACTCGGAAACGGACCTGAATGAATACGCCACAGTCGTTACAGACTTCATAAGGAAACGTGTGGAGGACAGCGTTCCAACAAAAACCTTCGAGTGTTTCCTAACCAGAAGCCTTGGATGAGGCATGAGATCCGCATTCTTCTGAAGACCAGATCGCGGGCATTCAGGTCTGGTGATGCAGAGGTCTACAAGTCCAGATACAACCTTGGTAAGGCCATCAAAAAGGCCAAAAGGGACCTGCTCTAAGCTGGAGGATGAGACGGATGTTCGGCAACTGTGGCGGGGCTTGAATGCCATCATCTCCTACAAGGCAAAATCAGGAGGCAGCTCAAACGACAGCAAAGTATCACTCCCTGACAAGCTCAATGCGTTCTATGCACGCTTTGATAAGGAAAACACTGGTGTGCCTTCCTGAACCCCCCTTCGTCGTGATGGTATTTCAGTCAGTCAGTCACAGTCAGAGGCCGACGTTAGCAGATCCTTCTGAGGGGTGAATCCTTGGAAAGCATCTGGACCTGATGGTATACCCAGTCGTGTTCTCAAAACCTGTGCGGACCAACTGGCTGGAGTTTTTGCAGACATTTTCAACCTCTCACTTCTGAGGTCTGAGGTTCCCACCTGCTTTAAAAGGGCATCAATAAGAGCAAGGTGACGTGCCTCAACGACTATCGACCAGTAGCACTAACGTCTGTGGTGATGAAGTGCTTTGTGAGGTTGATTATGGCGCATATCAACTCCTACCTCGACAAGAACTTCGACACACTGCAATTCGCTTACCGCCACAACTGGTCAACGGTGGATGCGATCTCACTAGCTCTCCACTCCGCTCTGGACCACTTGGACAACAAAAACTCGTACATCAGGCTGTTGTTCATAGACGACAGCTCGGCGTTTAATACCATCATCCCCTCCAAGCTGGTTACCAAGCTCACGGACCTGGGTCTCTGCGCATCCCTCTGCAATTGGATCCTCGACTTCCTCATCCACAGATCACAGACTGTCCGTATTGGCGAAAATATGTTATCCTCGATAACAATCAGCATGGGAGCACCTCAAGGCTGCGTGCTCAGCCCCCTGCTGTACTCACTCTATACTCATGACTGTGTAGCCGGACATAGTGCGAACTGCATCATCAAGTTCGCTGACGACACCACTGTTGTGGGACGAATCACAGATGGTGATGAGTCACAGTACAGAAATGAGATCGACCGATTGACCAAATGGTGCCAGCACAACAACCTGGCTCTCAACACCAGCAAAACCAAGGAACTAATTGTGGACTTTGGAAGGGGTTGGATAGGGACCCACAATCCCGTTTATATCAACAGGACAATGGTGGAAAGGGTCAAATTCCTGGGCGTGCATATTTCCGAAGATTTTTCCTGGTCCCAGCACACTGATGCAATTATAAAGAAGGCACATCAGCGCCTCTACTTCCTGAGAAGATTACAGAGAGTCAGTATGTCAAGGGGGACTCTCTCGAACTTCTACAGGTGCACAGTAGAGAGCATACCGACTGGCTACATCATGGTCTGGTACGGCAACTTGAACGTCCAGGAGCCGAAAAGACCGCAGAAAGTTGTGACCACTGCCCAGTCCATCGCCGGCTCTGACCTCCCCACCATCGAAGGGATCTATCGCAGTCGCTGCCTCAAAAAGGCAGCCAACATCATCAAAGATCCACACCATCCTGGTCACACACTCATCTCACCGTTGCCATCAGGAAGAAAGTACAGGAGCCTGAAATCTGTAACATCCAGGTTCAGGAACAGCTTCTTACCAACAGCCATTAGGCTATTAAACACAACATCAAATAAGCTCTGAACAATAACAGTCCATTATTACTATTGCACTATATCTGTTTATTTATTGTGTATATATGGTCTATGGACACACTGAATTTTATCTTCCGTTTTGTATTATGTTTACATATTCTGTTGTGCTGCAGCAAGTGAGAATTTCATTGTCCTATCTGGGACACATGACAATAAAACACTCTTGACTTGACTCTTGCCTCTCATAATTTTATATACTTCTATTAGGTCTCCTCGTAACATAGGGCATTCCTGAGAAAACGAGTCAAGTCTGTCCAAACTCTCCCTGTAACTAATATCCCCAACCCAGGCATCATTCTGGTAAACCTCCCATGCACCCTTTCCAAAGCCTCAACAACCTTTTTGTAATAGGGCGAGCAGAACTGCATACAATATTCCAAATTTAACCTAACAAAAGTCCAATGAAGTGGAATTTCATTTAATGGAATGATAAATAATAACATGGTGCCTCTCTTTAAAAAAAAAAGAAAAATAAGTGATCATGGGATTAGAAAGTTCAAACTAGAATGTACAAATTATTAAAAAGTGCAAGTAACAAAAAAGTCAAAGGCAATAGAGAAGTTCCTTTCATTTGAAAAAACTGAACAGATGCAAAATCCAAAAAGGGATGAATCAATTAGCCACAACTGTGAACATTATACATTTAATCAGAATGACATACATGTCTGAATATTATTTTTTTAAAGAGCCCATATAATGCAAATTAATTACCTAACACAGACATAAATGTGAACCAATATGTAAAAAGTTATCAATTCAATCTCCAATTGCAATGTTTTCATCACTAAATTAAGTTCGCAGCTATATAAAGTCAATACCATGGTTCCAAGGTTTAAGGAATTAATTCAGGAACTGTCATAGTTTCACATACCTTCCTGGCACAACACAGAGGAAATAAAGACAACTATGGCTAGCAGAGGAAGTTAAGGAGAGTATTAGATTTGAAAAAGACTCAAAGATTCCAGTAAAAGTAGCAAGTCTGATAATTGGGCGTTGTTTAGAATTCAGCAAAAAATAGACAAAAAATACAGAAATTAATTCGGAGCAAAAATTGAATACAAACTTTCGCAGAACATAAACACAGGACTATAAAAACTTCATGTAAAAAGAAAACAGAAAGAATGCATGTCCCTTACTGTCAGAAACAGGAGAATTATCAAGCAGAACAAGGAAATGTCAGAGCAATTAAACAAATACTTTGGTTCATGCAGACATAAAATACTAGATGCTGGAATCTGGAGCAATAAAGAATCTGCTGGAGAAACTCAGCAAGTTTAGCAGCAGCTGCAGAGGAAATCATCATAAGAGATAGGAGAAGAATAAGGCCTACTCCGCCATTCAATCATAGCTGATCTATCCCTCCTAATCCCCTTCTCCCTTTAAACTCTGACACCCAAAATGGACAGGTCCCTTCAATTGGCCTCTGCCTCAGTAGTCTAAAATCATCAACATGAGCATTCCATGTAGGAAGGAACTGCAAATGCTGATTTATACCGAAGATAGACGCAAAGTGCTGCGATGGTCAGAAAACAGTCTGTAGAAGAGTTTCGACCCGATACATCTTTTTCTCCAGAGATGCGGCCGAACCCACTGAATTACTCCAGCACTTTGTGTCCATCTTCGACATGAACATTCAGTTCTCCAATTTCCTGAATGAATTAATGAATGAATAAGTTTATTGGCCAAGTATGTATCCATACAAGGAATTTGCCTTGGTGCTCTGCTCGCAAGTAACAACACAACCATTCAGAATAAAACATAAAACATTAAGAATAAAATATTATAGTTTAAACATATGAATTAAATAAAATACCAGAACAAAAGGAGTCTACAGACTTTTGGTTATTGAGTAGAGCGACTGCTCGTGGGAAAAAAGCTGTTTTATGTCTGGCTGTGGCGACTTTGACGGTCCGGAGTCGCCTTCCAGAGGGAAGTGATTCAAAGAGTTTGTGGCCAGGGTGAGAGGGGTCAGAGGTGATCTTACCCACTCGCTTCCTGGCCCTTGCCGTGTAGAGTTTGTCAATGGTGGGGGGGAAGGTTGCAGCCAACAACCTTCTCAGTCGATCAAATGATTCGCTGCAGCCTCTGGATGTCGTGCTTGGTGGCTGAGCCAAACCAGACCATGATTGAGAAGGTGAGGACAGACTCTACGATGGCCATATGAAATTGGACCATCATTGCCTGCGGCAGATTGTGTTTCCTCTGCTGCCGCAGGAGATACATCCTCTGTTGAGCCTTTTTGACTGTGGAGTCAATGGTGGCACCCCATTTAAGGTCCTTGGAGATGATGGTTCCAAGGAACTTAAAGGGCTCCATAGATTTGACTGGTGTTGATGGTGAGTGGGGGGAGCTCTCCTAAAAGTCTACTATCAATTCCACTGTCTTAAGAGCATTGAGCTCCAGGTTGTTACGAAAGCACCAGGACGCCAGCTGTGTCACTTCCTTTGTGTAGAAACATAGAAAATAGGTGCAGGAGTAGGCCATTCGGCCCTTCGAACCTGCACCGCCATTCAATATGATCATGGCTGATCATCCAACTCAGTATCCTGTACCTGCCTTCTCTCCATACCCCCTGATCCCTTTAGCCACAAGGGCCACATCTAACTCCCTCTTAAATATAGCCAATGAACTGGCCTCAACTACCTTCTGTGGCAGAGAGTTCCAGAGATTCACCACTCTCTGTGTGAAAATTGTTTTTCTCATCTAGGTCCTAAAGGATTTCCCCTTAGTCCTTAAACTGTGACCCCTTGTCCTGGACTTCCCCAACATCGGGAACAATCTTCCTGCATCTAGCCTGTCCAACCCCTTAAAAATTGTGTACGTTTCTATAAGATCCCCCCTCAATCTTCTAAATTCTAGCGAGTACAAGCCGAGTCTATCCAGTCTTTCTTCATATGAAAGTCCTCACATCCCAGGAATCAATCTGGTGAACCTTCTCTGTACTCCCTCTATGGCAAGAATGTCTTTCCTCAGATTTGGAGACCAAAACTGTACGCAATACTCCAGGTGTGGTCTCACCAAGAC
This sequence comes from Malacoraja senta, assembly GCA_038087875.1. Lineage (NCBI taxonomy): Eukaryota > Metazoa > Chordata > Chondrichthyes > Rajiformes > Rajidae > Malacoraja > Malacoraja senta. Next base: position 157,131,335 of record CM075978.1, on the reverse strand, counting down.
CCTGTACAACTGCAGTAGAACCTCCCTGCTCCTATACTCAAATCCTTTTGCTATAAATGCTAACATACCATTCGCTTTCTTTACTGCCTGCTGCACCTGCATGCCTACTTTCAATGACTGGTGTACCATGACACCCAGGTCTCGTTGCATCTCCCCTTTTCCTAATCGGCCACCATTTAGATAAGTCTACTTTCCTGTTTTTGCCACCAAAGTGGATAACCTCACATTTATCCACATTATACTGCATCTGCCATGCATTTGCCCACTCACCCAGCCTATCCAAGTCACCTTGCAGCCTCCTAACAGCTAACACTGCCCCCCAGCTTCGTGTCATCCGCAAACTTGGAGATGTTGCATTCAATTCCCTCGTCCAAATCATTAATATATATTGTAAATAGCTGGGGTCCCAGCACTGAGCCTTGCGGTACCCCACTAGTCACTGCCTGCCATTCTGAAAAGGACCCGTTTACTCCTACTCTTTGCTTCCTGTTTGCCAGCCACTTCTCTATCCACATCAATACTGAACCCCCAATACCGTGTGCTTTAGGTTTGTATACTAATCTCTTATGTGGGACCTTGTCGAAAGCCTTCTGAAAGTCCAGATATAACACATCCACTGGTTCTCCCTTATCCACTCTACTAGTTACATCCTCGAAAAATTCTATAAGATTCGTCAGACATGATTTACCTTTCGTAAATCCATGCTGACTTTGTCCAATGATTTCACCAATTTCCAAATGTGCTGCTATCCCATCTTTAATAACTGACTCTAGCAGTTTCCCCACTACCGATGTTAGACTAACTGGTCTGTAATTCCCTGTTTTCTCTCTCCCTCCCTTTTTAAAAAGGGGGGTTACATTAGCTACCCTCCAATCCTCAGGAACTACTCCAGAATCTAAGGAGTTTTTAAAAATTATCACTAATGCATCCACTATTTCTGGGGCTACTTCCTTAAGTACTCTGGGATACAGCCTATCTGGCCCTGGGGATTTATCAGCCTTTAATCCATTCAATTTACCTAACACCACTTCCCGGCTAACCTGGATTTCACTCAGTTTCTCCATCTCATTTGACCCACGGTCCCCTGCTATTTCCAGCAGATTATTTATGTCTTCCTTAGTGAAGACAGAACCAAAGTAGTTATTCAATTGGTCTGCCATGTCCTTGTTCCCCATGATCAATTCACCTGTTTCTGACTGCAAGGGACCTACATTTGTTTTAACTAATCTCTTTCTCTTCACATATCTATAAAAACTTTTGCAGTCAGTTTTTATGTTCCCTGCCAGTTTTCTTTCATAATCTATTTTCCCTTTCCTAATTAAGCCCTTTGTCCTCCTCTGCTGGACTGAATTTCTCCCAGTCCTCTGGTAGGCTGCTTTTTCTGGCTAATTTGTATGCTTCATCTTTTGTTTTGATACTATCCCTGATTTCCCTTGTTATCCACGGATGCACTACCTTCCCTGATTTATTCTTTTGCCAAACTGGGATGAACAATTTTTGTAGTTCATCCATGTAGTCTTTAAATGCCTTCCATTGCATATCCACCGTCAACCCTTTAAGAATCAATTGCCAGTCAATCTTGGCCAATTCACGTTTCATACCCTCAAAGTTAGCTTTCTTTAAGTTCAGAACCCTTGTTTCTGAATTAACAATGTCACTCTCCATCCTAATGAAGAACTCAACCATATTATGGTCACTCTTACCCAAGGGGCCACGCACAACAAGACTGCTAACTAACCCTTCCTCATTACTCAATACCCAGTCTAGAATAGCCTGCTCTCTTGTTGGTTCCTCTACATGTTGGTTTAGAAAACTATCCCGCATACATTCCAAGAAATCCTCTTCCTCAGCACCCCTGCCAATTTGATTCACCCAATCTATATGTAGATTGAAGTCATCCATTATAACTGTTTTACCTTTGTTGCACGCATTTCTAATTTCCTGTTTGATGCCATCCCCAACTCCACTACTACTGTTAGGTGGCCTGTACACAACACCCACTAGCGTTTTCTGCCCCTTAGTGTTTCGTAGCTCTACCCATATCGATTCCACATCCTCCAAGCTAATATCCTTCCTTTCCATTGCGTTTATCTCCTCTCTAACCAGCAACGCTACCCCACCTCCTTTTCCTTTCTGTCTATCCCTGCTGAATATTGAATATCCCTGGATGTTCAGCTCCCAGCCTTGGTCACCCTGGAGCCATGTCTCCGTGATCCCAACTATATCATAATCATTAATAGCTATCTGCACATTTAACTCATCCACCTCATTACAAATGCTCCTTGCATTGAGACACAAAGCCTTCAGGCTTGTTTTTACAACGCTCTTACCCCTTATACAATTATGTTGAAAAGTGGCCCTTTTTGATTTTTGCCCTGGATTTGTCTGCCTGCCACGTTTACTTTCCACCTTCTTACCTATTGCTTCTACCCTCATTTTACACCCCTCTGTCTCTATGCTCACACATTTAAGAAACCCACCACCTCTTATTCTCTGTTTATTATTTTTTTCTTCTGTCCCCCCTACCTGTTGGGTCTGAGTGCTTCCCTTCTCTGCCTCCTGCCTCACACACTGTCTACAAGCTTTCTCTATTTGAGTCCCTCCCTCCAACCGTTCTAGGCGGATTCCTCTCCATCCTGGATCAGTCCAATCAGGGCTGTGTCGTCCGCAAAATTGAGAGGCTTGACAGAGGTGCAGTCGTTGGTGTAGAGAGAGTAAAAGAGAGGGGAAAGTACGCAGCCTTGCGGTGCTCCTATGCTGAGAGTCTGCGGGTCCAAGATGTGTTTTCCCAGCCTTACATGCTGCTTCCTGTTTGTCAGGTCAACAACTCCCCCCCCCCCTCTCTCTCTCGCCCTCTCAACCCTTCTGATCAACATAAGACCTCTAGCACACATATTTCTTTCCTAGCCCTCGCCCCCAGCTCTCCATTACCCAGTTTTCTTCCCTCTCCATGTGCTCAACACCAAAAAAAGTATAAAGTATAAAGTATCCTTTATTGTCATTCAAACTTGTTAGTTTGAACGAAATGACATACCTTGCAGTCATGACAGAGAATAACAGAACGCACAATGAACACAGTTTAACATCCACCTCACTGAGTATATCAGGTACGTCCTCACTGTGATGGAAGGCAAAAATCTTAAAGTCCTTGTCTCTTCCTTCCTTGTTCTCCCTCTGCGTTGAGGCGATCCAGGCTTTCGATGTTGGGCCCCCCGCCGGGTGATGGTAAGTCCCGCGGCCGAATCCGAGCTCCGCGAATGGGCCGGTTCAAACTTCGCTGCCCGGCACGGACGAAGCTGTTGTTTCGGGGGCTCCGGAGAATCAGTCACCAACCTGGGACCTGCAAGCTCCCGATGTTGTCATCCACTGGGCCCGCGGCCGAAGCCTCCGAAGTCGGGCCGCCGCCGCAGCGCCACCACAGCCCCGAAGTCGATGGTGAGTCCTGGCTCTGCCTCCGGAGCATCGAGGTCGGCCCCAGTTGGAGGCCGCCAGCTCCGCGATTAGGCCTCAGCGCAGACGGCGACGGAGATACGACAAAGAAAAGGTCGCATCCCCCCCCCCCCCAAAAGGGAGAGACTAAAACAAGTTTCTCCCACCCCCCACACATACACAACTAAAAATAAACTAAAACATACGTCCAACAAGACAAAAGAAAACAAAAAAAGAAAAAGACAGACGGACTGCAGGCGAGCCGCAGCTGCTTGGGCAGTGCCGCCACTTCCAGTAGGCAAACTCCTCCCACTGAGTCCTCTTCCCCATCTCACAAAACGTTGCAATCTGTCACCCAATTGGTTTCTCTTTATTTTCCTTTCTTATCAAATTCCATTACCCTCAAAAAAGTGTCTCCATTTAACACACGGTGGTGGCATATGGAACAAGCTGTCAATGGAAATATTCGTGGCAGGTGGGCATTTGGGCAAGTACATGGATAGGAAAGGTTTAGATGAGGAAATATTATATAATAGAAACGCTCGGATAGTGACTTTTATATAAGCTAGGTAATTTGCAAAAGAAAAGCTTAAGGTTTTCCTAACGAAATAAAGTACAATGAAACATACACACATGGAAAGATGAATCAAAGCATAGAAACCTGAACCATCTTAGTTTATTGCTTTGAGGCAATTGTAATGCTGGAGGAAATTGTATTTGGTATGATTGTATTGGTGAATGGATAGCTGAATAGGGGCCTCTTCTTAGGCCAGAGGTCAACTGCTCTTTCTCTATGGCACATTCTTAAGCTGTGAGGGTTATGCTGAGTTTGAGACAGAATTCAAGGCTGAGAGATAATAGACCCTGTAGTTAGCCTTGGCTATGTTAAATTATAATGAGGTTGTGATAAGGGATGGATGATTGGAGAGTAAGAGAATTAGATTGATGGATATGTTTATAAGAAGTCAAAGAAGCTGATGCAATTCTGATGTAATGGTTTGAGTTGTAAATCTCCCTTGTGTTTTGCCTTGTACATGAGATTGGAAATCCAGCTTCCAGATAGCAGGAAAGGGGCTACAAATTAGAATTGAGTTGTATCCTTGCACCAAACACTTATTAATTAAGTTGACAGATTTACGACACATGTATGCTTAGGTTGGGAGATGTGTGTGTTTTGAACTTAGAAACTGTAAATCCGGCAAACTCATAATTAATGTTTTAAATACATATGTAATTGTATTGTAAATTTGTAGTGAGACAATTTATGAAATGTATTGTCTTAAGTAGGAATGTAAACATTAGACCGTGTTTAGATGTATAGAAATATCTTTCTTCTTGGTATGGAAAGTGTGTATGACTTGTGTGATCATTGTAATACATATGTATCTTATATTTTGAGGAGTGGTCTTTGATAATTGAGCCTACTGGGGTTTTGCTGTGTTGAAATAAAATAATTCTAAAGCAAAGTTATACCACAAGCAAACGAAGGTTGTGAGGCCAGGGAAGTGGGATCATGTGACTGATGTTGTAAATCACCAGAAGGACTCAGATGATTGGTTACTAGCTTGTCATACCCTCTGTATCTGAAATGTCTAATACCTATATAAATGACATGAGTTCTATCAAACTTACTCCTCTCTGGACCCGCCCCAGAGCATCAGCTCTGTGTTGGAAGGTTCAGAGACTAGTCTCAGCTGAATAAAGAATCAATTTCAACAGCTACAAGTGTTTGAGTCAAGTTGACTTTAGATTGACAAAATAACTCAGTTTAACATAGAGGGATATGGGTCAAATGCGAGCAAATGAGACTAGCTTAGATAGGCATCTTGATCGGCACAAACTGGTTGGGGCGAAAGGCGTTTTTCCGTGCCATATGACTCTGACTCCATTATATAGGATGTGATAATAGGATACAAGAAAATATCGATGCGATTAAACAACCACAACTTGGATCTATGAAATCACTGAGGGTGAAAGTAGCAGAATAGATGAGAGAGCCAGTTGTAGTAGCCATTTCGCTTAACTCAGTATGTTTTAACTATAACTAGTTACCTTTAAATTTTATCTGCCTGTAATTATATGGGTGGGATTTTTACGTAGTCCGAGGCGTGTTTGCGGCTGGGATTCTCGCGCAGACTCCCTAGTAGTTAGTCTAGTTTGAAGAAGCATGAGGGAGAGGTCACAGCTTTCAACCATGCACGAGCATGACCACAATTGAATTAAAATGTACTTATACAAGAAGAAGTTTGGATGAATATCTTACTGTTTTTACTACTACAATAAAGAAACTGTTAATCAAGAAACTGTGTTTGGAAGATTTATCTTTCGACGGCATTGAATGTCTCGTGGTGATTCGTGGGTGAGTATCGATTATCTTCTGATCCCGTCTTCAATTAGTGACTAAAGGACTAAATCCTTGAAACGATATAAAAATCTGTCACTATACCAGTTGATGTGGTCTCTTTGATTTTCAGAAGGCCATTGATAAAGTACCAATTGGATTACCGAGAGAAATCAACAGACAGACAGGGAGGAATAAGAATCGTCGTGTATTGCAAATTGTTCAAAGAACAGGAAACAGTAGCAGTAAATGGGACTTTCTCTGTGTGGCAAGCAGCGACTGCTGGGACATTTCAGAAATTAATGCGTAAGCATGTGAAGCATATTCACAATGTATATTAAGAATTTGGATGAGGGAACTGAAAATATGTGAATGACACAAAACTCAAATGGTATTGAGAGTTATGGTGGACATCCAATTGATTTAAGTATTTTTTTGTCAGTTGAATGAATAGGAAAATACATAGCAGGGGTATATTATTTAAATGGCGACACATCGCTTTTTGACAAATAAAAATATCGGGTCTCTGTTTTTCAATGAAAGCAAATATGTATGTGTAACAAGCAGCTAAAAAGGCAATATGTTGGCCTTCTATGAATGAGATTTTGAACATTTAAAGCAATTAGTTTTCCACGGTATCTCAGTACGTGACAAAAGTAACCAGAATTGAAGCAGACACAAGGAACTGCATATGCTGGAATCTTCACAAAATGTTGGAGTAACTCAGTGGGTCAGACAACATCACTGGAGGACATACGTATCGTTTTGTTTCAGGACTCATCTTCATATGTTCAGATCTAATTACAAGGGTCTAGGCGGGCCAACATTTTGAATCTAACAAAGGCTTTCAACATTGATTCTGACTTATTACGGTATCGAATGAGACTATTTTGCTCAATGGGCCCATGTCAGCTCACTCAAGATAGGCACAAAATGCTAGAGTTACTCAGCGGATTGGGCAGCCTCTCTGGAGAAATGCAGAAGACTGAAAGCAAGAAAAGACCAGGATCAATTAGGGCCGGCAACAAATGACCTTGTGCAGGGTGGTTCCTGATAGGCCGATTATTGGCTGGGGATGGTGTGATCATTACAAACTATGGAACTGGTTAATCGACATTTAATGGAGGAGGTTCTCTCCCCTACAATCAGTCTGAAGGAGGGTCTCGACCCTAAACATCATCTTCCATTTTCTCCAGAGATGATGCTGTGTTACTCCAGCATTGTGTGTCTATCTCTGGTATAAACCAACATCTGCAATTCCTTTTTCCTACATTTTGTCAGCTCACTTAATCACATCAGTCCCATTCATCTTTGCCTTTCCCTTTCCCCAGTAGCTTTGCAACATTCATCATTGCATGCCCATCAAGTCCACTTTCTTTTGCCACACAGAGGGGCTATGAACAGTAGCCAACTGGATGTCTTTTGGATGTGGGAAGAAACAGCCACAAGATTAGAAGGACATTTGCTGAAGATTGCGTTATGTTTAATTCCATTTCTAACTCCTCATAAGAAGCAACCATGCCTGCATGCAGCAAAACCTACTTAACATTCAGACATGGGACCGTAAGTGACAAGTAGCATTCATGCCTCAGTGGCAGTCAATAATTACCTCATAGAGAGAGGGTTAGTACAGTGCAGGAGCTTTCGGCTCATGATGTCATTGCCAAACTTGATAAACCAGTCGCATCTGTCCGCACGATCTGTCCCTCTATTCCATGCATATGCATGTGCCTACCCAAAAGCCTCTTAAAAGCCACAATCCATCTGCCCTAATATCCACTGGCCTAACCTTAATCACAGAGACCCCACTCCAATAACCTGGGGATCACCAATGACCAGAAACCTAACTGGAATAGCCACACGAACACGATGGCTAGAACAAGCAAATCAGCTGCTGGATATTGTACAAAAAGTGTTTAGAACCAAATATTTATCACCATCTGCAACGCACAAATCAGGATTGTGATGGGATATTCTGTATTTGCCTGGATCCAACAACTATCAGGAAGCTAAACACCATCTAGGACAAAACAACCCATTTGATTGGCATCTGCTAAACTCCAAATCCGACTATCAAGAAGGATATCCCCACACTGTGAAAGGCAGCGAAGTATGATCTCTGGTAGGCTTTCAGGGATGCCAAAAAGAGAATTCCAAAACAAGTTATCAACTCAATTCAACCAAGCAGACATCAGGTGACTGTGCCAGGGCCTGAATACCAGCACATGGTACAAGAAGAAATCTCCAGCAACAACAACTCTCTAAAAGATCGGCTTTTATAACCGCTTTGAACGGACAACCAAGTTCTGCGTAGGCACATCTATGCCTTACATCTCAATGACAGAGGTCAGACCTCCTTTCATGAGGGTAGATCCTCAGAAAAGGAGGGACTCAAATAGAGAAAGCTATTAGACAGTGTGTGAGGCAGGAGGCAGAGAAGGAAAGCACTCAGACCCAACATGTAGGGGGGGAAAGAAGAAAACAATAATAAACAGAGAATAAGAGGTGGTGGGGTTCTTAAATGGGTGTGCAGAGAAACAGAGGGGTGTAAAATGCGGGCGGAAGCAATAGGTAGCAAGGTGAAAAGTAAAAGTAAAAGTGGCAGGCAGACAAATCCAGGGCAAAAATCAAATGGGGCCACTTTTCAACATAATTGTATAAGGGGTAAGAGCGTTGTAAAAACAAGCCTGAAGGCTTTGTGTCTCAATGCAAGGAGCATTCGTAATAAGGTGGATGAGTTGAACGTGCAGATAGCTATTAATAATTATGATATAGTTGGGATCATGGAGACATGGCTCCAGGGTGACCAAGGCTGGGAGCTGAACATCCAGGGATATTCAATATTCAGGAGGGATGGAGAGAAAGGAAAAGGAGGTGGGGTAGCGTTGCTGGTTAGAGAGGAGATTAACGCAGTGGAAAGGAAGGACATTAGCTTGGAGGATGTGGAATCGGTATGGGTAGAGCTGCGAAACACTAAGGGGCAGAAAACGCTGGTGGGTGTTGTGTACAGGCCACCTAGCAGTAGTAGTGGAGTTGGGGATGGCATCAAACAGGAAATTAGAAATACGTGCAACAAAGGCAAAACAGTTATAATGGGCGACTTCAATCTACATATAGATTGGGTGAATCAAATTGGCAGGGGTGCTGAGGAAGAGGATTTCTTGGAATGTATGCGGGATAGTTATCTAAACCAACATGTAGAGGAACCAACGAGAGAGCAGGCTATTCTAGACTGGGTATTGAGTAATGAGGAAGGGTTAGTTAGCAGACTTGTTGTGCGTACCCCCTTGGGCAAGAGTGACCATAATATGGTTGAGTTCTTCATTAGGATGGAGAGTGACATTGTTAATTCAGAAACGGTTCTGAACTTAAAGAAAGGTAACTTTGAGGGTATGAGACGTGAATTGGCCAAGATTGACTGGCAATTAGTTCTAAAAGGGTTGACGGTGGATATGCAATGGAAGGCATTTAAAGACTGCATGGATGAACTACAAAAATTGTTCATCCCAATTTGGCAAAAGAATAAATCAGGGAAGGTAGTGCATCCATGGATAACAAGGGAAATCAGGGATAGTATCAAAGCAAAAGATGATGCGTACAAATTAGCCAGAAAAAGCAGCATACCAGAGGACTGGGAGAAATTCAGAGACCAGCAGAGGAGGACAAAGGGCTTAATTAGGAAAGGGAAAATAGATTATGAAAGAAAACTGGCAGGGAACATAAAAACTGACTGCAAAAGTTTTTATAGATATGTGAAGAGAAAGAGATTAGTTAAAAACAAATGTAGGTCCCTTGCAGTCAGAAACAGGTGAATTGATCATGGGGAACAAGGATATGGCGGACCAATTGAATAACTACTTTGGTTCCGTCTTCACTAAGGAAGACATAAATAATCTGCTGGAAATAGCAGGGGGCCGCGGGTCAAAGGAGATGGAGGAACTGAGTGAAATCCAGGTTAGACGGGAAGTGGTGTTGGGTAAATTGAATGGATTAAAGGCCGATAAATCACCAGGGCCAGATAGGCTGCATCCCAGAGTACTTAAGGAAGTAGCTCCAGAAATAGTGGATGCATTAGTGATAATTTTTCAAACCTCTTTAGATTCTGGAGTAGTTCCTGAGGATTGGAGGGTAGCAAACGTAACCCCACTTTTTTTAGAAGGGAGGGAGAGAGAAAACGGGGTATTACAGACCAGTTAGTCTAACATCGGTAGTGGGGAAACTGCTAGTCAGTTATTAAAGATGGGATAGCAGCACATTTGGAAAGTGGTGAAATCATTGGACAAAGTCAGCATGGATTTATGAAAGGTAAATCGTGTCTGACGAACCTTATAGAATTTTTCGAGGATGTAACTAGTAGAGTGAATAAGGGAGAACCAGTGGATGTGTTATATCTGGACTTTCAGAAGGCTTTCGACAAGGTACCACATAAGAGATTAGTATACAAACTTAAAGCACACGGTATTGGGGATTCAGTATTGATGTGGATAGAGAACTGGCTGGCAAACAGGAAGCAAAGAGTAGGAGTAAACGGGTCCTTTTCACAATGGCAGGCAGTGACTAGTGGGGTACCGCAAGGCTCAGTGCTGGGACCCCAGCTATTTACAATTTATATTAATGAACTGGATGAGGGAATTGAAGGCAACATCTCCAAGTTTGCGGATGACACTAAGCTGGGGGGCAGTGTTAGCTGTGAGGAGGATGCTAGGAGACTGCAAGGTGACTTGGATAGGCTGGGTGAGTGGGCAAATGTTTGGCAGATGCAGTATAATGTGGATAAATGTGAGGTTATCCACTTTGGTGGCAAAAACAGGAAAGCAGACTATTATCTAAATGGTGGCCGATTAGGAAATGGGGAGATGCAGCGAGACCTGGGTGTCATGGTACACCAGTCATTGAAAGTAGGCATGCAGGTGCAGCAGGCAGTGAAGAAAGCGAATGGTATGTTAGCTTTCATAGCAAAAGGATTTGAGTATAGGAGCAGGGAGGTTCTACTGCAGTTGTACAGGGTCTTGGTGAGACCACACCTGCAGTATTGCGTACAGTTTTGGTCTCCAAATCTGAGGAAGGACATTATAGCTATAGAGGGAGTGCAGAGAAGGTTCACCAGACTGATTCCTGGGATGTCAGGACTTTCATATGAAGAAAGACTGGATAGACTTGGCTTATACTCGCTAGAATTTAGGAGATTGAGAGGGGATCTTATAGAAACGTACAAAATTCTTATGGGGTTGGACAGGCTAGATGCAGGAAGATTGTTCCCGATGTTGGGGAAGTCCAGAACAAGGGGTCACAGCTTAAGGATAAGGGGGAAATCCTTTAAGACCGAGATGAGGAAAAACTTTTTCACACAGAGAGTGGTGAATCTCTGGAACTCTCTGCCACAGAGGGTAGTTGAGGCCAGTTCATTGGCTATATTGAAGAGGGAGTTAGATGTGGCCCTTGTGGCTAAAGGGATCAGGGGGTATGGAGAGAAGGCAGGTACAGGATACTGAGTTAGATGATCAGCCATGATCATATTGAATGGCGGTGCAGGCTCGAAGGGCCGAATGGCCTACTCCTGCACCTATTTTCTATGTATCTATGTATCTATGTAAAATGGCTGGCCCAGGTGGAGTCCCTGGTAGTGTCCTGAAACCAAGTGCTAATCAACTGGCCGCTGTCTTGGCTGACATCTTTAACCTCTCACTTCAAAAGTCTCATGCTCCCATCTGCTTCAAGGAAACCCGTCATTCCAGTCCACAAGAAAAAATAAAGTGACTTGACTCAAGGACTACCGCCAATGTTGGTGGATGTTGCAAGTCCACTCGTCGTCGCATTGAGGCGCATGGGCATCGAGTGGCCGCATGGGGCCGGTCCCACTGAGAAGCGCGGAGGGGTATGGAGTTGTGCGCGGTATCGCATGGCGCTCCGGGATTTTGTACCGAACAAAATCTTTGCGCGCCAACGGTCTATCGCGTAACTGACAGCAAAAGTGGGACAGGCCCAAGACCCTGGCACGACGCAACATCTCACCTCCAACAGCAGCAAAAGCAGGCAAACGATCGTCGAACTCAGCCTGGGGCTCACGGCCGTTGCAGATCCGGATCCGCCCCCACTTCTACTCCCAGAGCAGGGCCAAGAAATTTGAAGATAGGCACAAAATGCTGGAGTATTTCAGCGGGACCGGCAGCATCTCTGGAGAGAAGGAATGGGTGTCGTTTCAGGTCAAGACCCTTCTTTCAGACTGAAGAAGAGTCTTGACCCGAAACATCACCCATTGTTTCACTCCAGAGATGCTGCCGGTCCCGCTGAGTTACTCCAGCATTTTGTGTCCATCTTCAAATGACGTCACGCGCTCCAGTCGGCTGTGCGGGCGCATGAAGACACGCGCAACTCTCGCGGGACCGTCGCGCCTCAACGCGACTACGAAGTCGCGTAATTAGCGTGCCAAGCACACGCAAGTGGGACAGCGGGTTCAGAAAGGGACTCTGCCAGGCACACACACTGGTACGGGATGGAGGGATAAAGACCTTGTGCAAACTTGAGATTAGTGTAAACTATCATCAAGTGTATCACAGGGATTGTGTTTTCAAGGGTCCCCTCTGCTGTACTGTTGTATGTTCTATATAACCATATAACAATTACAGCATGGAAACAGGCCATCTCGGCCCTTCTGGTCCGTGTCTATAAGACAATACCAAAAATATTTCAAGTAAATGTCAGAATCATATAATAACAAACATTGTAGACTGTTAAAGCTAATGACTTACTAGAAAATGTTATCACCTCCTTATCTTCAACTTTCAAGAACAAGCTTAGAACCATACTCTCTTGTTCTGAATTCTGTCAAATGACATCATGAATAGGTTGGGCTTTCAGGTGTCTTTCATGTTTATGTTGTCACCATGTCAGAATTGTTGACACCAACTGCTTAACAATTAAGTCTGCATCCATTTTGCCTCTAACACACATAAGCTAAATTATCGTACAAGAAATATCAGCAAGATGTCAGGTAGCAAAAATTGAGCTTCAATTGCAACATCGAGGAAAATAGCAATTTGCCTTCCTTTATGTGACTTGGTGTAAATTCTTTAACCTTTGAACCAATCTGACCATGTGCCTCTGGAACTACTTAACTTTACACCATTTGAGATCCACATCCACCACTTTATACCTTATCTTTCATGCAATTTAAAAAAGGGGATAAGCTCCTGTCCGGGTTCTCCCTCAAAATTCCATATGGTTCACTTCCTTAATTAATAATTATTGCTGTTCCTTATTTATTGATAATTAATCAAGAGGGATAGAGATCTTTCCTGAGCACCACAGAGGCCTCTAATAATATTTTCTTTTGACCCATTATCAATTTTATATTTTGTAGGAAGGAACTCCATATGCTGGTTTACACTGAAGATAGACAAAATACTGAAGTAACTCAGCAAGTCAGGCAGCATCTCTGGAGAAAAAGAATAGGTGACGGTTTGGGTCGGCATGGACGTTTGGCTGAAAGGCCCGTTTCTGTGTATGAATGACGAATAACTCTGCTACATCAAAATTTCATGCTAAGATCAAAGACAGGTGATCTGTCTTTTTCTTTCTGTTATTACTGTTGTGGCAATTGTAGATTGGTTATTGCATGTGAACCAATCATAGTAGAGTAGCATCACTAACCCCACCTTACTGTATGCTTTATATTAACACCCACTTCCTACATTAAGTAGTCTTGGAAGCGGTAGTGATGCATAGATACATAGAAAATAGGTGCAGGAGTAGGCCATTCGGCCCTTCGAGCCTGCACCGCCATTCAATATGATCATGGCTGATCATCCAACTCAGTATCCCGTACCTGCCTTCTCTCCATACCCCCTGATCCCTTTAGCCACAAGGGCCACATTTAACTCCCTCTTTAATATAGCCAATGAACTGGCCTCAACTACCCTCTGTGGCAGGGAGTTCCAGAGATTCACCACTCTGTGTGAAAAAGTTTTTTCTCATCTCGGTCTTAAAGGATTTCCCCCTTATCCTTAAGTGATGAATTAACAACTAACAACCTGCTGTACCGCTATACTATGTGTTACAATTAAAGATGACTTTAAACTCCAGACCTGTGTAACAATCATTTACATGGTGTCAGAAGTGGGATTCGAACTAATGCCTCCATCGTTCCCCGATGTCAGAATCGAAGAGCTGCGCCGGCTTTTTATCGCAGACAGACAATCCAGCACACCACTGGAGGTGCAGCCGTTCTTCCTACTCCACGATGAGCTGGTAATACAGGATGGTGTCATAGTTAAAGGTCACAAAGTCGTGATCCCTTCATCCTGACAAGATGAATACTACAAAGAGGCACACAACGGTCACCCAGGTACCGATGCCACGTTGGCCCACGCACAGAGTATGTTCTACTGGCCCGGTATGGCCAAGTACATACGGGACAGAACAGCTTCCTGTCCCATCTGCAACAGTTTGGCACCACAGCAACAGAAACAGCCTCTGCTACAATAACCACCACCAGCACTGCCTTCGACGTCGCTGGCAGCAGACATTTTCAAATGGCACAGTAAACACTACCTAGTCCTAGTTGACTCCTACTCTAACTGGTTCGAACTCGATTTACTGCCCACCATCACATCTGAAATGGTCATTCGACAGCTACAGAGACACTTTTCCGTATTCGGCGCACCAGTCCGCCTACAAACTGACAACGGAAGACAATTTACCAGTCACGCATTCAAACACTTTGCCAACCAATGGAACTTCCACCATGTCACAAGCAGCCCTGAATACCCTCAAAGTAACGGGTTCTTTGAACGGGCCATAAGGAGCGCAAAACAACTAATGGAACGATCCAATGGAACGGAAATTATAAATGCGTGTAACAAAGGCAAAACAGTTATAATGGGTGACTTCAATCTACATATAGATTGGGCGAATCAAATTGGCAGGGGTGCTGAGGAAGAGGATTTCTTGGAATGTATGCGGATAGTTATCTAAACCAACATGTAGATGAACCAATGAGAGAGCAGGCTATTCTAGACTGGGTATTGAGTAATGAGGAAGGGTTAGTTAGCAGTCTTGTTGTGCGTGCCCCCTTGGGCAAGAGTGACCATAATATGGTTGAGTTCTTCATTAGGATGGAGAGTGACATTGTTAATTCAGAAACAACGGTTCTGAACTTAAAGAAAGGTAACTTTGAGGGTACGAGACGTGAATTGGCCAAGATTGACTGGCAATTAGTTCTAAACGGGATGACGGTGGATATGCAATGGAAGGCATTTAAAGACTGCATGGATGAACTACAAAAATTGTTCATCCCAATTTGGCAAAAGAATAAATCAGGGAAGGTAGTGCATCCGTGGATAACAAGGGAAATCAGGGATAGTATCAAAGCAAAAGATGATGCGTACAAATTAGCCAGAAAAAGCAGCATTCCAGAGGACTGGGAGAAATTCAGAGATTAGCAGAGGAGGACAAAGGGCTTAATTAGGAAAGGGAAAATAGATTATGAAAGAAAACTGGCAGGGAACATAAAAACTGACTGCAAAAGTTTTTATAGATATGTGAAGAGAAAGAGATTAGTTAAAACAAATGTAGGTCCGTTGAGGTCAGAAATAGGTGAATTGATCATGGGGAACAAGGATATGGCGGACCAATTGAATAACTACTTTGGTTCCGTCTTCACTAAGGAAGACATAAATAATCTGCCGGAAATAGCAGGGGACCACGGGTCAAAGGAGATGGACGAACTGAGTGAAATCCAGGTTAGTCGGGAAGTGGTGTTGGGTAAATTGAATGGATTAAAGGCCGATAAATCACCAGGGCCAGATAGGCTGCATCCCAGAGTACTTAAGGAAGTAGCTCCAGAAATAGTGGATGCATTAGTGATAATTTTTCAAAACTCTTTAGATTCTGGAGTAGTTCCTGAGGATTGGAGGGTAGCAAACGTAACCCCACTTTTTAAGAAGGGAGGGAGAGAGAAAACGGGGAATTACAGACCAGTTAGTCTAACATCAGTAGTGGGGAAACTGCTAGAGTCAGTTATTAAAGATGGGATAGCAGCACATTTGGAAAGTGGTGAAATCATTGGACAAAGTCAGCATGGATTTACAAAAGGTAAATTGTATCTGACGAATCTTATAGAATTTTTCGAGGATGTAACTAGTTGAGTGGATAGGGGAGAACCAGTGGATGTGTTGTATCTGGACTTTCAGAAGGCTTTCGACAAGGTCCCACATAAGAGATTAGTATACAAACTTAAAGCACACGGTATTGGGGGTTCAGTATTGATGTGGATAGAGAACTGGCTGGCAAACAGGAAGCAGAGTAGGAGTAAACGGGTCCTTTTCACAATGGCAGGCAGTGACTAGTGGGGTACCGCAAGGCTCAGTGCTGGGACCCCAGCTATTTACAATTTATATTAATGAACTGGATGAGGGAATTGAAGGCAACATCTCCAAGTTTGCGGATGACACTAAGCTGGGGGGGCAGTGTTAGCTGTGAGGATGCTAGGAGACTGCAAGGTGACTTGGATAGGCTGGGTGAGTGGGCAAATGTTTGGCAGATGCAGTATAATGTGGATAAATGTGAGGTTATCCACTTTGGTGGCAAAAACAGGAAAGCAGACTATTATCTAAATGGTGGCCGATTAGGAAAAGGGGAGATGCAGCGAGACCTGGGTGTCATGGTACACCAGTCATTGAAAGTAGGCATGCAGGTGCAGCAGGCAGTGAAGAACGCGAATGGTATGTTAGCTTTCATAGCAAAAGGATTTGAGTATAGGAGCAGGGAGGTTCTACTGCAGTTGTACAGGGTCTTGGTGAGACCACACCTGGAGTATTGCGTACAGTTTTGGTCTCCAAATCTGAGGAAGGACATTATAGCCATAGAGGGAGTGCAGAGAAGGTTCACCAGACTGATTCCTGGGATGTCAGGACTTTCATATGAAGAAAGACTGGATAGACTTGGCTTATACTCGCTAGAATTTAGGAGATTGAGAGGGGATCTTATAGAAACGTACAAAATTCTTATGGGGTTGGACAGGCTAGATGCAGGAAGATTGTTCCCGATGTTGGGGAAGTCCAGGACAAGGGGTCACAGCTTAAGGATAAGGGGGAAATCCTTTAAGACCGAGTTGAGAAAAAACGTTTTCACACAGAGAGTGGTGAATCTCTGGAACTCTCTGCCACAGAGGGTAGTTGAGGCCAGTTCATTGGCTATATTTAAGAGGGAGTTAGATGTGGCCCTTGTGGCTAAAGGGATAAGGGGGTATGGAGAGAAGGCAGGTACGGGATACTGAGTTGGATGATCAGCCTTGATCATATTGAATGGCGGTGCATGCTCGAAGGGCCGAATGGCCTACTCCTGCACCTATTTTCTATGTATCTATGTATCTATGATCCCACCTTGCCAAGTCAGATGTGTATCTGGACCTTTTAAACCTCAGAAACATCTCCAGAGACGGGGTCCTAGGCTCACCAGCCCAACGCCTGATGTCTAGGACAACACGACCTACGATACCAATTGCCCAGCGGAAGCTGGTGCCACAGGTGTTTAAGCCAGCATCCAGGAGAAACACAACATCCAGAAACGATCCTATGACAAGTCCACCAAACTATTGCAGGGCCACGTCATCCGTTTGCAGACTGCTATGGGACATTCCCGTCTAGGTTTCGTTGTCGACCCGTCTAAGGAACCCCGTTCCTACCTTGTCAACGTCGATGGTGCTGTGTACAGACGGAGCAGCCAACACTTGCTGCTTGTGAAAGAACCTCGTCCGCCACCAGCCAATCCCTTTGCTCCACTTCTGCTGTTCAAACCGTCTGCTGCTGCTGCTATCAATAGTCCCAGCATGTCCCGTTCTCCGTCACGACCAGCGACCCCGTCTAACAACAACACTACTACCTCTCCCGCATGCTCACCCTATCGGTCGCCTAAAGTGTCCCCAGCTGCTTTCTCCCTTCCGGGTTCACTGCCTCCCTCCCCCACTAACTTTTCTGGTACGCAGGGAGAGGGGTTGATCCGTACGTGTTCGGGTCGTATTAGTAGACCGCCTGACAGATACGGCGAGTATGTTAAAATTTGCGCGTCTTACATGTGCTTAACTGTATTCGCTCTTTACGGGGAAGGATGTAGATTGGTTATTGCATGTGAACCAATCATAGTAGAGTAGCATCACTAACCCCACCTTACTGTATACTTTATATTAACACCCACTTCCTACATTAAGCAGTCTTGGAAGTGGTAGTGATGAATTAACAACTAACAACCTGCTGTACCGCTATACTATGTGTTACAATTAAAGATGACTTTAAACTCCAGACCTGTGTAACATAATCATTTACAGCAATCATACAAAGCTTGCTGAGCCTTGCAGGGAATTGAAGAATCAATCATATGGAGTGAATCTGGAGTCAGATATAAGAACGACAGATTTCTTTCATTGAAGAGCACTGGTAAAGCAGATGGGTATTTACAATCCGGTAGTTTCTATAGTTAGCATTTTTAAAGAGTAGGTTTTCCCAAATTTTAAACTATTACCTCAATTTAAATTCCTCTACTTTTGGAGGGAGGAATCTCTATCTTTCTCACATCTGTGAACATTTATTTAATGCCATGCTCATGTTCTTATTCTATATCATGTTCTTATTTCATAAATTTCTAAGAAGGAACAATAGGCTTATGGACCCGACCCTCAAGCAATATTTCTGTAAGAGCCCAAGCATCATACTTTCATTTTCACTCTGCTTTTCCAATCTTCCAATCCCCTTATCGGTAGTTTCAACCTTCTCCAGTACTAGCATACCTACCCAGAAGAATCTCTGCAGATGCTGGTTTACAAAATCAGACAGGGCTAGAGCAATGCTGCAGGTCAGGTGGCACCTTTGAAGAACGCGGTAGATGACATTTTGTTCTGAAGGGTCCTTTCCCGAAACGTTGCTTATCCATTTTCTCCAGAGATCTGTGGAATTCTCTGCCACAGTAGGCAGTCGGGGTCAATTTACTGGATGTTTTCAAGAGAGAGTTAGAAGAAAAAGCAGGAATGGGGTACTGATTTTAGATGATCAGCCATGATCATTTTGAATGGAGGTGCCTGCTCAAAGGGCAGAATGGCCTACTCTTGCACCTATTTTCTGTTTTCCATGATATGCTGCTCAACCCGCTGTGTTACCCAGGAGGATACTGTGCCATGCTTCCTGATCCCACTCTCCACAGAATTGATCCCAATTCTCAGGAAACTAAAGCCCTTCCTTCAGCATCCCCTCAACAGTCAGATATTTGTTTACACTATTTTCACTGGCAAATGGCATTGGGAATAATCTGGACATCCATACTATGAGATCTTGCTTCTTCATAACACTTTCTAATTTCTTAAAATCTGTTTAATATCACAGTCACAGGATGGGGAAAAATACTCTTCTTAAAGCCTTTCCACTATTTACCTTAGTAATAGTGGAAAGGTTTTAAGAAGAGTATTTTTCCCCATCCTGTGACTGTGATATTAAACAGATTTTAAGAAATTAGAAAGTGTTATGAAGAAGCAAGATCTCATAGTATGGATGTCCAGATTATGTCCAGCCTTTCCACTATTTACCTTAGTAATGGGGATCAAGGTAGAAGCGTTCACGTCGCGATCCCTGTCAAGTAATATCACCAAATTACTTGCGAATTCTACCAAACACTTTGAAGCCAAGCCAAAAGACAAATGATGTCCAGAAGCCCAACAAATTGCAGTAGCCCATCAGCCCGGAACAGGAAGAGAGGCCAACACCAGCCCCCAAGGCCGGCTTTGACCATCATATCTCTAAATGTTGAAGGACTGTCTACAACTAAAGAAGAACTTGTTGCCCAACTCGAAATCTTTACAAAATTATTTAAAATAAGACTGATACCCAAAGCAGAATGGATTATCTTCGGAATAACGGAAGATGGTCCAGAACTAAATGTGTTTCAAAAGAAACTAATAGACTATGGGTTAATAACTGGAAAAAAGCTAATTCTAAAATTTTGGAAGAAGGCTCCAATACCAACTATAAACATGTGGATTTCAAATATGTTCGAAACATTACACCTAGAAGAGATAAGACTCCTCCTAGCAGGTAAACCAGATCACTTCCACCTGACGTGGTCTGCATTTATAGAATTATTACAAATATAGGGTGCAAAGGTACCTTAAAAAAAAAAATTGAGGTCAGGTAAGGGGGGGATGATAGTTGAAGAGTTGGTATGTCCCATTTGCGTAATGCTCATAAAGATATTTGTTTCTCTCTTTTTCCTCTTTCTCTTTCTTTCTTTTCTAGGGTCTATTTCTTAACTCTTTTTCTTTTGTTTTTAATTTTGTTCTTATAGGGTCTTCGTCCTTTTTTGTTGTCACATTTTCTACACTCACTTTTTTCTTCACTTTCTTCTTTCTTTCAATCTTTTCCTTTTCTAGTGTAAAAAACAAATGGAGTACATTAATTGTAAGAAGACATAAGTGACGAGTACTAATGTATGTGGTTGTAATGTAATGTACTTATAATAAATTAAAAAATAATGTTTTAAAACTCCGCAGAGAGCATCAGTGTGATATTCTCTGCCTTCAAGAAACTCACCGCGGACCCAAACATCCCCGCCCTCGAGTGGAAGGCATGACCACCCTCATTGAAAGACCACATGAGAAACATGGAAGTGTCATGCTTGCAAAAAACGGGACAATCATCGAATCAACATCAAAGAGCGATGAAAACAACATTGAGGTCCTAACCGCTGAGCTCAGAGGAATTACCATCACCTCCGTCTACAAGCCACCTCCCACACCTTTCCTGATGCCAGAAATACCATCATCTGGGAAACCAAGGATAGTGATTGGAGACTTCAACAGCCACAGCTCACAATGGGGTTACGCCGGAAACAACGCTGATGGAGATGCAGTGGAAGCATGGGCCGAAACTAACCAACTCTACCTGATCCATGATGCCAAACAACCAAAGTCCTTTAATAGCGGGCGATGGAAATGCCGGCTACAACCCTGATATCGCGTTTGTCAGCCATAGCATCTCTGGATTGGGCAAGAAGCTGGTACTGAAGCCACTGCCAAAAACCCAACACCGCCCCATTAGCCTTACAGTCAATGCTGCAGTTACCCCAGCCACAGTTCCTTTCCAGAGAAGATTCAACTTTGGGAAAGCGAACTGGCCTGGTTTCCAAGAAGATCTTGAAGGGAAGATCGCCCACCTTCCAGCGGGCCCCAAAAACGATCAAATCTTCACCAAGTTAGTGCACCAGGCAGCCCGGAAGAACATCCCGAGAGGCTGCCGCACTCAATACATCCCCGGCCTTGACACTCCAAGCAGTGAACTATATGAGCAATACCAACAGCTCTACGAATCTGACCCCTTTGCTGAAAGCGCCATGGAAGTATGTGAGAGACTCATGACCTCCCTATCAGAATGCCGCCAGCGGAAATGGCAAACTCTAATGGCAAAAAACAGCAAAAAGGCATGGAGCCTCATCCGAAAAACCAGCAATGACCCATCAACACCAACACATCAACAGTATACCACCACGGCCAACCAAGTTGCGTATCAGTTGCTGCTCAACAGGAAATCCACCACCAAAGAGCCAAGACCAAAGGCAGACCGACTTCAGCACTCCCAAAACATCGGACTGACTGAGCCGTTCTCCCTTGAAGAGCTCAATATCAGCATCAAAGCCCTCAAGACTGGCAAAGCCATCGGCCTGGACAATATTTTCACAGAGGAGATCAAGCAG
Organism: Malacoraja senta; assembly: GCA_038087875.1. Lineage (NCBI taxonomy): Eukaryota > Metazoa > Chordata > Chondrichthyes > Rajiformes > Rajidae > Malacoraja > Malacoraja senta. The sequence goes on along the minus strand of CM075978.1, from coordinate 157,109,836 downwards.
TTTGGACCTCTGACACGGAAGTGGGTCCTTGAGCTGATGAACAACTGCATGCTGACAAGAAACATCCCAAAGATCTGGAGGAAAACCAAAATCATCGCTCTTCTAAAACCCGGTAAAGATCCAGCATATGCAAAGAGCTTCCGCCCAATCTCCCTGCTATGCCACCCGTACAAGCTGTTTGAGCGCCTGATCCTCAACAGGCTTGCCCCAATCGTTGAACCAGCCATCATCCCTCAACAAGCTGGATTCCGACCTGGCAAATCCACAACAAGTCAACTTCTGAATCTCACACAGCACATTGAAGACGGGTTCCAGAAAGGACTGGTGACAGGAGCCGTCTTTGTTGATCTGTCTGCCGCGTATGACACTGTGAACCACCGCCTCCTCCTAAAAAAGATCTTGGAGAATACCAAAGACCTGGCACTCACGGACCTCATCGGAGCCCTCCTGAAAGATAGGCGCTCCTATGTTGTCCTTAACAACAAGCAAAGTCGCTGGCGCCGACAACGGAATGGCTTGCCTCAAGGTAGTGTGCTGGCTCCACTACTATATAACATCTACACCAATGACCAGCCAATGGACCAGAACACTTAGCGGTTCATCTACGCCGACGACCTCTGTGTAACATCCCAAGAGAGTACGTTTGAAGCTGTAGAAGCGAATCTCACCTCAGCCCTAGATGAGCTACACCTCTACTACGAGCGCAACCACCTACACGCAAACCCTGCGAAGACCCAAGCCTGCTCGTTCCATCTCAGGAACCGGGAAGCAAACAGACCCCTTAACATCACATGGTCTGGAACACCTCTTGAGCACTGCACCAACCCTGTCTACCTCGGTGTAACACTGGATCGCACTCTCTCCTATAAGGAACACGTCAAAAACACCAAACTGAAAGTAAACTCCCGGAATAACATTCTCCAGAAGCTGACCAACTCCAAATGGGGAGCCACAGCTCACACATTAAGATCTACTGCTCTGGCCCTGTGCTACTCCTCTGCGGAGTATGCGTGTCCTGTTTGGGAGAGATCATCCCATGCCAAGAAACTAGACCCAGCGTTGAATAACACCTGCCGCTCAATCACTGGCTGCTTGAATCCCACCAACATAAACAACCTGCACCTCCTCGCTGGCATTGCCCCTGCTGATGTGAGGCGGAAAGTCGCCAGCCGAGTAGAGATGACCAAGGCCACCAATGATGAGCGCCACCTCCTCTACGGACGTGTACCCCCGGCCCAATGGCTGAAGTCCAGGAGAAGCTTTCTCAGCCATGTCCAGCCCCTAATAGCATCACGGGAAGAAACCAGACTCCAACTATGGACAAAAAGGCTCGAGGCCGACCCCCCTCCTACTGACAAGGGTATCCCTCCTTCTGAAGCCCTCCCTCCGGGCACAGAAGCACCATGGGTCCAGTGGAAGACGCTCAACCGCCTGAGAACAGGAACAGGGCGATCAAAAGATGCCATGGCCAGATGGGGCTATGAAACTGGCCAAACCACCTGTGAATGTGGAGAAGAGGACCACACAATGCAGCACGGCCTTGTCTGCCCCCTACTACCCAACCAGTGCAGCTCAAAGGATCTTGCAGTGTTCAATAAAAACGCAAAGGACTATGTAAAGGAATGGGAAACTGTCATATAGCCAACCAGCTTCAAAGACACGACAAGAAGAAGACCTTAGTAATCTTCACTGTTCTCCTTGATGAATGGGGAAACGATACCCACAGTTGATATCATCCCGAATGAACCAATCTATTTAACTGTGTCACATGGATACAATATCCATTCCACATTAAACTTTTTTTAAATTCTCCCGACATCATTGTCAACTGTCCCCAGATTCAACTGCTTGAACACACACTAGGGACAATTTAGTGGCAAACTAACCTACCAACCAGTATATCTTTGTGATGTGGGGGAAAAAATTTAAGAACCCAGTGAAAACGCAGGTTACCGGGAAACGTGCAAAGTCCACACAGACAGACCCAAGGTCAATGGCTTCGAGCTGTGCCACTGTTTTAAATTCTACGCAAAGTATAATTTAAATTAATGCTTAGAATCATACAATGCAGAAACAGGCCCTATGGCCCAATTCATCCATGCTGACCAAGATGCCCCATCTAAGCTAATTCCATTTTCTCACATTTGGCCTCAATCCTTTCCTATCCAAATGTCTTTTAAATGACATGATAGTGCCCAGCTCAACTACTTCCTCTGGCAGCTTGTTCCATATGTCCACCAGCTTCTGTGTGAAAAGGTTGCCCCTCATGTTCCTATTACATTTTTGCCCTCACTTTAAATCTATTCTCCATAAATCTCGATTCCCCTACCCAGGGAAAAAATTCTACACACCCTCTGTACCCCATCTATTCTCCTTAAGATTTTATACACATCTATAAGATTACCCCTCAACCTCTTATGCTCCAAGGAATGAAGTCTCAGCCTGCCCAACCTCTCCCTATAGTTCAGGTCCTCAATCCCTGGCAAGATTCTCGATAATCTTCTCTGCACGCTTTCCAGCTTAATGGCCTCTTTCCTATGGCAGGGCGACAAGAACTGAACACAATACTCCAAGTGCAGCCTCACCAATGTCTTGTACAACTAATGTAACGTCCCAACTTCTATGATCAATTCAAGTGTTTAATTGTCATATATACTGACATAACAATTAAATTCTTACTTGTGGCAGCAAGCACACCCTTAAATTAATACATAATTGTGATACATGCAATAATAATTAAATGTAAAAGCATTCTCGCATGTCCCTCTGATAATACAATCTTGCCCTTGTCCTCAATCTTATTTCCCAAGGACTGTACATAAGATTGAGGGGGGATCTTATAGAAACTTACAAAATTCTTAAGGGGTTGGACAGGCTAGATGCAGGAAGATTGTTCCCGATGTTGGGGAAGTCCAGAACAAGGGGTCACAGTTTAAGGATAAAGGGGAAATTGTATTGTATTGTATATTTTAATGACCACACAGCCAGGCTGGTGGAATTTGTTATCAGTACAGCTCGGTACAGGTTCCAACATTTCATCAACATTAAACTTATAACATAGATGTACATACAGACAGACACATTACATAATACATAAGTGCCATGCTTATTCCTCACCGTACAGAGTTTAAAATGTTAATTGAAGTGGGAATGAAACTGTTTTTGAGGCGGCTTGTTTTGGAGGCAATTGACCTGTAACGCCTCCCAGAGGGCAGTAGCTGAAAGGCATAGTGTGCAGGGTGGGTAGGATCAGAGATGATCTTGCGGGCTCTGTGCAGTGACCGTTTGTGATAAAGTGATTCAAGGGATGGTAGGGATAAGCCAATAATTTTTGATGCTCTGTTGATGATGCGCTGTAATTTCTTCCGGGAGAGTGAGTCGAGACTGCCGAACCAGACTGTGATGGATGAAGTGAGGATGCTTTCAATGATGGCTGTTTAGAAGCGGAGCATGAGATGAGATCTTACTCTGAACTTCCTTAGCTGTCGGAGATGGAAAAGTCTTTGCTGGGCTTTCCCATAAATGTGGTCTGCGTTTGTCCTCCATTTGAGGTTGTTGCTGATGTGGGTTCCAAGGAGTTTGAATGTGTCAGTGATGGAGATGGATTCATCATTAATGAGCACAGGAGTTTTGGGGGATGGCTGGCGCCTTGGGTCGATGATAAGTTCTTTTGTTTTTGATGAATTGAGTAAGAGGTCATGGTCTGTGCACCAGGTCACTGCTTGGTTGACCTGTGCACGGTATTCAGTTTCTTGGTTGTTGGTGGACAATCTTTTAGGACTGAGATGAGAAAAACAATTTTTACACAGAGAGTGGTGAATCTCTGGAATTCTCTGCCACAGAATGTAGTTGAGGCCAGTTCATTGGCTATATTTAAGAGGGAGTTAGATGTGGCCCTTGTGGCTAAAGGGATCAGGGGGTACGGAGAGAAAGCAGGTACAGGATACTGAGTTGGATGATCAGCCATGATCATATTGAATGGCGGTGCAGGCTCGAAAGGCCGAATGGCCTACTCCTGCACCTATTTTCTATGTTCTATGTCTATAAGATTCTGGGGAGGGGAGCTCGTAATTTCCTGCATTTCCTTCTTACTTGTAGGCCGCCCCACTGACCACATTTCCTGGCGCAATGGAGCTCTCCGTGGCTGTTCCAGAAACTGAACTCAGTGTTTGTGCAGGCAGTAAAGATTTCCATTGCTGCAGGGGATTCCATTGCCATCGGTAGATCACAACAGCGCTAATTCATTTAAATGGACTACTTTTTCTTTTCACAAGCTCAAAACACTTGCAATATGCTGCCATATTTTTTTCCAACATGAAAAAACAAACCAAAAGCCCTTTTCACCACCCTATTTACCTATGACACCACTTTCAAGGAAATATGTACTTGTACTCCTAGATTCCTCTGGTTGACAAAAGTCAACAGGGCTCCACTGTTCACCACGAATGGTCTGCCCCGGTTCGATTTCCCAAAATATAATACCTCATACTTGACTGAATTTGTGAAACTCCAGTCACAATTCCCCGACCCACCTGCCCAGCTGATAAAAAAAATATCCCACTGTAATTCTTGATAACTATCTTCACTCTCTCGGATACTCCCTATTTGAGTGTAATCTGCACACTTACTAATTGGGCCTTGTATATTCCCATCCAAATTGTAGATAGAAGACAAACAGCAATGGTCCCAGCACCGATCCACTGACACCATTAGTCACAGGCCTCCAGTCCGATAAATAAGCTTCCACCATCACCCTCTGCTTCTTACCATCAAGCTAATTCAAGTCAAGTCAAGTCACATTTATTTATATAGCACATTTAAAAAACAACTCTCATTGGCCAAAGTGCTATACATTTGTTATAAGAATAGCACAAACAAAACAAACTGCATACATATACACATGTAGCCCTCACTCAGAGGACGTCAGGAAAGGCTTGGGAGTATAGATAAGTCTTTAGTCTTGACTTAAAAGAGTCGATGGAGGGGGCAGTTCTGATGGGAAAGGGGATGCTGTTCCACAGTCTAGGGGCTGCAACCGCAAAGGCGCGGTCGCCGCTGAGCTTATGCCTAGGATATTCAGCAACCCCAAGTCAGCCGATCTGAGGGGCCTGGAGGTGGAGTGGTGGGTGAGAAGACTTTTTATGTAGATGTCCATTTCAGTATCCATTTATCTCTCCCTTGATCCCATGCAATCTAAACTCCCAGACCATGATTCCAGGCAGAACCTTAAAGGCTTTACTGATAATCCAAATAAACTATGTCTACGGCCCTGCTCTCAAGCACCTTCTTGGTTACTTCTTCAATAAATGGAATCAAATTCGTCACACGATCTCCCATACACAAAATCATGCCGACTATCCCTAATCAACCCCAGTTTCTCCAAATGCATGTAAATCTTATCCCCAGAATACGAAACAAATAATTCATACTTGTTAATGATCAAGAATAATTCAATAGTGAAGAATGAAGATTAATTCTAATGTTCTGCCATGTATTTTATGAATGACATTTTTTTTTTAAATCACCGTCCATTAAGTTTACCTGATCTTGCCCTCACCAATCAACCTGGCGCAGGTGCAAAGGTTCAGGACAGCATTGGTAGAAGTGACCACTGCTTCATCATTGTGAAGACAAAATTCTGCCTTCAAATAGAGAACACCCTCTTTTTTTTCCAATTGTATGGTACTACAATCATGCTAAATTTGAGAGATGGAACAGACTCAGCAGCTCAAAACTGGGCCTCTATGAAGAAGTCAGAGTCATCACCAGGTGCAGAAACATAGAGGAGTGAACCAGAGTATTGCAATAAAATAGTAAGATTAAACGAGAACTTACCAGTTTGAAGTTTGATCTTTATTTTATGAGGAGTTACGTTGAGGAATTACGTGAAGAAGAACCCGCCAGCACGCATGCGCGTCAATCTTCAAAGCAGCGGTGTGAGATCACAGATAACAGTTTATTGAACTAAACATAGTAAGATAAGAGAAGACTAGAATACCAGCTGACCTTTATGATAGAGGGTTGGGCGTGGAGGGCATAACTCCTTATAAAATAATGATCAAACTTCAAACTGGTAAGTTCTCATTTAATCGTACTATTTTACTTCGGAGTCACGTGAGTGACTACGTGAAGATTTCAAAGCTCTGTGATTTCATGCCGTGGAAACGAGTCCATGCATCACTCACTGCATCAATTGACCAATGATGAGTGAACATTAATAATGCAGTCAGACATGACATTGATATAGACATGTTGATGCTTGTAATGCACAATTAATGATAATAGTAACCTCCCTCAACCGGGAGGAAACTATAAACAGAACCTAACATAGTTGGCAAATACCCCAGGCCTCGCAATGGGTTAGTTCTGAAATGTTTGGAAGATCGTTCATTTGACCATCCTGCAGCCGCTAGGATGTGGTCCCGCGAAACGTCCATAACCCTGCTGCTGATGTTGTTGCAGCCCTGGCGGAGTGAGACATAAAAATGTCAGTGTTCACTCCTGTATAAGCCAGAACCCGTTAACCACCTGGAGATGGTCTGTAGTGATACCTACTTATGAGGCTTTACGTAACTAACAAATATTGCTAGTTCAGAGTCTTTAAGCTCTTAGTGACCTTAACATACTGGTGTAGATGTGTGAACACAAACAACCGAAGGTCCAAGGGATATGCCAACAAGTCTAGTTTAAGACCTGATGCCCCTGGTCTACTCTGCTTGACCAAGACATAACCATAAAATGTTATTTTGCCTGCAGATATAATCATCCTGTCCAGTCCATAGCTTATGCAATGACTGGACCCGTTGCGCTGGACTCAGCGCCATGAGCATAAACACTTTGTAAGTGAGTTTGACCAAGGACAGGGATGTAGCTGGATCCCACCGGCGAAGCGGCGTTAGCACAATGTTAACATCCCATATTTCTGCGTACCTGGGCCTGGGAGCTTTTGAGTTTGAAGATACCCTTCATAATTTAGATATCAGAGAGCAAGACCCGCAGCCAATATGATGAGAAGACACGTTCAGCACAATAAATGGCACTTTAACTTAATATTTGTCAAAACCCATATAACCTGAACTTCAACACGTCAGTCATCCGTGCCGAAATATTAGCATAAAACAACTACTTCCCGTCTCCTTATCAGGAAAATACTGCTTATTCGGTGCTTTCCCTGCAATCTGCAGTGAGCATGTCCATGGTTTGGTTTAACAACTCGAGCCACAGGAACGGTCTTCTCAGAGTCTGCAAGTCAATGAATTGATTTTATCATGCAGAGGATGGTTTACCGAGTCATGGCTAAACCAGCAAATCTTTGTGTCTAGAAATAACCATATAAGGTTCTATTATCATTCCCCACATCAGCAGGAACCATGGCAGTAAATGCCATTCAGGCACTACGAAGAAGCCTGAAGTGGGAACTTGCTGAATTTTTTGCAAGACCCGTCTGATGAGGCAAAATGGAGGGAGACAAAGAACATTCCTCCCCAGTATAGCGAGAATGCATCCATCGCCACTGATATGCCACATATTTTTTGCAACTGGTGATTGAGCCTGGATGCAAATATCTCGATCTTTTAGTGTTCCATCGAGCCACAATGTCATTAAATACTTTGTGATCCAACATCCATTCTGTGTTATCATTAATTTTACATGATGATACACCAGTGCCAAATGAGGGTAGGTAAACTCTCACCGGATACTTTAACTTGGTTGCACCCATGTGATTAACATACCACCACCAAAGTGCATCAACTTGGACTTGAGCATGCAGATCATGCATATCCGCACAAACCTTTAACCCATAGAATGCACCTAGTGTCTATAGGTAGTTGATACCTTATAACTGAAGAATTGGCAACTCATGCAATCCCATCCGCCTCCGTAACTAGAGATGGTATTAGTATTTTTTCATCTTTGAGCAATAGCATCAGTTTGCAATTAACTGAAGATTTACTGATGAAAGTTAGTGGAGCAAACGCTGAATACTGTTTGTCCACCATGATGACTGATAGTTTCAGCTGGAATAGCATAGGTCTGGTAACAACGACCTACGTGGTACTTGAGAGCTTGCTCCTTTGCACGTTGTATAGTTCTGATAATGCAAAGGCCAAATAGCACAGCTGAAAGCCAATATGTTGCCAATTACAATTGATGAATAGAAGGCTGCTTGATAACAACAACAAGGTTGTTACAGGCTTCAATTAATTCCAATCTCTTGCCTCAGGGTGGAGTCCCAGACAATTTAATAGAGTTAAAGGTAAATCCCAATAATCAATAATTTCAGTTGGTATCAACTTAAATGTAACTGGATGGGTGAGAAACCCAATTTATCAAATATAGTTTGGTGGCTGATACAGCTAATTTAGCAAAATACAGTGTTTAGAATATCATCCTGGCTGTAAAGGCCAGTCGATAGGTCATAACAATTTGTTTTCTAGCTTTGAGCAGCCGAAGCACTGGTTTTAGTAATTTGGTAAATAACCTGGGAGCTAGAAGTTAGCCCATTTTGCAACACTTTTAACTGTATCATTGCCCCATCCAGCTAAATTTCAAATATCTCTGGTGCCGTGAATGGAAACTGATCCCATGGAAGTTAAACAGTCACGAAGTTTCCTATTCAGAAATGTCCATACTGCACATGTGAGTTGAACCTGTTGACAATGAACAGGCCACATCTAGCATAATTGCGAGCCTGCCTTGAAAGTCAACTCCAGACATATTTCCAAGAACTCTGGCCAAATTCTGTGCCTGTCTCGCTTGTATACTGTGCAGTATAAACTAATCTCATGTTATCATTTTAATTAGAAACAGAACTGAATCTTATGTTATCATTGTCATCTGTACAAAAACAAGTGTAAATATTACCCAATTGTAAATGGTCCACATACCCCATGTTTCGGAAAGAACCAGACCCACCTACCTTCATGGTTATCGATGGTTTTAAGGTAAGCCCAAAGGCCCCTGATGCAGGTTCTATTTCCGTCCTTGATTTGGAGAGTAGGACTGCTGGGGTACGTGGATCCCATATTTTCCCTTAGGGCTGGTTTTGGGCATTGGCCTAAAAGACCTGCGCTCAGCTTTCAACCTGCCACCAGTTTCAGTGAACCGCTTCCTGCCGATGAAGGCGTGGGGAATGTTGTCGCCGACACAATGAAGCTTTGCTTGTCGTTGGTACTTTGATTAGTCCGACAGCTTTTGTTTCCTCATCCCGGTCTTACCTGTTTGAACAGGTTTTTCCCGTGAAGAGAAGATTCGGCGGCTGGACATTACTGGGTTCATGCTGCCACCAACATCACCCCAGATAGCGCTGTTCACTGCTGCCACTTTCAGGAACCCTTTCACATGTTCCTATAATGATGTGACGTGAGGTAGCTGCTGCTCCGCGAGGGGAACTTTGGCCCCTCCGGGTTTTCTGCCAATGGCTAGAAGTCAACTTTTGCAGCAGGAGCTCCTTCGTTTGTGAGGATATCGTAACCCTTGATGCCATGACATAAATTTCTGGAACCTCACGTATGTACTCCAGTATGTTCCCCTGACATACTTCTGAGTTTGGAGTCAGTTACCAACTGACCCCTGACACTCACCTTCACAGATAGGGAGATTTCCATGGACCATATGAGGATGGAGCATTATCTTAGTGGGATGAACGCACTGTGAACGCTATCCAAGCTCCATCTGGGTGAAAAACGTCCGAGGACATACCCATGTCGGAGGGGAACCCTCCTGGCCTGACTTCAGTCTAGGCCTTTCAGACTGTGTTAGGCTCTTACCCTCTGCAGGCTGCCAGAGTCTGAAGGCGCCGCCGGCTACCCGCACTTCCGTGGTCCGTAGCCGTGTCTTCCCACGGGTCCCTGTAGCCGAGGTCTCTCTCCCCGAGCCGGGTTACCCGCGGTCTTCCCACGGTCCCCGAAGCCGGGCTACCCGAGCCCGGTATCCCCACGGTTGTTGCAGCCGGCATTCTGTCGGGTTTCCCCAAGTCGGTTATACATGCTGTTTCCGCAGCCGGGATTTCCTCGCGGTCCCTGAAGAAGGGCTTCCCTGCGAAGTCTGCGGTCGGGCTTTCCCCGACCTGATATCCCCGCGATTTTGCAGTCGGGATTCCCTCTCGGTCCCTGTAGAAGGGAGCCGGGTGGAGCCGGGATTTCGACCCCGGAATGTCTCCAGCAGGAACTCTGTAAAGAGCTTCCTGCAAGGAGAAAACAGACCTGGAAAAAGTTTTAAAAACTTACCTTCAGGTTTGACTGCTGGTGGAGCAGCGCTCCCCAGCCCGTCGTTGCGCAATGCGTTAGACGATATAACGTGCATGCGTGCTGGCGGGTTCTTCTTCACGTAGTCACTCACATGACTCCGAAGTAAAATAATCTGTTATTAATGCTACAAGGGAAGAAAAATGAATCTAACATAAGAAAATATCAGTAATGGTGTCTGGGACATGTAAAAGAAACAGAATTCTGATAAAGTTACATCGAGATTAATTTTTTAGAAAGAAGTGCAGATGCTGGAAAAATCAAAGGTAGACAAAAATTCTGGAGAAACTCAGCGGGTGAGGCAGCATCTATGGAGCGAAGGAATGGGCGACCTTTCGGGTCGAGACCCTTCTTCAGCCTGATGTGGGGGTGGGTGGGAAGAAGAAAGGAAGAGGCGGAGACAATGGGCTGTGGGAGAGCTGGGAAGGGGAAGGCGGGAGAAAGCAAGGACTCCCTGAAATTGTAGGTCAGTGTTCATACCGCTGGGGTGTAAACTACCCAAGCGAAATATGAGGTGCTGCTCCTCCAATTTGCAGTGGGACTCACTCTGGCCATGGAGGAGGCCCAGGACAGAAAGGTCAGATTCGGTATGGGAGTGGGAGTTGAAGTGCTGAGCCACCGGGAGATCGGGTTGGTTAATGCGGACTGTGCGGAGGTGTTGGGCAAAGCTATCGCCAAGCCTGCGCTTGGTCTCACCGATGTAGAGCAGTTGACACCTAGAGCAGCGGATGCAATAGATGAGGTTGGAGGAGGTGCAGGTGAACCTCTGCCTCACCTGGAAAGACTGCTTGGGTCCTTGGATGGAGTCGAGGGGGGAGGTAAAGTGACAAGTGTAGCATTTCCTGCGGTTGCAAGGGAAAGTACCAGGGGAGGGGGTGGTGTGGGTGGAAGGAGACGAATTGACCAGGGAGTTACAGAGGGAGCGGTCTCTGCGGAAAGCCGAAAGGGGAAGAGATGGGATGATGTAGCCAGTGGTGGGATCCCGTTGGAGGTGGCGAAAATGTTGGAGGTTTATCTGTTGTACGTGACGGCTGGTAGCGTGGAAGGTGAAGACAAGGGGGACCCTGTTCTTGTAATGAGTGGGGTGGATGGGGGGTTGTGAGGGAGGGGGGCAGAAGCCAGCCAGGGGGACCAGAGCGGAAGGGCTGGAGCTGGCAGTGCGATGGGGACTCACATCGGACGTTTTCCGTTTGGTGACATTAATGACATCTCCTACTCTGCGCCGGGCTGCTTCCGGTCCGTCCGAAAATTGTGTCCAGTTGGAGACCTCTGCCGGCCATCCAGTGCGTCCCTCAGCTCCAGTAAAGGAAGGGCGGACCGTCCCGGGGAGGGACAGGAGAAGAGACTAATCCGCACGCCGCTGACTGGCAGGAGAGGAGATGGATCTGTGCACATGCTTTTCAGGATTTTTTAAACCTCCCTAACTTTTACAATATGCCACCGATCGGAACAAAATTTGTTGCACTCACAGCACAGGAGAATGGCGAGTGAGCTGGCGAAAAATCGTAGCGCTATCGCATACCATTTTTGCTCAAATAGAAAAACCGCACAAACCTGAAGATAACAAGACCAGAGTTTTAGTTATGTACAGATAGATAGTTGAAGGACCAACATTTCTCAAATAAACCCAGGAGATTTTCCATCCATGTTTCTAAACAACATCATGGAATGTACAATCATATGCTTGAAAACTATGGAAGGTCACAGCTTAGCATAATATTAAAATAAAATATAGTACTTACTGAATCCATAGTTCTCCACCGAGGCATGTATTTGTTCCAATAAAGGAATGCACCAGCTTTGATGTCAGTGCTCTGAAATGATATTTGGGACGTAATTAATTAGAAGCAAAGGCAAAATTATTAATTCCAACCAAATGAAATGGTGTGTGCACCTCAGCGCAAGTTCCAAAAACATAAACATTATTCACTATTGCCATTTGTGCGAACCAGAATCTGTACACCCAAGCTCAAGCTTAAAATTGCATGCAGAGCAAGGAATTTTAGAAATGTATCTCAACTATCTTCAGAGAGCATGGACTGTTAGAGCTTGATCTAATAAACTACAAAACAGTCGAAAGTGTGCCATCTCTCAGGATTACAAGAATCTCTGCTGTTTAGTGAACACTTTTGTTCTACAAGCTTCCAAATGGGCTGAACACTTAAGGGCTTGTCCCACTTTCACAACCTAATTCACGACCTCTGCCGAGTTGCCCTTGACTCATACTCGCAGCATGGTCGTCACGAGGTTGTAGGTAGGTCGCAATGCTAGTCGTAGGTACTCGTGGCATCAAGTAGGTCGGGGCGTTTTTTTCAACATGATGAAAAATGTCCACAAGTAAAAAAGATCGTGAATTAGGTTGTGAAAGTGGGACAGGCCCTTAACATTTCTTCTCGATGTCAAGTTTGAATGGTAATTCAAATTTCACTGCACCTTAATCGGTACATGTGACAATAAGCTGACCTTGAAACCTTGAAGCCCTTTTACTTTTCAAATGGCGTTCTTTGCTGAATTGGATTCCTCAACAATAAAATCAGCTTCTAATACGTACGATTAGTCATACAACGTGGAAACACGCCCTTCGGCACAACTTGCACGCATTGACCAACATGTCCCATCTACACTGGTCCCACCTGCCTACGCTTAGCCCATAACCCTCTAAACCTATCCTATCCATGTACCATTAATCTAAAATGCCTCTTAAACATATGATAATACCTGCCTCAACTGCCTCCTCTGGCAGGTAATTCCATGCACCCGCCACCAAGTGAGTAAAAAAGGTTACCCTTCGGGTTCTATAAAGTTCTAGCCTGCTTTACCTCTTCCTATACCTCGGGCTCTCAAGTCCTGGCAACATCCTCGCAAATCTTCTCTGTGCCCTTTCCAGCTACACAACATCTTTCCAATAACATGGCGACCAAAACTGCACACAAAACTCTAAATGTAGTCTCATCAATGTCTTATACAACTGTCCTATTACCTCTCAATTTCTACACTCAATACTGACTGATGAAGGCCAATGTGCCAAAAGTATTTTGTGATGCTACTTTCAAGGAATTATGTACCCGCACTCCTAGATCTGTTTGCTCTACAACGCTCTCATGAACCATGCCATTTATTATGTAGGTCCTGCCTTTGTTAGACTTTCCAAAATGCAACTCCTCGCATTTCTTTATATTAAATTCCATTAAACATTGTTCAGCCCAACGGATGAAGATCCTGCTGCAATTTTAGATAACCATCTGCACTAACCACAGTACCACTCACGTTTGTGTCATCTGCCTTGTAGGTTCTCATCCAAATTATTGTACAGAAGACAAACACCAATAGGTCCCGTGCTGAACACCGAGGCACACCACTAGTCACAGGCTATCAGTCTCAAAATCAACCTTTTATCATCACCCTCTGCTTCCTTTCATGCGCCAACTTTCCATCCAGTCAGCTATCTCTCCTTGGATCCTGTGCGATCCTGTGTAAATTTTCAGAGCAGTCTATCATGCAGAACCGTTTCAAATGCCTTGCTGAAATTAATATAAACAACATTTACAGCTTTGCCCTTATCAACCTTTTTGGTTACATCTTCAAAAAATTCAGATTCATGAGACAATGTTCCACGTACAAAACTGTGCTGAGTGTCTTTAATCAGCCCTTGTCCATCTAAATGCATGTATAGCTTATCCCTGAGAATACTCTCTAGTAACTTTCCAACCACAGATGTCAGGCTCATTGGCCTGTAGTTCTCATGGGCCTGTCCCACTTACGCGACTTTTTCAGCGACTGCTGGTACCCGTTATAGGTCGTTGCAGGTCGCCGAAAGTTTTCAACATGTTGAAAATCCAGCAGCGACCAGAAAGACGCTACGACTTTTTGGGCGACTGAGGAGACTACTCACGACCATACAGGTACCATAGTCATACCTTGTTCTCGTCGCCGCTGGATTTTCAACATTTTCAACTGCCTATAACAGGTGCCGGCAGTCGCCGAAGAAGTCGCGTAAGTGGGACAGGCCCATCAGGCTTTCCCTGCAGCCCTTCTTAAATAGTAGCAATGTTACAAAACTTACCATCAGTGGCGCTGTCATTCTGCCACTGGCCGTATGCGGGACTTTGGCGCCTTTGGGGGGGGGGGGGGGGGGGTGATTAAAATCCAGTTTTGTACTGCCTGTCGGAGAGGGATTTCCTCGGGCTGCTAGCTGTTGAAGAAAAATCGATCGGACTTCCGTTCCCGTTTGTTTCTTTTTAAATAATCGCTAGACAATTTAATAATTAGATTAAAATAAAAGGCGACTTCTAACGCCCTCAACGTGACGGATCACAAGAACGGGACAAAACAAAGGGCAAGTCGTATATTTTACATATAATCTTGCATCTTGGGATGGCTTTAATCTAATTTTACGTTGCGAAAATGTTATTTGGGCCCCAGTCGAACCGGCAGTGTTTTTCCTGCCGATATGGAGTTCAAATTCACCGCAAATGCAACGTTCCAATCGATCGTGTTCCAGAAGCAAGATGATTAAAATGCCCATTTTTTTGGGACAATGTCATAAGCCGTCTAAATTGTCTATATTTTGTGTTATTCTCTCTCCATGATCATTATTTTAAAACTAAATATTCACAACAGCTCGAGTCACATGTATTGTGCAAAAACCAATAATTTTGATTATATTTTGGGAGGATGTGTCTGGATTAATTTATGGGAATTAAACATTAAATTCCTTCCACCTGGCATATAAATTCATAGTGAGATTTAAAAATCATATTATATTGTGAATTCTTGTGTGAATGGGATTAGTTTGTTATTTGGATACTTAGGCTATTTAAAAAATATATCCTTTTCTTAAGAAATGGAATCTACTGGACATTCTTAATGGGAAAGTAGTGGGCAGAAAGGCATGTCATGCGCGGTTTGAAGAGCAAAAACGTAGTTTACAATGCCAAAATTGAAAAGTCAAGGAAAAACAAGGTGTACAGAGTTGCTTATTGGTTACAATCTGAGGAGTATGATTATGCTACTGATTATGATATGCCAATGTACCAGCTAGCAACTGATCTTCTCCATAAAATTGCTAGAAATTGTAATTTATTTACCTATCTGTTATGGACTTACAGCATATAACGCATCACCGGTTCCTCACTCCCCTCCATTGAGTCTGTCCAAAGCAAGCGATGTCTGCGAAGTCATGGACTGCTCTCACCCCAGCCACAGACTGTTTACCCTCCTCCCATCCGGGAGGCGCTACAGGTCCCTCCGTTGCCGAACCAGCAGGTTCAGGAACAGCTTCTTCCCTGCGGCTGTTACACTACTGAACTCTGCACCTCGGTGATTGCCAGTCACCCCCCCCCCCCCCACCCCCGGACACTCCTTCCCCCAGAAAAATTGCACTACTGATACTGCTGTACATATATACATTTTACTGCTCATTATTCCTAAGTTCGCTCTTCTGGGTGAGATGCTAACTGCATTTCGTTGTCCCTGTACTGTACACTGCACAATGACAATTAAAAATTGAATTGAATTGAATTGAATTGAATTGAATTGAATATTAAAGTTCTGATCTTGAAAATATCACATTTTTGAATTTTCAAGGCAGTCTGGGTGTTTATTACTATTTCCGTCACAACGGTCAATGTTGTAATTAGCTACAATTAGGTAATTAACTAATTATATGCTTTAATTTCAGGTCATCCAAGTAAAATGTTTTATATTTGTTTCAGAATGCTTCAATCTATAATAACTGAAAATTGTATTCAGTTCTCTTAATTTTTAAGAAAGTTATGGGCTTTTGACTGTCCTCGATCACAGCTTTTGTGTTAAGTCAATGGAAAAGCAATAGGGAACAAGATGCTAATTTCCGAGTATGAAAATGGCCATAACCTTTTTAATACTGAAGATATGAAAGTGAATTAGGTGTCTTTTTATGCTTTATCTGATGGAATAAATTGCAGACTTGATTTTTAAAATCTCAAAATTTTGTAACATTGCTATAAATAGGGGCACACCCTACAATATTCTGGCATCTCACCGGTATTTAACGACTACTCATAAATCTCAGAAGGCACTTGCAATTTCCTCTCTTGCTCTCCACATTGTCCTCGGATATATCTGATCAAGCCTCGGAGATTTGTCTATCTTCACGCACGTCAGGACCCTCAGCACCTCCTCGACTGTAATACTGACTGCCCTCAAGGCACTTCCATTGACTGCCCCAAGTTCCCCAGTCTTCAGATCTTTCTCCACAGTAAAATACTCACTGAGGACCTTGCCCATTTCCTGCAACTCCACAAAACTGATTCCTGAGCAGTACCATTCTCTTGCTGGTTACCCTTTTTTTCCCTTTATGTACTTATAAACATCCCACTTTCTTGATGTTCCTTTTCCTTCAAACGATCTGCTCCAATCAACGCGAGTAAGTTCCTGTCTAATACCTTCAAAGTCGGCCTTGCCCCAATTTAGAATTTAAAGTTTAAATCGCCTACTTCGACAAATGTATTAGTCCTGCATCTGCATGCAATCTCCTGGCATGTTTGCCCTTCTAATTCCTGTTGACTATTTGGGGGCCCTTAGTACACTCCCAACAAGGTGACCATCCCTTTCTTGTTGCTCAGCCCCATCATTTAGCCTCACTGGACGAACCATCAGTACTGAACCCTCTGACCACTGGCCATCCGCCTCACTTAGCCTCAACCTCATCACCAAAAACTCTTGAGCCAAAGACTCACACTCCTTCACACAGCACGTCACTTCAACAGTTCTTTGCAAAAACTGGACATGTGGGCAACTACTGATCAGCACAGTTCCTCTCAATTCTTACCAGCAAAGGTAATTAGATAGCAAACAGAAATGGTTAAATTCCCCATTGAAAATTATAACAGGCAGACAAATGAACATTCCAAAATTGCACTGAAGTCAAGAAATAATGCTAACATAAATCCTCCCCAAATATGACAAGGTTCTGTTTCTGACGTCTGTTCATATCACAAACCATTAACGTTGGAAACGCAGACACTCACCAATATACTTAAATAAAAACATAGGCCGACCACGGGCAACAAGTAGTTAGACCAGATCATTTAACGCAACCACTCAGAATGAAAGATTCCGTAAGGCAGATGTCTGCAGCCCCACAAAGGACAGCAAATTCACTCCCAACCTCTCATTCATACATAGGCTGTACATAAGTCAGGCATTCGTAAGCTCTGAAGGACCTGTAATGTTTTCCCTAATATTTTCCCTATACACTGAATACAATGGGTATTTCAGTTAACATCCAGAAACACATCATGTTGACAGGAGCTGCTATCCCAGAAGCACTTTGCAGAATCATCTCCGAACACCTACAAATTCAGCCAGGAACATCTACAAATACTGAAAATCTTAGTGACTGAGATGTCTGAGATGTTGGTCACCTAAGAATGGCCCTTTGTTTTTTTAACTGCAATTAACTTAAAATGGAATAGGGCATTATTGTTTTTTACCTACTCACTTAAAACTCCCAATCCTATAATCTTGAAATAACTAATGAGAGGTAGATTTTGAGGCCTCAGCCAATATTATAATGCCACAACACACTGTCTTATTTGAAAGGCGGCATATGTGCTTCATAGTCAACCTGTCAAAGCAATGGACGAGAGTTGCCACTGGGCCAGAAGTCATTGAGGCATATCACCATGCTCTTCTTAAGTGCCAGAATTATTTATGTCCTTTTAAAACAGGAGGGCAACGCACACCATCATAGTGAGAGGTTGAAGATCTCCACAAAAGTTCCATCCAGTTGGTTCAAATTATATAGTTTAAATGGGAAAAGGAACAAATAACCTCACCCCAAAAGACACAAATCACTAGATATGTACATTAACCAGCATTTGTGGTGAAAAAACTGCATTTGATCAATAACTTTCATTGGAGAAATTGGACTTAAAACATAGAATCTTGTCTCTGTAAATTGTTGAGTATGCACAAATATATCCAAAGCAAACATAGATAGAATATTAGAATGATAATATATTTTTGTTTCTGGAATTCTCTATTGCAATGTCTATGAGAGATAGGTTTATTTCACAGGGTTATTACTGTGTCCAGACCAACCACAGGGTGCTCCACTGAAATCAAAGCTCCTACCTCTCTGGTGAATTTGATGTATAGAGATTATGCAAGTCTGCACCAATTATTGCTAATCAGGCCATTTTTTCCAAATGGTTCATTTACAGAACTTAATTCAATTATTTTGTTCATGGGTCAGGTACAGGAAGTGAAGATCAAATGAATCCCAGGCGTACAGAGGACGCAGCAGTATACTTGAGAAAACCAGTAGGGCAGAAAGGGTTTAATTAGGAAAGGGAAAACAGATTATGAAAGAAAACTGGCAGGGAACATAAAAACTGACTGCAAAGGCTTTTATAGATATGTGAAGAGAAAAAGATTAGTTAAAACAAATGTAGGTCCCTTGCAGTCAGAAACAGGTGAATTGATCATGGGGAACAAGGACATGGCAGGCCAATTGAATAACTACTTTGGTTCTGTCTTCACTAAGGAAGACAAATAACCTGCCGGAAACAGCAGGGGACCGGGGGTCAAATGAGATGGAGGAACTAAGTGAAATCCAGGTTAGTCGGGAAGTGGTGTTAGGTAAATTGAATGGATTAAACGCCGCTAAATCCGCAGGCCCAGATAGGCTGCATACCAGATTGCTTAAGGAAATAGCCCCAGAAATAGTGGATGCGTTAGTGATCATTTTTCAAAACCATTTAGATTCTGGAGTAGTTCCTGAGGATTGGAGGGTAGCTAATGTAACCCCACTTTTTAAAAAGGGAGGGAGAAAGAAAACAGGAAATTACAGACCAGTTAGTCCAACATCGGTAGTGGGGAAACTGCTAGAGTCAGTTATTAAAGATGGGATAGCAGCACATTTGGAAAGTGGTGAAATTGTTGGACAAAGTCAGCATGGATTTATGAAAGGTAAATCATGTCTGACGAATCTTATAGAATTTTTCGAGGATGTAACTAGCAGAGTGGATAAGGGAGAACTAGTGGATGTGTTATATCTGGACTATCAGAAGGATTTCGACAAGGTCCCACATAAGAGCTTAGTATGCAAACTTAAAGCACACGGTATTGGGGGTTCAGTATTGATGTGGATAGAGAACTGGCTGGCCGACAGGAAGCAAAGAGTAGGAGTAAACGGGTCCTTTTCAGAGTGGCAGGCAGTGACTAGTGGGGTACCGCAAGGCTCAGTGCTGGGACCCCAGCTATTTACAATATATATTAATGATTTGGACGAGGGAATTGAATGCAACATCTCCAAGTTTGCGGATGACACGAAGTTGGAGGGCAGTGTTAGCTGCGAGGAGAATGCTAGGAGGCTGCAAGATGATATGGATAGGTTGGGTGAGTGGGCAAATGCATTGCAGATGCAGTACAATGTGGATAAATGTGAGGTTATCCACTTTGGTGGCAACAACAGGAAAGTAGACTATTATCTGAATGGTGGCCGATTAGGAAAAGGGGAGATGCAACGAGACCTGGGTGTCATGGTACACCAGTCATTGAAAGTAGGCATGCAGGTGCAGCAGGCGGTGAAGAAAGCGAATGGTATGTTAGCATTCATAGCAAAAGGATTTGAGTATAGGAGCAGGGAGGTTCTACTGCAGTTGTACAGGGTCTTGGTGAGACCACACCTGGAGTATTGCGTACAGTTTTGGTCTCCTAATCTGAGGAAAGACATTCTTGCCATAGAGGGAGTACAGAGAAGGTTCACCAGACTGATTCCTGGGATGGCAGGACTTTCATATGAGGAAAGACTGGATAGACTCGGCTTGTACTCGCTGGAATTTAGAAGACTGAGGGGGGATCTTATAGAAACTTACAAAATTCTTAAGGGGTTGGGCAGGCTAGATGCAAGAACATTGTTCGCGATGTTGAGGAAGTCCAGAACAAGGGGTGACAGTTTAAGGATAAGGGGGAAGTCTTTTAGGACCGAGATGAGACTTTTTTTTTTCACACAGAGAGTGGTGAATCTGTGGAATTCTCTGTCACAGAAAGTAGTTGAGGCCAGTTCATTGGCTATATTTAAGAGGGAGTTAGATGTGGCCCTTGTGGCTAGAGGGATCAGGGGGTATGGAGAGAAGGCAGGTACAGGATACTGAGTTGGATGATCAGCCATGATCATATTGAATGGCGGTGCAGGCTCAAAGGGCCGAATGGCCTACTCCTGCACCTATTTTCTATGTTTCTATGTTTCTATGCATGAGACAGCTTTGGTAGAGATTAAGATGAATCCAAAGAGATTTTATAAACAAAGGAAAAAGAGTAACTAAGGAAAGAATGGTGCCCTCAAAGTGAACATTTAGGTTTGTAGCTACAAGAGATTGGCAAAGAGCTCAATAAATATTTTGCGTGTTTTTTTACCATGGAGAAAGACAAGACGACTAGGGAACTTGGAGAAGTTAATGGAGATGTCTTGGGGGTTGCCTGATTTACAATAGAGCATGTGTTGGACATCTTAAATCGCATGATGGTATATAAATCTCTGTGGCTTGATCAGGTACATCGAAGAAAACTGGGAGAAGAGGTAACTGCATCATCGTTAGCCATAGCCAAGGTGCCAGAGGACTGGAGAATGGCTAATCTGTGCCATTATTTCAGGGGCTGCTAAGAAAATCCTGGGAACTATTCAGTAAGCAATAGGCAAATAACCAGTGGAGGTTTTGAGGGATAAGATAGACATGCATTTAAAAAAACAAAAGTTTATTAAAGATCAACATGGTTTTGGGTATGGGAGATAGTGGCTCACAACTATGATTGAGGTTTTTTTTTTGAAGTAACTTAAGATGATCTTAAGAGGGCAAGGTGGTAGAAGTAGTCTACATGGATATCAGCAAGGCTTAGATAAGTTTCCACATGGTACATAATTCTGGAAGGCTAGATTGCATGGGATGCAGGGAAAGCTAACTAAATGGCATGATGGTAGGAAGCAGAAAGGCAATGTGGAATATTGTTTTCAGACTGGAAACCTGTGAGGATTGGTGTGCTGTGAGGAGTTGGTGCTGGGTCCATGACAATGTACAAGACATGGTTAGTAAGTTTGTAGATGACGTTAAAGTAGGTGGTATCGTGGAAAGTGAAGATGGGTACCCAGAATCTGCAGGATCTAGATCTGCTGGGGAAGTGGGCAGAGGAATTGCTAATTTAGATAAATGCAAGGTGTTCCATTCTGGGATTTCACAATGAAAAGTAGGGCCTTGGAGAGTGTTGGAGCTGAGAATCTATGAGTACAAGCATAGTTCCCTGAAAGTGGCATCCTAGGTAGACAGCGTGATGAAGGGAATTGAGTATAGAAGTTGGGACGTTATGCTGTTGTGGTGCACAATATTGGTTAGGCCACACTTGGGAATATGGTGTTCAGTTTTGACCACCCTGATAAATCAAAGATGTAATTTAGCTGGAAAGAGTGCAGAAAAAGATTTACAACATTAACAGGACTCTTGAGACAAAGTTAAAGTGACTGGTAGGTCAGGCTAAGACTCTTTTCTTTCAAGTGTAGGAGACCCCAGGGTGTTCCTATGCTGTATAAAATCATGAGGATTATAGTTAAGAAGAATGCAGTTCTAGCGTTGAGGAATCGGGTTAATGCGAGAGGGAAAATATGTAAATACAAACCTGAGGGGCAACTTTTTCACACACAGAGTGGTATGAATATGAAACAAACTGCCATAATAAGTGCTTGAGTCAGGTACAATAACATTTAATAGGTTGGACAGGTACATGGATATGAAAGTTTTAGATAGATATATGGGTCAAATACGATCATATGGGATTAGCTTTGAGGAGCATCTTTGGTTGGCATGGACACGTTAGGCCAAAAGAGCCTGCTTCCATGCTGTATGATTCTATGATTAAGATGTAGAATCTACATAGTTTTAATGATTATCGTATCATTGTTTCTATAGACCCTTCCAACTATAGTTTAGCCAATCTAGTGCAAGAGAAAATGCTGTAAATACTCAACAGGTCAAGCAGCATGGAGAAAGAAAGAGATTTTTGCTTCATCCCTTGAATGGCATTTCCCTAATGAAACCCCGATGTCTCAGATGCACTGATTATTTTAATCTAATAATTGTGGTTACAGATCGAAATGTGCACTATGAGAATTGTAAATTACTGGAAAACTAGTAGCATTTGCTCCTCCATATCTTCTTGAACAAAACACAATGTCCCAAGGACTGAAACAAAACAGCATAAGTTATACCTAGAATAAAGCCAACCCTGGTTATAGATAGAATATTTTAATGTGGGAACAGTTTGAATTTCTCCCACATTGATACTATTCACTGCTGGACAGATGAGAGCAGGGTGATAGATGTTGTCCATATGCACTTTAGTACAGCCCTTTGTCCTGCATAGATTGGTCCAGAAGGGTAGATGACTCGGGATCGGGTACAAAATTAGCATGGAGTTAGAAATAAGAGGATGGAACAACAGGTTGTTTTTCCACATCAGTGCAGGGTCCACTATTGTTTGTCATTCATATTAACGATTTGGATGAGAATGCAGTCGGCCATGGTTAGAACGTTTTCAGATGTCACAAAAATGGGCTGTACAGTAGACTGTGAAGGACATTCAAAATTACAAAGAATCAAGATCAACTGGGAAAGTGGGCAAATGATTGGTAGATGGAATTCAGTTTTGGTCACCCTACAAGAGGAAAGATGTCATTAGGTTGGAAAGTGTGCTGAGAAAATGTTGCCTGAACTCTTGCACCCGAGCTGCAGAAAGACTCTCATCAGGCTAGAGCTTTATTCCTTAGAGCACAGGAGGCTAACGGACTGGAAACACACGTGCGCGAAATGGACCACATCTCTACTTCATTGGACGCCAGACCCACACCCTCAACAAATGCTTCCTCGCCTACCTGGACACAACCTTGCCCGCCTCCAGACGGGTCCCTCCACCGACACTCCTCGACTCGACCGCCCGCAGGCCCAGAGCTCCACCGCTGGACCGCGGCGCCGCATGCCCGACCACCACGAGCAGCAGCAACAACATCCACTGCCTCTCCGACCTTCCAAGCTAAACCCAGGCCCAGACCACCGAAACTGCCAACTCTCACCACCTCCCCGGGACCACCGCTGCGGTCGCCGAACTTCACTGTCTCCCCAGGGCCACCGATGCTGCTGCCGCCGACTCATATCTCTACTCCAGCCCCCACGAGCCTCCGCCAGCCACTCCGCCGACCCTCGCCTCTCCACTGGCCACTAGCAGTAGGTATGTTACAATACCCTGAGCGGCGCTGTAATTCTGCCACTGGCCGTGTGCGCGATTTTGGCGCCTTTAAGGGGGGGGGGGGTCGGGGTTAAAACGTGGGTTTCTCCTACCTTGTCCTGTATTATATTTAGTTGGAGTACAAGCGTTTGCTGAAAAATCGTTCCTAGGGGCGTTTTGTGTATTTTTTATTTTTATTAAATCGACAATGTCAGCGCTGGAGTCATTTTAAAATCATCTGCTGAAGCCGTCAACGGGGACGGATTTCACGTACGGGACAGGTAAACGAAAGTGGTTTATTTTAATGTATAAAAGTGCTTCTTAAGAAGCCTTTAATTCACATTTTTTCATGCGAAACGGTGATTTTATTCCCCGAGTTAACAGCAGAATTTTTCATGCCGATACGGGGTTAAATTCACCGCAAATGAACGTTCCAAAAGATCGCGTTCCAGAAAACCTCACTCGCAAGATGATATAAATGCCCATTAATTTACAGGTATTAAACATTCAATTCCTTCCATTTGGCCTGTAAATCCATGACAATGAGATTTAAAAATTATGTTATATTGTGAATTCTTGTGTGAATGTTATTTGGACACTTAGGCTATTTAAAAATGTTAATCTATTCTTAAGAAATTGATAGATGTTTAGATCTAGTAATTGAATTTTATAATTAGCTACAATTAGGTAACTAACTAATTATATGCTTTAATTTCATGTCTTCTAAGTAAGATTGTTTCATATTTGTTTCAGAATGCTTCAATCTATAATAACTGAAAATTTCTTTCAGTTCTCTTAATTTTTAAGAAAGTTATGGGCTTTTGACTGTCCTCGATCACAGCTTTTGTGTTAAGTCAATGGAAAAGCATTAGGGAACAAGATGCTAATTTCCGAGTATGAAAATGGCCATAACATTTTTAATACTGAAGATATGAAAGTGAATTAGGTGTCAAATTAAACTTATTTTTATGCTTTATCTGATGGGATAAATTGCAGACTTTATTTTTAAAATCTCAAAATTTTGTAACATTGCTACTAGCAGGCCGGAGGCGTCACCTCATCAGAACTCCAGGCTCAACACCAGGCTCACAACGTCCACGATGCAGACAGCATGTGGTCTGACTCTGCTGGGTCCTACTGCTCCCTCCCCCCTACAGAGAACCTCAGTAATGATGACTCTTCCCCTTCCCCCTCTTTTAACCAGGCTA
This sequence comes from Malacoraja senta, assembly GCA_038087875.1. Taxonomy (NCBI): domain Eukaryota; kingdom Metazoa; phylum Chordata; class Chondrichthyes; order Rajiformes; family Rajidae; genus Malacoraja; species Malacoraja senta. Next base: position 157,085,124 of record CM075978.1, on the reverse strand, counting down.
CCCCAACCACACCACCGCTAGTTAAATTCCCCGCTGTGTATTTTGGCTTTCTTTTTTACAGAGGTGCCAGAGCGGCGCTCCTTTGAGCTCCGGCAGCACTGCACCCCTGGTGGGAGGGCATTTGGAACAAGCTGCCAGATGAAAATTGTTGAGGCAGATAACATTTAAAATATATTTGGACAGGTACACAGATTGGAAAGGTTCACTGGGCCAGGTAGTGGCAAACAGAATGAGTGGAGAGGGGGGGTTCTTGGTTGGCATGGACAAGTTTGGTCGAAGGTCCTCTTTCCATGTTGTATGACTGACTCTACAACTTAAGAATTTCATGGGATCCGGTTGCCTCGCTATAGGAAGGATGTCATTGGGCTAGAAAGGGTGCCGAAATGATTCACAAGTATGTTACTGGCTCCAGAAGGGTCGATTTTTCGGGAAAGACTGTATAGGCTGCGTCTTATTTCCTCAGAAAGTAGGAGAGCGAGGGGCGGGCCCTATGCCTGTATATAAGACCATGGTGAATGGTTTTATATACAGATATGGTGAATGGTCACAGATTTTGAGAAACCACGTGATTTTCTTTCCACATAGTTGGTATCTAAATGAGCTGCACGAGGAACAGACACTGGCAGGAACAATACCAATGTTTAAGAGGACCTTTAACGTGCACCTGAACAGGTAAGGCATAGAGAAATGTGAAATTATTGCACGCAGATAAGTTTAATACAGATAGGCATCAGGGACGGCATTGACATGGTGAATCAAAGAGCCTGTTCCTATGCTGTGCAGGCCCATGACAATGTCCCAAGGACAGAGGGTGGTGGGCATATCGAACAAGCTGCTGAAGGATCCCTCCGCAACTCCCTGGTCAACATATCCCTTCCCACCCAAACCACCCCCTCCCCAGGTACTGTATCCTGAAACTGCAGGAGATGCAACACCTGTCCTATACCTCCCCCCTCGACTCCATCCAAGGACCTCAACAGTCTTTTCAGGTGAAGCAGAGGTTCACCTGCACCTCCTCCAACCTCATCTACTGTAGTCGCTGTTCCAGGTGTGGACTCCTGTATATCGGCAACACCAAGCACAGGCTCGGCGATCATTTCGCTGAATACCTCCGCTCAGTCTGCCTAACCCTACCTTCTACTGGGCACTTCAACTCCCCCTCCCATTCCCACAATGACCTTTCTGTCATGGGCCTCCTCCAGTCGGTGTGAGGCCCAGCGCAAATAGGAGGAACATCACCTCATATTTCACTTGGGCATCTTACACCCCAGCAGTATGAACACTGACTTATCTAACTTAAGTAACCCTTGCTTTCCCTCTCTCCCATCTCCTCCCGTTCCCAGTTCTCCGTCCAGTCTTATTTTATCCGTTTGCTTTGTTGTTCCTTTCTCCCAGCTAACAATGATCTATTCTACATTTCCTTGATCTCCATTCCGTTTTCCGTGTTTTCACACCTTCACACATCCTTATCTATCTCCCGTCCCCTTGACGTCAGTCTGAAGAAGGGTCTCGACCTGGAATGTCACCCATTCCAGAGAAGCTGCCTGTCCCGCTGAGTTACACCAGCATTTTGTGTCTAACTTCAGTTTAAACCAGCATCTAGAGTTCCTTCCTATACATTCCAGCCTATAAAGAAGATTGTTTTAAGATTACAAAAAGATATAACTCAACTGGAAAAGTAGACAAGGGGATGAATGAAGGAATTTCATTCAGAAGTGGAAAGTGATTCATTTTGGGAAGTTAAGAAAGGTTAATACATGCACTGTTAATGGCAGTGCCCTGGGGAGTATCAGAGAGGCCATGGGGTACAAATTTAGTTCCCTTTAAAATGTCAGTACAGCGAGTCAGCATAGCGAGGAAGGGCCTATCGCTTGCCTTGATCGGTTGAATCATGGAGAGTTGTGATGTTATATTATTGTACAAAGGGATAATCTATGCTGCACCTGGAATATCTGATCGCTACTCTGTGTACAAAAATGATTAAGCTAGAGCATGCCAGAAACTATTCATAAGGACAAAGCAACTACACTTCACAATTTAATTAATCCATCTTTATGGATTAAAACAAATAATAACATTGGGAATTAAAACACATTTGATTGCATTCCGTTATCAAACATAGTCAATATTCGCTCTGAAGACATTTCCAGCACAATAGGGTCAGGGAGGGGTGTGTGTGTTAATCAGTGCAGGGTGGATAGATGGCGGGGGTGGGGGGGTTAGAAGGCAGTCGGTGCAGAATGGATGGATTGAGGCAGGTGAATTAGTACGTGTTGGTTGGAGTAGGTAAAATTGTGAGGGGAGAGCACCGGGGATGCCAGTCGTGTTGAATAGGGGGGTTCAGTACGGGATGGATGGGGGTAGACAAAAGTGCTTGGAGAAACTCAGCGGGGTGAGGCAACATCTATGGAGCGAAGGAAATAGGCAACGTTTC
>CM075978.1:157037137-157082490 GCA_038087875.1 Malacoraja senta | reverse complement strand
GGTCAGTATGGGATGAATGCGTGGATTAGTACAGGATGGATGGAGGAGGTGCAGGATGGATGGGAAAGGGGTAAGTACAGGGTGAATTGGGGAACCTGTGTAGGATGGATGGGGGGGGGGGGTGGCAGGAGAATCAATGCGAGGTGGATAGGATGATCAGTGCAGCATGAATAGATGAGGGGGGGGTAGATGTGGTGGGAGCACAGGGGATGTCAGTGAGGACTGAATAGAGGCGGGAATGGGGATCAGTGCGGGATGGAGTGGAGGGGTCCCAGGATAAGTGGGTGGAGGGGGCGTACAAGAGAGAGAGAGAGAGAGAGAGCGAGAGGGAGGGGGAGGGGCGAGGTGGGGAGGATGGAAGGTCAGCGCTCCTCGAACAACATCGCCCCGCTGCCTTGGCCGTTGGGAACTCCTCACCACCGCCTCCCTCCTCTGCCAGCCAACAGCAAGGTGCGGGGCCGGGCAGTGCAGCTCAGAGATCCTATAGGTATAAGATCTTTGGTGCAGCTGCTTCAGACGAGTCGGAGCGAATGACGGGCCCCGCACAGCGGCAGCAGCGGCCGCAACAGCGGCTCCAGCTCCTCCTCCTCCCGCCCTGATAACGGTCTCTGATTGTAAATCCGGTAACGGGCTTTCAAAACAAACCCTCCCGCATGCCGAGGCCTCTCCCTCCTCCCAGCCTCGGAGTGCGGGAGGGTTTGTTTTGAAAGCCCGTTAGCGGATTTACAAGCAGAGACCCTTATCAGGGTGGGAGGAGATGGAGCTGCTGTTCGCAGCCGCTGCTGCTGTTGTACGGGGCCCGTCATTCGCTCCGACCTTTCGTCACCCCGCACCTATAACCATTACAGCACGGAAACACGGCATCTCGGCCCTTCAAGTCCGTGCCGAACACTCTTTTTTTTCTTTTCCCCCTTCTTTCTTCTTATATCACCCTAGTCCCATCTACCTGCACTCAGACCACAACCCTCCATTCCTTTCCCGTCCATATACACATCCAATCTATAAAGAATAAAGACCCAACTTGTTCAACCTTTCTCTGTAACTTAGTTGCTGAAACCCAGGTTCATTCTAGTAAATCTCTATACTCTCTCTATTTTGTTGACATCCTTCCTATAATTAGGCGACCAAAATTGTACTCCTAGTATCTTTGCCCCGCACGACAGCCGCCGCAGACACGAAACATCACGTTCCTTTACTCCAGAGATGTTGCCTTACCCGCGGAGTTACTCCAGTTTTTTGTGTCTATCTTCGGTACAAACCAGTATCTGGTTGCCAAGCCAGGCAAAATGACTCGGTGTTTAGGTTGCCCGGCGGCGCTTTGAGTGGTCAGTGGCACCCGGGCAACCGCTAATTTCGAGCCCTGGTGAGGTGCGATTATTTTATTGGCAGATGGTCAGACAGAGGAAAAGATTTTTTTTAAAGCGAGATGAGATAAGGATCGAAGAGGCATGAATTGTGAAGCCAGGGGAAGGAATATAGTAGACGGGGTTAAAGGGAGAAATAGGTACACATCCAGGTGATGCGCTGGGATGGAAGGGGGGAGGTGGGCTACCCGTCGAATATCAGGTGCTGTCCCTCCAATTGTTGTACGGCTTCACTTTGGCAATCGAGGCAGCCCAGGACAGAAAGATCACTAGGCGTATGGCAAGGGGCATTAAGATGGTAAGCAACTGGGAGATCCAGCAGGCCTTGTTGGACCGAGCACAGGTGTTCGGCGAAACAGTCACCAATGTACACTTGGTCTCACCAACATAAAAGAGGCCACATCAGGAGAAACAAATGCAGTAGATGAGGTTGGAGAAGACGCATGTGAATCTCTCTCATACGCAAAGACTGGAATGATGCGAGGGAGCAGGTATAGGAACAAGTGTTAAATCTCCTGCGGTTGCAGTAGAAAGTACCCGGGGAGGTAGTGGTTTGGGTGCGAAGGGATGAGTGAACCAAAGAGTTGCAGAGGGAGCAGTCTCTCTGCAACTCTGGAAAGGGGTGGGGTTGGAAAGATGCAAGATCACGCTGAAGAGGGAATATTGGAGAATGACGTGTTATTCTATCCTTGTTTTATCCAGGGGGACAGGAGCAAGAGCGGACTATGGGACAAAGGAAACGCAGGACATGGATCCATCTATTATGATAGCAGAGAGGAAATCACATTTACCAAGGAAAGAAGACAGCCCATTCCAAAATGACCTCTGTCCTGGGCTGCCTCCTTTGCCAGAATGAGGTCATATGCAAACTAGAGGAACGGCTCTTCATTATCTGTTTGGGTAGCTTATACACCCCCTCAGTGTGAACATTGAATTCTCCAATTTTGGGTAACTAACCTACAAACAACTCTTTCCTTTCCTCTCTTCCCCCCCCCCCCCCGCCCCCCCATTTCTCCTCCACAACCCCGCATATCTCGTTTCACCCATATTTCTCCCTCTGGCTTCACTTTGCATGCCTTTTATATCCATATCTTATCTCCCACTTGGTCTTTTCATCTCTTGCCTTCGTCCAACCATCAGGCCTGTTTCCATCTCTCACTTGCCAAGCTTTGTCCCTGTCCCACCCCCACCTCTTTTCCAGTTTCCCCACCAATACATTCAATCTGAAGAATGGTCCGACCCAAAATGTCACCCGACAGCTCTTCCAGAGATGCTGCCTGACCTGCTGAGTTACTCAACCACTTTTCTTTGTAAACCAATATCTGCAGTATCGTGTCCAGTTTCAAGATCATCTCCATCTTCAGTGATAATGGAATCCATCATGTGAATGCTAAAGGCACCATTGAAGCACGGACAACTATTTTCAGCCAGTAGAATCAAATAGGTGATTTCAGCTTCCTCCTGAAATTCCCACCACCAGTGATGCCAATCTTTAGCCAATTTGATTCACACCCAGTGGTATCAGGATACAGCTGAGAACAGTGGAGTAAACACAATAGGACCAGACAATTAACACTGTATTTAAGGTCTGAACTTCATATCTAACTGTGCCTCTCGCCGCGCAGTCATGGCTTAGCTACATCAGTCATCCCGCCAATAATTTGAGAAAATGCTCATGTCTATCACCTTGGACAAAATCAATCTGGCTAATTACCACCAGTCATCAGCAAAGTGATAGGAGTTGAAATCAACAGTGCCATCAGGCTGCATTTATTCAGCCACAACCTTTTCAAAGCAGAGTATGGCATTCTTCAGGTTCACTTGGCTCCAGACTTTTTAAGAGTCTTGATTTAAACATTAACCAAGGAACTCAGTTCGAGCTCAGGGCTGTGTTCCAGGCCCAGACATAATCAGCTGTTTCATTCCTTCTCTCCAGAGATGCTGCCTGCCCCACTGAGTTACTCCAGCATTGTGTCTACCAGCTGCTTCATTCATTGTCTCCTCCATCAAAGGACAAAAATTGAATCTTTGCTAAAGATTAGACAATGTGCAATGTCATTCACAATTCCTCAGAAATGAAGCAGTTCCTGCTTGTTTACAACTTATTCACATGAGCTGTTAAGTGGCAAGTTACATTTGTGCCATAAGAGAGCCAGGCAACACCCATCTCCATCAAGAGAGAGTCTAAACCTAGCCTTGATACTCATGGGAACTACCATCAAAGAGTGCATATGTTACAACGAGCTGCAATTCTGATACCCCCAGTCCTTATACTTGGTATTGATCAGGAACATATGACTACCTTTGCATTTGCCTGATGAGTATAGTTAAACAATCTTTGACATAGCTTGATTGCCCAGAATTCCTTCACAATTAAAATGAATGGTTGATTAACGTCTCAATATGCACCAAAGCTGTTCGACATTTTACAATTGTGATATTGCTGCAGGTTATAACAGTGAATGTTTATTGTTCAGACTCTTATGAACTATATATTCCAATACCAAAAACACAGTGGTTGATCTCTCATCAGTCCCACTCTTGGGGCTTTAGATCTAACAGGCAATCGTGTCCGAGGCAGGTGGGAGGCCCAATGGCAAACAACTCAACTCTCTTGTGCAATAAACTAGTAATGAGTTACTTTCACTAACACTGCTATAGACAACAATTTACAAATATACTGCTTTTTTTTGTAGAGAATGGAAAAAATGCAGAAATATGACTCGTGTCAAAAGGCACCTTAACATCAAATGGTACCACAGCTAATCTTAATGGCAAAATAATGGATTTCTGTTAATCATACACTGAAAAAGTTACATCCAATATTAAATGTCTAAAATTAATGTAAAGCACATGTGAACAAAAGGCAAACACTTTACCCCTGGCAGACAATCAGATGCTTTAAAAAACTTGCATTGTTTATAGCTATCAACCAGAAATGTCAAATAAATGAATCATCTCATCTCTTCCTAGAGACTTCCCATCAGATACTAATATTCACTGTCTCAATACACTACACAACAATAGAAAACCCAAGAACAGTTGATAATTTATAAATATCAAAGAATATGCACCAATGACTGCATAATGGCCAATTCATAATGCCTCAGATAGCATTGCTGAAAAATACAAGAACTTTCAGTAAAATATGAAAATTAAAAATTAAAACCAATAGTTTAAAATTAGGAAAAATAAAATGTGTCTAATTAATTACACCTGTTGGTTAATAGCTGGTAACAGTACTGTAATTAAGAGGTTAGACACAAAAGGCTGGAGTAACTCAGCGAAATGATCGACCTGTCTGTTTGGTCTCGCCAATGTACAAGTGACTGGGCGATCGTTTCGCTGAACACCTTCGTTCAGTCCGCCTGAACCTACCTGACCTCCTGATTACTAAACACTTTAATTCTCCTTCCCATTCCCACACAGATCTTTCTGTCCTAGGTCTCCTCCATTGTCAGTGAGGCTGAACGCAAACTGGCATTCCCTCTCTCTCTATCCCTCTCCCACCCGTCGCACTAGCTTCTCACCTCCACCCTACAAACAGCTAACAATGGCCTGTTTCCTTTGTCATTGTTACTTTTTTGCACATCTTTCATTCAGTTCTTTATCTCGCTACATCAACGTCTATATCTCTCGTTTCCCTTATCCATAACCAGTCTGAAGAAGGCTCTCGACCTGAAACGTCACCCATTCCTTCTCTCCAGAGATGCTGCCTGTCCCGCTGAGTTACTCCAGCCTTTTGTGTCCATCTTCGGTTTAAACCAGCATCTGCAGTTGCTTCCTACTATAATTAAGAGGTAACACGGTTGATTCAGTTACGCCAAGGCAGAAACCACTGAAGTTAACAGCGAGATATGGACATCCTCGCAAAAATCACAGCAGAAATAAGAGGCAAGATAACCATGACAGAAACATTTGTTAGAAATGTAAGAAAAGTTACATTCAAAGTGAATTCAACTGTACCATATTAATCGAAAACAACAAAACCAGATTAGGCATACTATCATGAAGCAAATCAATTACACAAAGAGATGAAATTGTGCACTTAGTTTGTCATGTTCTGTGTTCTATTATGAGCCAAGACAACAAGCCCTAAAATTAATCTTCTAATAGCATTAGTCATCAGCAAAGCTGGAAAACCAACATCTTAGTTCATTCCGTGTGCAGCATCATTGATTATTCTTGTCGATGTTAATATTTCATTTGATATTGGGCTGGATTTCAACTGTGCTTGGGTTGGCTTGCACAAAAACTTACCCTACCCAAGCATCAGGTTTTGAGTTGAATGCAATGTGCCAACCAATTCACCATCGCTACCTGCTACAGTTGGAGAGGATGCTGGGAAAGATTTACTAAATACTTTTGCACTACCATGTTGATTTGCATGTTTCTGCAACAATGTTTGATATTTTTCAGATTTAGCCTTCATCCAGTTTTGAGGCAAAACATTCTGGAACTTAATCCACAATCGTTTGGTGACATTTTGGTGGAGATCTAATTCTCTCCTCTTGACATCAGGGAGTTGTTCCGCAGATGCAAGTAATTTAGCACAGTGGACATCCTTTAAAGCCCACAAAATGAAACTCAAACAACTATTCAAACAGACCCAAAATGCAATAAGCATTACCAGCAACAATTATTGAGAAACATCAGAACTGTCTCTATTTCTTCAGCAGCTCCTCAAGATTAAGGATGATTTAATGTTGGGTTTTTGTTGGGTTCTGAGGTATTTAATTAGGTAAATAGTTGGAGAAGAGAAGACAACTGGTGCTAGTGGTGCCTCGTGGTCTAGCAGGTGGATAATTTGATGTGCTCTTTTTTTGGCTTCTGCAGGGAATCTGTATTCCTGACGCATGGGCAATATTTTCTATGCAATCCCCAAAGCTTCTTTTCTACTTTGAATAGTTATGCAACAAAGATTCAAGAAACAAATTGTGACATTTTATTTCTTCCCGGATGCTTTGAGTGCATCCTTCCCATGATATAATTCAATAGATTGAACATTGTGGCAGTCTAAAATTGGCACATGAACAATCTGGCTTGCCAACATAGCCAACTGAATGTAACTAGGGCCATAATTCTTAAGATATTGGCTCAGGAGAGGACACAAATATTATTTTGCTTGTTTTCAGTGAATGTGAAGGATTTTGCAATGCCTTGATATGTGCACTATCAGGTTTGGGTCTTGGAAGCATTTAGAAGGATCAAGATCACCACTGCATGGTAATGAGGTTAACGCCAGTTCCGAGGTCTTAATATTAAAATAGCCTCTTCCTCAATTGACCCAAGTTTATTCCAGCAAGCTGAAGACGTGGTGAATTTCACTGGCCATGTCTACATTTGCCAAGAAATGGCACCTGAGATATGGGAAGTGGTCGATGTTTTCCAGGGTATTGGCATGAAGCTTCTTCTCAGAGATCAGCATGATGCAGCAGGGGTAGTTTAGTGTAGGACCAATATCTCACTGGCATTAATCCAGATCCTCTTGCATATCTCAGTGAAAATGATGTTGGAGCTCAACTTCTGTGGGTGGACAAATGCAAGCAACAACTGCCTAATGCAGCTTTGTGACTGAAGATTTGTTAACCATGGTTCAGGAGTACAGTTGCTGTAGTTTGGATTTACTTTTGGTTCTGAAGATTAGCTTCATTCCTGTGGGAAATTTCCTGGAGGTGACATTGCAGCAAGAATAATTGAGAGAAGTGTTGGGGAAAACAAAGCATCCTTGTTTGGTATCAATCTTCACTGACAGGTTTGTTGTAAACACGCTAGTTAATATCACAGCTTGTATGATAGACATGGAGCAAGTACAAATGGAGATGATTTTTTGTTGAAATTGATTAATTTGAAGGGGCTTGAAGACCATGGCAGAAGAGACAAAGTGTAAATCGCGCCACGGGTTAACCAACCAAAATTTAAGAAACAGTTAGTTCTTCTCAGCAAGGGTTGTTGATTTTTGATAATTGTTTTCTATCCCATTGGGGTGCGGATGAATATTTTGAGAGATTCATAAGTTCTTGCCATTTCAAGGAATATGGGGATAGTACAAGATGGCAAAATTCTGAAAGACTACATATGATGCTACATAACTGCAGATGGCAGAAGGCCCAAAGTAACCCCCCCCCCCCCCCCCCAACTTATTCAGACTGGCACTGAACACGCAGTTTGATAACCCTGGCACTGATTTCTTCTTGCGCTATCCAATATGAAATCCCAGTTTGTCTTCACTCCTGTCTCCTCTCCCCTCCAACCATGCTATGTTTGTTTCAACTTCAGACACAATGTAGCATTCCCTTATTATACTAAATTTAATTCAAGGTACCTACGCCTGTTCAATGCTATGATTAGGAGGGGAGGGATAGGCAAACAAATGTCAAGATTCCTCTTTGAATAGAAAATAACTCAACTGCTTTCCAAGAAAGATTTGGGTTTATGACTTTAACACATTTAAAGAGCATATTTTTAACCCATGTTTACACAATAGATTAACATACTTCACCAGAGGGTAAATTAAATAGCTAATGATCCAAATATATACCTTGTCCATATATATACAGGTGCTCCCTAGGTCATGAACATCGGACATGTATACCCTGTAAATGTTTGAGAGGCTGGCGGGATAGATTTGCTGGCTGTAGGCATTTACTGTCGCATGGGAACACAGTTGCTCGCAATTTCTGAATGGTTTAGTTAAGCACCCTGCTTTAAATGTGTGTGGCTCTTAGTTGCCTTGTGTTTTTATTTAAATATATCGCGAGGTGTCATTCGTTGCAACTTGCAAAGGTTGGGTTACAAAAGTAAATTATCGAATATTCAAAGATGCTTTTAATCTTCTTCCTGCTCTGGTTTAAGTTACGGTTGATCTACGCTTAACATTACTAAACAGCACTGTTATTCCAAAAGGGGCGACACAGTGGCTCAGTGGTAGAGTTAGTGTAGGTATGTTACAATACTTACCTTCATCGGCGCTGCAATTCTGCCACTGGCCGTGCGCGCGATTTTGGCGCCTTTGAGGGGGGGCGGGGATAAAACACGGGTTTCTCCTACCTTGTCCTGAATTATATTTCGTTGGAGTGCAAGCTTTTGCTGAAGAATCGTTCCGACGGGCATTTTGTGTACTTTTTATTCGCCCGACAATTTCAGCGCTGGAGTTTTTTAAAATCAGCTTCTTCAATTCAATTCAATTCAACTTTAATGTCATTGCACAAATACTGAGTATGGGTACAACGAAATGCAGTTTTGCGTCAGTCCGTAGTGCAATATAGAAATTTAAAAAAAAAGAGGATACAGAATAATCAAAAATACAGAATAATTAACAATGGGGACGGAGGGACCGGAGGAATCTATCGGCAGGACTCCGAGTTCAGCAATGCGACGGTATAATTGTAGAAGCTGTTCCTCATCCTACTGGTACGATACCCGAGGCTCCTGTACCGCCTCCCTGATGGGAGGAGGGCAAACAGTCCATGGTTGGGGTGGGAGGGGTCTTTAATGATCTTCCCAGCCCGTTTCAGACACCGTTTTCGGTGGAGGGCATCCATGGCAGGGAGCGGGGCACCAACAACGCCAACAACGGGAACTATTTTCACACACGGGACAGGTAAACGAAAGCCGTTTATTTTATGTATAAAAGTGCTTCTTAAGAGGCCTTTAATTTACATTTTAAATTGCAAAACGGTGATTTTTTCCCCCAAACGAACCGGCAGTATTTTTCATGCCGATACGGGGTTAAATTCACCGCAAATGCAACGTTCCAATTGATCGCGTTCCAGAAAAACCCACTCGCAAGATGATTTAAATGCCCATTAATTTACAGGTATTAAACATTAAATTCCTTCCATTTGGCCTATAAATCCATGACAATGAGATTTAAAAATTAAGTTATATTGTGAATTCTTGTGTGAATGTTATTTGGACACTTAGGCTATTTTAAAATGTTAATCTATTCTTAAGAAATTGATAGATGTTTAGATCTAGTAATTGAATTTTATAATTAGCTACAATTAGGTAACTAACTAATTATATGCTTTAATTTCATGTCATCTAAGTAAGATTGTTTCATATTTGTTTCAGAATGCTTCAATCTATAATAACTGAAAATGTCTTTCAGTTCTCTTAATTTTTAAGAAAGTTATGGGCTTTTGACTGTCCTCGATCACAGCTTTTGTGTTAAGTCAATGGAAAAGCAATAGGGAACAAGATGCTAATTTCCGAGTATGAAAATGGCCATAACGTTTTTAATACTGAAGATATGAAAGTGAATTAGGTGTCAAATTAAACGTCTTTGTATGCTTTATCTGATGGGATAAATTACAGACTTGAATTTTAAAATCTCAAAATGTTGTAACATTGCTAGTTAGTGCCTTGCAACACCAGCGACGTGAGTTCAATCCTAACCACAGGTGTTGTCTGCACGGAGTTTGCACATTCTCCCTGTGACTGCGTGGGTTTTCTCCGGGTGCTCTGGATTCCTCCCACATTCCAAAGACGAGCAGGTTTGTAGGTTGTTTGGCTTCTGTAAATTGTCCCTAGTGTTTAAGATAGAATTAGTGTATGGGTAATTCTTGGTCAGCACAGAAGGACCCGTTTCCATGCTGTATGTCCAAACTAAACTGCATCTTGTTCAAGAAGGAACTGCAGATGCTGGAAAATCGAAGGTAGACAAAAATGTTGGAGAAACTCAGTGGGTGAGGCAGCATCTATGGAGCGAAGGAAATAGGTAACGTTTCGGGCCGAAACCCTTCTTCAGACTGATGCAGGTTGGGGGGAGAGGGGGGGGGGCGGGAAGAAGAAAGGAAAAGGTATCTGTATGGAAAGGAAACTGTATCTTAATATCTTGATAAACTGTAGCATGCTCTTGTGGCATGCATTGAACAGAAACTACACTGTGTACATAGGCACTCAATCATAGAATTGCCAATCAATGCTCACCAGTGTCTGGCAAAAAAAGCATCAAAGCTCTTAAATCAGAGAAGGTGATCAAAGAGAGGAAATACAAATCACCGAAAGTGGGCGAGGGGTGGGGGGGGGCAGGTGGGGTGGGAAAGAGTGGGAAGAGGGAACTACAAAAATAAAGTGGAGCAGGATGAATTATATCTGAGAATTAAATGGCAAGGAATTTCTAAATATTCTTAAATAATTTTACTTGCAGTAAATGGAGTGCCTGTTCAAAGCAAAGAATGGAGAATTCCATGGCATGTTTTTGCAGGCCACAGGCACTGGCAAGAGTTTTTCAGTGACAACCTAAAGACTGAGCAAAATCTTTAAGTTTAAAACTGTGGGGAGAAATGACAACAATGAAATAATATTCAAACCTTGCAGGAAATGCTGCCCTACAGGTTCAAACAAATTGTTAGCAGATTCTGGTGTAGGCTAGAAATTATCAAGTAACTTTATTATGAAAATTTAGAACAATTATACTGCACAGAGCCTAGTAGTAACACAACCAGGAGGGAAATGATTGAAACAATCTCAGTCTTCAGCTGTGATTTCCCAAAATCTCAATATTATCAGAACTGAAACTAGTGTGTACACAGAAAACAAAACCAAACTGATGGAGGAACTCAGCAAGTCAGCAGCATGTGTGGAGATATGGGGAGAGTCAAGATCCCACATCCGGGCATTTTCAGGTTGAGACCTACATCTGGATTGAGTGCAAGGTGGAAATATCTGTCAAGCAGGGGGGTGGATCCAAGTGACAAAGGGTTGAAGGGCAATGGGGGCAGGTTTTGAGGTGGGAGGAGGGGGGGGGGGGTGGGGGGAGATGTGTAAATAGCAACAGAGGCCAGGAAGTGATTAGTAAGAAAACAAAGGGCTGCAGATTATGCAGTCTGATAAGAAAGGAAGGTGGTGAGTGAAACTGGATATGGGGGAGGGAGAGATACTGGGCAGATGCCAACAGTAGGGAGTGAGGAGGGGGTTAGAGGATCTTTTCTCATGCTCCTTGTTCCTCTTCCGTACTCCCATTTCCCAACCCCAGGGGACATATTTCCCTTTTATCCCCTCTCCACTGCCACACATATCCCTCCAGCTTTATATTTCACTCCTATTTGACATCCATCTCCTTTTCACCTCCAGATTGCCACTTACTCCATCCACCTCCAACTCTACCTCTGACCATCTATCACCTACCAGTCTTTGCCCAACTCCCACTTCTGTTTCCCAGCTTCCTCCCCCCCCCCCCCCCACTTCAACGTCTGAAATGGGACCCATCCTGAAACATTCTGCCCAGTCACTCCACTGATGCTGCCTGACCCACTTAGTTCCTCCAGCATTTTGCTTTCTGCTTAAAATTCCAGTATCTGCAGTTTCTTGTCTTTCTACAAATAGTCACCTCAAACTCTGATGAATCCTTCACTCCACCATGACTATCAAACTCAAGTATAATCTTCAGTTTAATGTGTAGCAAGGCATGCTAGAAACAGCAGCTGGTACATTTAATAATGAGGTGCCCATCTATTGAAGCTGCAAAACTGGATTACAGACGTAAAATGCAGCAAAAAAAACCCAGAATAATCAGAGTTACATGATCGCACAATCAACTTAGCATATCAAAGCTTCAAAATTCCTACTGTAACTTGGTTGTGAATAGTGAAGAATTAAATGGCTATGGGAGGAGACAGCTTCAAGAAGAACCACTTCTCCAATAATTATCCCGCTGAGTCACCCCAGCTTTGGGTCTATCTCCAATAATTAAGGTGCTCAGCATGCGTGCAAAGTCGAGACTGAATTATTTACACCCAGGACAGCTAGTAACAGCAATTGGATAGCCATTTCAGCTTCCATCCGTGATCTTCAGCATCAGAGGACTTGTCCAGTAAATTTGATTCATTCCACTTGGAATCAAGAAAGTGAAGTACATCGGATACAACAAGGTTAATGTGACCAGACAAAATCTGAGCTGTACAGGTGAAGACCTGTCCTCCAAAACAAACCGTGCCTCTTGACAAGTTATTCTTCTACAGTTACAATACTAACATCAACTTAATTTGAGTTGGATGATCAGCCATGATCATATTGAATGGCGGTGCAGGCTCAAAGGGCCGAATGGCCTACTCCTGCACCTATTTTCTATGTTTCTATGTTAATTGTGTGAAAAATTCTCCAGGTATGTCCTATTTGCAAATAGCACAACAAATCTAATCCGACCAATTACATCTAAATCAACCTGCTTTCAATTACCAAAGTAATTAAATATTTGACCATGCTATCAAACTGGACTTCATCAGTCTATGCCGCATCTGCGCCCAAGATGAGGTGTTCCATACCAGGCCTTATTCTTTAAGGAAAGGGGTTCCCCTTTTCCATCATTGATGAGGCCCTCACATGGGTCTCCTCAATATCCCGCAGCTCTGCACTTGCTCCCCCTCCCCTCTGTCACAATAGGACAGATTCCCCCTCGTCCTCACCTTTCAGCCGTCGCATATGACCAACATTCTCACCACGTCCAACGTCCCACCACTAGCCACATCTTCCCATCTCCACCCCATTGCGCAGAGACCATTCCCTCCTCAGCTCCCCGGTTAACATCCCTTCCCACCCAAACCACCCCCTCCCCAGGTACTTTCTCCTTCAACCGCAGGAGATGCAACACCTGTCCCTATACCTCCTCCCTCGACTCTGTCCAAGGACCTCCGTCTTTTCAGGTGTGGCAGAGGTTCACTTGCTCCTCCTCCAACCTCATCTACTGTACTGTTCCAGGTGTGGAGTCCAATATAAACATATATAAACACACACACATATATAGGCAAGACAAAGCACAGGCTCGGCGATCATTTCACTAAACACCTCCGCTCAGCCCGCCTAAACCTACCTGACCTCCCAGTTGCCAAACGCCTCATCCACTGTCAGAGTGAGACCCAGCACCGCATATTTCACTTGGGCACCTTACACCCCAGCGGTATGAATATTGACTTCTCTGACTTCAAGTAACCCCTGCTTTCCCTCTCTCTCCTTCCCTCCCCCTTCCATGCTCTCCGACCAGTCTGACTGTCCCCGACTTTATTTTATCTCTGTATGCTTTGTTGTCACCTTCTCCTAGCTAACAGTGATCCATTCTACATTTTCCTTGAACTTCATCCCCTTCGATATCTTATTTTCACACCTTACACTTCCTTATCTTTGTATCTCCCTCTCCCGACTCTCAATCTGAAGGGTCTCGACCTGAAACATCAATTCCTTTTATCCAGAGATGCTGCCTGTCCCGCTGAGTTACTCCAGAATAATTTTGTATCTTTCTTCAGTGTAAACCAGCATCTGCAGTTCCTTCCCACACACTTACTCAGCAATAATCAGTTCAATTATATGGTATGGATTTTCCAGGACCACTCAGTTCCTGACGTCATCACAGCCTGGTTCAAACCAGCGCCAGTAAATCGAGTTGCAGGCAAGGCAAGAGTGACTGCCTTTACAGCAAGGCAGCAATTCCATTCTTCTCTTGGACATCCGTTTTAATCTCAGTTAGATTGTATACAACCTACACTTAACTCCTGGAAGCATTTCAGAGCATAGCAATATCCTTCAAAGTTTGAAAATGTGAATGGTGAAGAGAATGAAAACAGATAATAAGAAATGGCAACATGGCATTTCCTTGTTGTCCTGTCCTGATCATAACGTTACAGGAAAGATCTGATCGCAATAGAGTGTGCGAAAAGATTCACCAGGGATAGAGGATTGTAGTTATAAGAGAAGATTGGATGGGCTAGGTTTATTCGCACTGGAATGCGAGACTGAGGGATGACCCGAGGAGATTTATAAAATTATGAGGCATGGATAGCATACTGAATTTGTTATCCCTGCCAGGGTGATGTATCTAGAACCACATGACATGAATCAAGGTAAGACAGAGATCTGGGAAGGACATTTTTCTCAAAGAGGGCAGTGAATATTTGTAATGCTTTGCTAGAGGTGGTGGAGGCAGATGCAATTACAATGATTAAAAAACGCATTTAGTTAAGTACTTGGATAGGAAAGACGTAAAGGAATATAGTTCGCCACCATGGAACAGCTGGCCAAAATGAAGTTTCTATACTATACGTTTCTACAATACAATATCAAATTCCTGAGAGCACAGCATACCGCAAAGATTTTAGAAGCAGAACTAGCAGTGACTCTAGCCAAGCTTTTCAATAGTCATATCAATGGCACCTACTCAACAATATTTACAATTGATTCAGCATGTAACATCTGGACACATCCAACTTGGCTAGTAGCTTTCCAATTAGTCAACTCTCAATCATCAGAAAAACTATGAAAGCTGTGGAAGTGTTATTGACCAGACTGCCACTCAGCATCTATTCACCAACAACTTGCTTACCCAGTTTGGGAATTGCCAGGGCGACTCAACTCCAGACCTCATCACAACCGTGGTCCAAAAATGGATAAAAGAGCTGAATTCCACATTCAAAGTGAAAGTGACTGCATTTGTTGAAATATTCCCTTATTCAGCCCACTAAGCCTAAGCAATCTCATTCCCCATTTATCTGTAACCCATTCTCTCTCTAGTACCGATTAACCCCTCTCTGACCTCCCTACCAATCACCTACATTGTAGATAATTTATAGTAAAGATAGACACAAAATGCTGGAGTAACTCAGCGGGACAGGCAACACCTCTGGAGAGAAAGAATAGGTGACATTTTGGGTCGAGGAAGGGTCTTATGCCGAAACGTCACCCATTCCTTTTCTCCAGAGACGCTGCCTGTCCTGCTGAGTTACTCCAGCATTTTGTGTCTAACTTCAGTTTAAACTAGCATTGAAAAGACTAGGCTTGTATTCACTGGAGTTTAGAAGGATGAGGGGGAATCTTATAGAAACATATAAAATAATAAAAGGACTGGACAAGCTAGATGCAGGAAAAATGTTTCCAATGTTGGGCGAGTCCAGAACCAGGGGCCACAGTCTTAGAATAAAGGGGAGGCCGTTTAATACTGAGGTGAGAAAAAACTTTTTCACCCAGAGAGTTGTGAATTTGTGGAATTCCCTGCCACAGAGGGCAGTGGAGGCCAAATCACTGGATGGATTTAAGAGAGAGTTAGGTAGAGCTCTAGGGGCTAGTGGAATCAAGGGATATTGGGAGAAGGCAGGCACGGGTTATTGATTGGGGACAATCAGCCATGATCACAATGAATGGCGTTGCTGGCTCAAAGGGCCGAATGGCCTCCTCCTGCACCTGTTTTCTATGTTTCTATGCAGTTCCTTCCTACACATTCGTCTGGTAATTTATCATAGTCAACCAACACATCTTTTGGTATCTGGAAGCTAGCCCGAGTATCTGAGAGAAAGCCACGTATTAATAGGAAAAACATCCAAAAACTCAGTACCAGTTCAGAACAAGCAAATACACAGTATCAAATATATTGAACCCAGATAGTTAGAGCTGCAAGGCAGCTGCGTTACTCTACCAGTCAAGTTAGCATTTAACCAGATGTAGAATCAAGGTACCCGAGTAAAACTTTAGTCAATGCACAAAGGGAAAACACGCTGGGTAAAGTTGCTGTCATACCTTGCAAATAAGAAATTCGGTTGAAGGTCTTTTTCCTCATCCCAGGACATCACTGCAGTAGATTCTCAAGAGTGTCCAATGCGCAACGGTCTTCATCTTCCTCATCAATAACCTTTCTTCCAAAGTCAGAGTGGGAATGTTCACATTTGACCTTATAATGGAAGGAAGGTTACTGATTACACTGTGATACATTGAATTTTAAACTTTTCAGCAAATGAAGAAATCTTCACCTGCATGCAGCAAGACCAATATAATTTTCAGACATGGGCAGAAGAATGGCGGTAACGTTCATACCGCAAAAGTGTTGCAATGGTCATATCCAACAAGAGAATCAAATTATCTTGTTGTGATATTCACCGATTGTCACCAACAGATCCCTCACCATCAATATCTGGTGTCAAAACTGACCAAAACCTCAACAAGACAAGCAACAAAATCACCATGGCTACATGAGCAGACAGAAGCCAGATAAATATCAGCAAATGATTCACCTTGATCCCCCAAGGCCTTTCCCCTTGATTTGGTGGATGCCGTTCCAAAGCCAATCAAACAACTCATACCACCCAGGACAAAGCAGCTCACTCAATTAGCACCAATCCATCAACCTAAATGTCCATTTCGCCCAACACCAGCACACAATGTTGTACAATCTACTTTTATTTTTACACACAAAGGGTGGTACATGTTGAGGCAGGTACTATCGCAATGTTTAAGAAACATTTAGACAAGTACATTGTTAAGATAGGTTCAGAAGGATAGGGGCCATACACAGGGTGGGACTACTGTAGATGAGGCATGTGGTCGGCGCGGGTAAGTTGGGCTGAAGGACCTGTTTTCACGTTGAATGACTCCATGACTTTATCAACGCCAGCCTTTCCAGTAACATCCAAATTCCAAAATGAAAAGAGCAGACTTGTCTGCCACATATTATTTGAAAGCAACATAGACGAGTCATCCCAAGCAACCTGCCCAATATTTATCGTGCATGGGTAAACGAACATGTCATACAGTACAAAAGCAGCAAAATTATGTTAATCCTTCTAAAACATATAGCTATTTAACAATGTATATAATTCTAATCATACTAGAAACAATGGAAAAAATGGAAGTTTCAGTTAGTGTCCTCCATAATGTTTGGGACAAAGACCCATCATTTATTTATTTGCCTCTGTACTCCACAAATGAGATTTGTGATAGAGAAAAAAAATCACACGTGGTTAAAGTGCACAGTCAGGTTTTAATAGAGTATTTTTATACATTTTGGTTTTACCATGTAGAAATTACAGCAGTGTTGATACATAGTCCCCCCATTTCAGGACACCATTATGTTTGGGACAGCAATGTCATGGAAATGAAAGTAGTCATGTTTAGTATTTTGCTGCATATCCTTTGCATGCAATGACTGCTTGAAGTCTGCGATTCATGGACATCACCAGTTGCTGGGTGTCTTCTCTGGTGATGCTCTGCCAGGCCTGTATTGCAGCCATCTTTAGCTTATGCTTGTTTTGGGGGCAAGTCACCTTCAGTTTTCTCTTCAGCATAAAAATGGCCTGCTCAATTGGGTTCAGATCGGGTGATTGACGACGCGGCTACTCAAGAATTTACAATTTTTTAGCTTTGAAAAACACCTTTGCTGCTTTAGCAATATGTTTGGGATCATTGTCTTGCTGTAGTATGAATCGCCGGCCAATGAGTTTTGAGGCATTTGTTTGAACTTGAGCAGATAGGATGTGTCTATACACGTCGGAATTCATTATGCTACTACCATCCGCAATTGTATCATCAATAAAGAGAAGTGAGCCAGTACGTTAAGCAGCCATACATGCCCAGGCCATAACACCCGTGTTTCACAGATGAGGTGGTATGCTTTGGATCTTGGGCAGTTCCTTGTCTCGTCCAAACTTTGCTCTTGCCATAACTCTGATATAAGTTAATCTTCGTCTCATCTGTCCACAAAACTTTTTTCCAGAACTGTGGGTGCTCTTTTAAGTACTTCTTGGCAAACTGTAACCTGGCCATCCTATTTTTGCAGCTAGCCAGTGGTTTGCATCTTGCAGTGTAATCTCTGTATTTTTGTTCATGAAGTCTTCTGCGGACAGTGGTCAATGACAAATCCACACGACTCCTGAAGAGTGTTTCTGATCTGTCGTACAGGTGTTTGGGGATTTTCTCTTTATTAAAGAGAGAATTCTTCTGTCATCAGCTGCGGGGGGGCTTCATTGGCCTGCCAGTCACTCTGCAACTATGTCACTCACCAGTGCTCTCTTTCTTCTTAATGATGTTCCAAACAGTTGATTTTGGCAAGCCTAAGGTTTGGCTGCTGTCTCCAACAGTTTTATTCTTGTTTCTTAGTCTCATAATGGCTTATTTGACTTCCATTGGCACAACTTTGGTCCTCATGTTGATAAACAGTAATAAGTTTCCAAAGGTGATGGAAAGACTGGAGGAAAGACTAGGCGCTGAGAGCTCTTATACCTGCATTAAGGAGGCATTTAAACACACCTGAGCAATTACAAACACCTGTGAAGCCATGTGTCCTAAACATCATGGTGCCCTGAAATGGGGGGTCTATGTATAAACACAGCTATAATTTCTACATGGTGAAGCCAAATTGTATAAAAATACCCTTTAATAAAATCTGACAATGTGCATTTTAACCACATGTTTTTTTTCTATTATAAATCTCAAATTTTGGAGTACAGAGGCAAACAAATAAATGATGGGTCTTTGTCACAAACATTATGGAGGGCACTGTATGACATTAGACTGGACAGGCAGAGTTATTTTCTTTGGACCAAAATAGATTTGAAAGAAGCATATAAAATGACAACCAATTTTGATTGGGTAAATACAGGTTGATCCCATTAGTGGAGGGTTCAAGGAACAGGGCACAGATTGAAATTATTGGGCAAAAGATACAAAAAGTAATGAAAAGATTGTTCAGAGGGTAGTCACGATCTGGAACCTGCAACCCACAAGCATGGTAAAACAGAATTAATTGGCATTTGCAGGAGAAAATTAGATTAGCACTCAAGTGAAAATAATTTGCTGTTCGGTAAAGAGCCAGATACTTTTTTTCCGCCAGAGATGTAATAATTCTTAGATTCTAACTCAAAAACCACCTATTACTGCCATCATAATACACCACTCAATACTTCACTCATATTCTACAGAACACACACCAAAGGTCTTGACAACATCAATCCCTTGACTTGATTATTCTACCACACTCCTGGTGGACGTTCCCCCAAATCTGAGGAAAATCAAAACTATTTTTCACATCCTAATCACACCTAGTTCAATTCGCTTATCATCCTTTGTTGCTCCTTTTGTTGCGGAAGCTGTTCAACCCATCATAACCATACCCCAAAATGAAGGTCATGTACACTTCAGTTGTCAAACTGCAGTATGCGGGCGATGCTTGTATTTACCCATGATCAGAGGTTGCAAGTCCTTCCTTCAGGCACATGGAATGCAATAAATATCCTACTTCTATAAATCCCTGGACCATGACCAAAGAAGAAAAAAGGCATTCCAGGTAGTTCTGACAACCTGCTGTCGATGTGATGGAAGCATATGGAGGCCAAGCATAAACTGCATTAGGAGTGTGCTATCTCATAAACGACCCATCCACCTGCCCCATTCAGGTACTTCTTGCCACATCTATGGAAGAATCTGCGTTTCCCATGCCGACCTCAGACATATCAGTACCAACAGAACTAAAGTTGAAACAAATCATCCCCATAACATAACTCAGAAGAAAATACTGGAAAATGTGTATTTGAACATAAAAATGTTAGTCACCAATAGAACCTTTGCCCTTTTATTTGCTAATACATTAGGCTGTTGAATGCCATTTCCATAATTTCTTCATTCACTGGGAGCTATCATGGTGAGCTCCAGTTAATTCATTCAGAACATGTCCTTTCCTTTCTCAATCCCCGGTAATGTCGTAGTCAACTTCCCACAGAAAACTGATTTGATAGCTTGCTTGGAATCATATATCTTCCCTGTAGGACCTTAATCTGAATGGAAAAACAACTGATGACTGAGGCACACATTGAGATAGAAAGAAACAGAAGCAATATGAGCTAAATGAAGGTTTAAAAAAATAATGCAGGTACAAAGGCCAGAGGGTGATTTGCCCAGAAATCTTTGGGAGTTAAGAAGGCTATTTTAAAAATCAAGATCTTTAGCTTTTCCGATAGAAAAACACATAAATCATGCCAACCCTTTATGCAACAACAATCATGTTGCAACTGAGATGTTGTGTTCAATTCTGATCAGCATACTTTATGCAGCACGCAAAGACCTTGAAGAAGCAGCAGAAAACACATTAGAAAGGTACCTAGGATAATAGGCTAAGGCTGGGTTTCCCCCCCCATAAATCAGGATAAAAGGCTTTTAATGGATGTTTACTATCATTAGCTTTGATAAAGCATTCAAAGAGCAATTTATTTCCATTCACAGAAAGTAACATAATTTTATACAAAAACAAAAATACTGCAGATATTGGAAAACTGAAAAAAATAGAATACTAGAAATAAGGTTACTTCTGTGGAAAACATGCTCTGATTAGTGTAGTTGTAGGATTTTCTATTCTAAGTGCAGTTTCTTTGATTGAAAAAAATCATCATTTATTTTCAACTGCTCTGTAAAACACTGCCCAATTTGTAATAAAGGAAGGGGATTAATTTTCTAAATGGAAATCAGGAAATACGTAAAGAAAAAAAATGTGTGGTGAGTGCTGCTGCTTTGCAGATCTGGTGACCAGAGTTTGATTCTGACCTTGGGCGCTGTCAGTGTGAAGTTTGCACCTTCTCATTGTGATTACTGGAGTTTCCCCTGGTTGCTCAGGTTTCATCCCACATGCCAAAGATATGCTGACTGACATGTCAATTAGGTACAATAAACAGATTTTAGTTTCGTTGGATGGCAGGTGGGGCCAGAACTGATTGGGATGCCAAAAGTTAAATGGAATTAGTGTAGATGAGTGCTTGATGGCCAGCATGGACTCTTGCCAAGCTGTCTGTTTCTATGACAGAAAAAGGAAAGTGGAATTAATAGCACTATTGAACAATTTGCACATGGATGATGGAGAGAACAGTCTCCTGCTATGCTTTTGTTATTACTTATTAATTTCTCTGGATCTGGCCATTGCTGACGCCAGCATTACTTGCCCATCTTTAATTGCCCTTGACCAGAGTGGCTTGGTCAGCCATTTCAAAGGATAAATATCAACCAGATTCTTTAATGTATTTTCTTCCTTGCTCTATAACCAAAGAGGAAATACATATCCATATACCATGCCTCTTCTTCAGTTATTATGCCTCAGCATAAGTTACTGCAATACCTTGCAAGACAAGATACAGGTTTGTCAGCTACAAGAAACTGCAGATGCTGGTTTACAAAATAAAAGACACCAAGTGCTGGAGGAACTCAGCGGGTCAGGCACAATGGCTGGAGAACATGGATAAGTAACGTTTCGGGTCGGCATACTTCTTAAGACTGATGAGAACTTCTTCAAACTAGGAAAACCTTGATGAGATTTTGCAGTGGAACAGAGGAGATCTACTTCAAAGTAGGATTTCAAAGATCAGTCTGAAGAAAGGTCCTGACTCAAAACATCACCTATCTATGTTCTCCAGAGATTCTGCCTGACCAGCTGAGATACTCCAAGTTTGTCTTTATTTTTTTTAATCTACTTTATAATTTTACTACATACCAGGCTTTAAGAAAGGTTAGGCAGGACAACTATATCTGGAGCAGTTCAGTTTGCCACAACAGAAGGGTTGTGATTGAGGCCTGAAAGTATTCATAAGATGATTTTCAAAAAGCAATTGGAATTTTGCACTAATAATCACAATGAGAAGTTACTAGATCAGCCTGATTTTAACATCCTAGAAATACCTTAGGAGGTAAAAGATAGCGCGCGCACACACTTCACATGCATCACAAGAACTCTTGCTGAAAAAGTGACTTGTATTTACAAAACACTTCTAAAACTGCCAAAACATTCCAAGACTCTTGCAGCAATATCTGTAAAAGAATTAACACGGAAAATGAAAGTATTAGGGCAAATGACCACAAGCTCTGAAACTAAGAAAGGTTTAAAGGGACATACTAAAAAAGATTCAGGCAATATTAAGGATGGGACTGCACAGCCTTCACAAAGCAGAAGCCAAGTTCAGCCGCAATGCCAGTTTATACCAAAGGTGAATACAAAGTACGGGAGTAACTCAGCGGGGCAGGCAGCATCTCTGGAGAACATGGACGAGTGATGTTTTGGGTCAGGACCCTTCTTCGGACTGATTGTGTATGCGTGTGGGGGGGGGAGGAAGAAGGGAACGGGAAGCAAGGAAACACCAGGACAAATCAGGGCCGGCAACAGATGTTCCCCGGCAGAGTTTGATGGGCCAATTATTGGCTAGAAATGGTGTGCGCCTAAAAAGCAATATTGTTGCGAACCGTGGAACTGGTTAACAGACTATTAGTGGAGGAAAGGAGGCATGGGGAAAGGGGGTGTCGCACGATGGCAGCCTCGCCAACATTCTGTCTGTCTTTTCGTCTTTCGTTTGTTATGTGTAGTGTGTTTTAAAAGTACGTGTTAATGTTCTCTGGATTGTTTTATGTGGGGGGCGAGGGTGGGGGTCGGGGGAAAACTTTATTTCACTCTCTTACCTTGCTGGAGATGCGATTGTTTTCCGGATCGTATCTCCGGTCGCTCTGCAGCCTAACATCATGGGGCTGGCGGCCTTGCATGGGACTGACTTTGAACCCCTCCACGGGGCTATGGACTTACCATTGGAGCCTGCGATCCCTTGCCTGGGATCGACGCTCCAACTACAGCCTGCGGATTTCACCATCAAGGAGCTCGCAGTCTCGGGTAGAGACCGATGTCGGGAGCTCCAAACGACGCAGAAGGTTTCCACCCGCCCTGAACGGGCTCAGATCGCCCGGCGCGGGGGTGCTGAGATTCCCCCCGATGCAGGAGCTTGATCACCCCGATGCTCGACCGCCGGCTACGGGAGCCAAGATCGTCCCGTCAACAGAAGGTTCGAGGCCCCCAACAGCGGGAGGACAAAGAAGGGAAGAGATTGAACTTGTTTTTGCCTTCCATCAGTGAGGAATGTGGAGGAGTCACTGTGGTGGATGTTTTGTGTTAAAATGTATTTTGTGTGTTCTGTTCCTTTTTATTGGTATGACTGCATAGCAAATGAAATTACTCATATGTTGCAAAACATACTTGGCTAATAAAGTATGATTATTATGATGAAGTGGCACGAGGAGGGAGGGGAGGAGGCAAGGGAGTGTTTGCAGAAGTTACTTAAAATTAGAGAATTCAACATTCACATCGCTGGATTGGAACTACCCAAGTGAAATACACGCCACTGTTCCTCCAATTTGTGTGTGGCCTCACTCTGGCAATGGAGGCAGACTGTAGATTGATGATGCATGTGAATTAATCACACTTAGCCAGCATCACTAACTCCACCCCATTATAACATTTATACTAACGCCCATTCCCAGCACTGTTAGTTGAAGCAGCTAGGATGTACTGACAACACCTCGTTTTGTAATGCTGCCAAGTTACTGTGCTGATTAAAGATGTGTGTAAATCTTATACAGACTGAAGTGATTTACATGGTGTCAGAAGTGGGATAATGCACAGGCGGATTTCATGGTGTCTCCCGTCCCCATCGCACAACAGCAGCTGGTCCCTCGGGTGTTGAAGCCCGCCACTATCCAGCAACATCTGCAAGAGAAGCACGACATCCAGAAACGGTCATACGACAGTTCCAGCAGACCACTCCAGCCTCTACTGCCGGGCCAGGTCGTCCGTCTACGAACTTCAACTGGACATTCTCGTCTGGGCGTTGTTGTACGCCCGACTGATGAGCCGCGATCGTACCTTGTGGACTGTGAGGGAGCGGTATACCGGAGAAGTCGACAACACCTGCTTGCTGTGAAGGAGCCCCGACCACCGCCTGCTGAACCCTATGCTCCGCCGCTCCAGTTCCAGCCGCCTTTCGCAATGTCTCCCGCCCGTCCACGCATGCCTTGCACCCCCCCCACGTCCTTCTGTCTCCACCAACCACGGGGTTACACCCACCGTATGTTTCCCCCCTCGGTCACCACAATCTTCTCCCGTGCGATTTTCACCTTCAGCCTCTCCGCCTAATCCTTCAGTGGAGGGAGGGGATGGTTGGGTCCGCACGCGCTCGGGCCGTGTTAGTAGACCACCAGACAGGTATGGCGAGTATGTTTAATACACTTCCTTTCCACATTTAATCTTTAGGGGGAAAGGATGTAGATTGATGATGCATGTGAATCAATCACACTTAGCCAGCATCACTAACTCCACCCCATTATAACATTTATACTAACGCCCATTCCCAGCACCGTTAGTTGAAGCAGCTAGGATATACTGACAACACCTCGTTTTGTAATGCTGCCAAGTTACTGTGCTGATTAAAGATGTGTGTAAATCTTATACAGACTGAAGTGATTTACACTTCA
The DNA here is from genome assembly GCA_038087875.1 of Malacoraja senta. Taxonomy (NCBI): domain Eukaryota; kingdom Metazoa; phylum Chordata; class Chondrichthyes; order Rajiformes; family Rajidae; genus Malacoraja; species Malacoraja senta. Next base: position 157,058,101 of record CM075978.1, on the reverse strand, counting down.
GTCTGTATAAGTCAGTCAGGACAGAAAGGTTAGTACGAGAATGGGAAGGGGAGTTAAAGTGGTTAGCAACTGGGGGATCCAGTAAGCCTTGGCAGACCCAGCGCAAGTGTTCAACGGAATGATCGCGGAACGGTCCATGCTTTGTCTTGCCGATGCACAGGTGTCCACATCAGGAACACTGGATGCAATAGTTGAGGTTAGAGGAGGTGTATGTGAGTCTCATCTGGAGTGATTAAGGCAGTACCACTTTCCAAATTGGCAATCAATTCCCTATTTTCATTGGACATAAGTGGAGAGCATTCACCCATTGAGTCTACAATGCCTCTTAGAACATTCTTCATTAATTCCAATATACTATTTATTTTCCAAAAATCATTTCTCCCCCTCATGCCCATCAACTCCAACCAGATTCTCCTGCCACTTACCAACTCTCAGGGTAATTTCTGCTAGCCAATTAACCAATGGCCACATCATTGGTTGAGAGAGGAAACAGCAGCATCCAGATGACACCCAGACAGAGAAAATGTGCGAACTGCACATAAGCATCACTCGAACAAACACAAGGAAACAGGAGGCAGTAGTGACGACTGCACCTGTGTGTGTTTTCTTTGAAATAATAAACATTACCCAAGCCAGGAAAATGTACAAAGAAACAACGAACTAAAAGATTTTTTTCCAAATATATAGTCAGTTATCAATTTACAGTGCTCTATGTCACATAACTTAATGGAATGATGTAGGGTTTTCATTTTTGGAGTATAATGAGATTTAAGTCAATCAAGCCTATTTGGGCAATCTGTTTGAGTAGCATCACCACTACCAGAAGGTAACCCACCACTATCAAACAAAATCACAGCCACACAGATGAGTTACTCCTTCATGGAGCAAAATAGAAAACATTTATAATTACTTCAAAGGTACACATAAATGCTGGAGGAACTCAGCAAGTGCAGCAGCATCTATGGAGCGAAGGAGATAGGCAAAGTTTCGGGCCGAAACCCTTCTTCAGACTGATAGGGGGTGGGGGGAGGCGGGGAAAAGAAAGGAAAAAGGAGGAGGAGCACGAGGGCTGAGGGAGAGGTAGGAAGGGGAGGAGACAGCAAGGGTTAACGGAATTGTGAGAATTCAATGTTCATGCCACCAGGATGCAGACTACCCAAGCGGAATACGAGGTGCTGTTCCTCCAATTTCCGGTGTTGCTCACTCTGGCCGTGGAGGAGGCCCAGGACAGAGAGGTCGGATACGGAATGGGAGGGGGAGTTGAAGTGCTGAGCCACCGGGAGGTCAGGTTGGTTAGTGCAGACCGAGCGGAGGTGTTCGGCCAAACGATCGCCAAGCCTACGCTCACCGATATAGATCAGCTGACATCTAGAGCAGCGGATGCAATAGATGAGGTTGGAGGAGGTGCAGGTGAACCACTGTCGCACCTGGAACGACTGCTTGGGTCCTTGAATGGAGTCGAGGGGGGGGGGTAAAGCGAGTGGGGGGGGGATGGGGAGAGAGAGAAGTGTTGCGGGATATGGAGGAGACCCTGGTGTGAGCCTTATCTATAGTAGGGGGGGGGAACCCCCGTTCCATGAAGAAAGAGGACATTTGCGATGCCCTGGTGTGGAACACCTCATCCTTGGAGCAGATGCGGCGTAGATGGAGGAATTGGGAATAGGGGATGGAGTCCTTACAGGAAGTAGGTTTATAGTGGATGTCGGTCAGAAGTCGATGTAACAGAGGTAGAGGTCGGGGATGGTGCCGTGGTACGCCTCGAACAAGGATTGTTCGACGTACCCGACAAAGAGGCAGGCGTAGCTGGGGCCCATGCGGTGCCCATAGCTACGTCTTGTATTTGGAGGAAATGGGAGGAGTCAAACGAGAAGTTATTGAGGGTAAGGACCAACTCCGCTAGGCGGAGGAGAGTATCAGTGGACGGGTATAGGTGGCTTTTCTTCAATTTTCTTTCTGGCACTCAAATGCTATGTTGACAATACTTCCAATATTAATGAAACTTTAAAATAGACAGACAACATTTGACAATTTAAACTAATGCAACAGTAAATTCCTCCCCGATTTCCTGCATTACATAGTTAAGTTTTCACCTGAAATTGTATTTGTTGTATTTCAAACTTGAGGTCTACTGCCAACAACATCAAAACAATGTTTCATTTTAAAGCTATAATTCCAGTGTCAGAGTTCTGCATTTAGATGAACTAAACAGACTCTTATTGTGGATTACTGCACGGCTGAAACTTGATCCAGTTTCCCAGACAGAAGGTGATATTGTGACAGATACAACCAGCTCTCCACCATGTCTGCCATATCAGCTGACCCTGAGACAGATGGAAGAAAGACGACACTGTCCGTCCATTTGCATTAAGCACGCCAGGTTTCTCCCTCATTTTGAAGTCGTTGCTAGGGTGCAATACAACATTAGTTGCTCTTCAGGACCTGATCAAAATGGTAAACTTTCATCTCTGCTCATCAAAAGGAAATTTAACTTGAGTTAAGCACAATCCAACCTTCCGCCAACACCTCAATTCTGGCAAGAGTCTCTAATCCATGTACTTTAATATAAACTGTAATATCCCTACTGCTACTCCAACTGAGATTAGCTAAATAAGTAAACAACAGTTAAGATGACCAGGAAAGACTTGTTTTAATATTAACTGGCTAAGGCATCAGGAAAGGAAACAAATCATATTCACATTTTCCTTAGTGATACAGGGTGCAAATTCAGGAATCTAAATTATAGAGGCCAACTAGATTTCACATGCCACTTGGTGAGATGATTACAAATATAGTAACAGCATCAATAGTATCAAAGATTCTCTTGGTTATTAACAAGACAGATAAATCTAAACATACTGCCAAGAAATGCAATCTCAAAACTACTTCAGGAAAGCAGTTCCATAGATTGCAAAACAAAATGTTTGTCCTGAAATGGAGAGGTTTATCTCAAGATAGAACTGTTTGTCGAAAATAAATTGCTGATCTAGAAATATTAAATACAAACAGAAAATGGTAGAACACTCAGCAGGCTGGGCAGTATCTGTACAAAAAGAAAATGAGTTAGTGTTTCATATCAAGGATTATTTATTTAAACTGTGGAAAAAATAGCAATAATCGATTTTTTAATATGGAGAGAAACAGATTAGATAACAAAAAGGTGGAAGTAATTGGACAGGTAAGAAAGGGATAATACGCAAGCCTTGCCTGGTGTCAAGCTAGACACAAAATGCTGGCATAACTCAGCGGGACAGGCAGCATCTCTGGATAGAAGGAATGGGTGACGTTTTGGGTTGAGACCCTTCAGACTGATAGAAGCAAAGGGTCTCAGCATATGAAGACAAACATCAGGAGGCCCCAAATGTAGAAAGATATTCAATTGCAATTAGCAATTTGCTAGAACAATAACGCATGTCATCTCAGACCACTCTGCTAAAAAGTCAATGGAGTGAGGAAAATAAAACTCATCTTCAATCCTTTAATAATGTTAATATGCACAAACCATCCTGGCCTCTTAAATAATTCGTTTTTACTTGAACTTTTACAACCACTACCACCTGTAACACTGAACTGCATTATTCACAGAACGTAATAAACAGAAGGAGGACTGAGGAAGGAAAAGACAAAAACAAAACTGTTTAGAAAAACCACAAATGCAAAAATAAATTAAAAAAAACACAAAACAGTACATGCTTGGAACATGCTGTCTAAAATGCTGATGGCAGCACAGAATATCACATCAAAGGAAAAATAGGATAGGCACTGTAATGTAATAAACATGCCATCACTACAATAGACCAGTAAAGTTAGACTGAAGGGATTGACATGCGCAGAGGCAGCATGGACTCAATAGGCCAAACGGCCTTCTCGTGTGCCATAATTCAGCATGTCCCCAATGCCTCTTACCAATTTCTCTTGATGCACCACAGAAAGCATCATTTTCAGATGCATTACAGCTTGGTATGGTACCTGCTCTGCCCCAAAACGCAGAGTTGTGAATGATTCCCAGTTGATCGTGCAAATTAACCTCCCCTCCCCAGCTGACTTCATCAACACATCCCGCTGCCTCAGGAAAGCAGCCAACACAATTAAGGACTAGTCTCATGTCGGTCATTCATTCTTCTTCCCTCTCCCATCAGGCAGATGGTACAAAAGCTTGAAAGCACGTACCACGAGATTCAAGAACAGCTTCTTCCCACTGTAAAAAGACTCTTGAATCAACCTCGCTTAAACCAAGGATGAATACCTGATTGTCCAATCGACCTTGTGCAGCCCTTGCATTTTGTCTGTAGATCTAACACCACATTTTGCACTGCATTTACTTTTTCTCTTACCCTAGTTGATGTGCGCATGTATGGTACGATTTGGCCGAATAGCATGCTAAATGTTTTCACTGAATTTTGTTACATGTCACAATATACCAAAAACTTCCAAATATCAAAAATATCTTCCACTCTACTTGCAGGTACTTAACTCTTCCTTAATGTGATGATCTTCATTGTGTTACAAATATCACCCACTTTGTTAAAATCTGTGAGCGACTCAACAAAATATAATATTCAGTTTCATCTATTGAAAAGGTAAATTGACCCCAAATGTTAACTGCTTCTTACTCCACTTGACTGATCATTTCCAGTATTTGTTTTTATTTCATGCAAACTCTTCTCATAAAAAGTAGTACTTTGATAAATATTAGAAATCTTTGCTTCCACTCATATTCTCTTTACATTCTTGACAAAAACAGGTACTGATGTGAAAGCTAACCACTTACATTTTGGTTGGAAGTTATATCAAAGGGTTATTTACAAACACTGGGTAATAATTAATTGCACGCAATTTCCTCCCAAATTATTCATTGTTTAGGTGTTTCCTATGTTTATCAACATCTTTAATTGGTCTGATCACATCACTGCAGAACAATAAACCCCCAAATTATACCCGAACAAGCACAAAGTACCAGAAATAATCGAATAATTTAATCAATCGCATACTTCACATAACTGCAAACCTTCCAAGTTTTAGCAAATATTGATGCACACCTGATTACGTGTTTGGAAAAAAAATGATTCCATGTTTAATTTGAGCACATGAGCCAAAGACTTTGTTAATTACATGGCGCATGGCTCAGGACCATGAGCACAGGAATGCAAACACACGTTCCCAACACAATCACTGTGCTACATACAACACAGTCAGTGCGTGCAGATTATTTGAGTCTTGCCTTTTTGCCGCAGTCGCGTTGTACTTACAGCTTCAGTGTGGCCGGGATCCCGACCCCTCTCTCCTCAGGCGAGCCCCGGGTTGCGTGCTCCCATTCACGGTCCCACTCCGGGGCCCAGCCGAATGTTTTCAGACTCAATCCGCACCACTCCGATCTTGGCCGGAAATTTTCCTCCCTCCTCCTCTTTCCTCCCTCCTCTTTCCTCCCTCCTCTTTCCTCTTTCCTCCCTCCTCCCTCCCCCTTTTCAACCTTCTTCGGAATAAATAAAACCGGTCATAAGAACACGCACAACTCTCTCTCTCTCTCTCTCTCTCTCTCTCTCTCTCTCTCTCTCTCTCTCGGCGTTAGAGTTCAAAATGCCACCAACTCCACTCTAGCACCACGGCACGAAGGAAAACCGCCAGTTTAATCTGAGGGGAATGATTTCGAAACATTAGGAAGGGAAAAAAAACGTTTCCAAACGGCCTTTGACTTTCCGCGGGCACGGATGAAAGCGCGCATCCCATTGGCCGGCGCGCCGTCACGTGGCGACGCGGCCGAGGTTGCCTGTAACGGGGCACCCGATTGGTTGCGTGGCCCACCGGAAGTGTTTTCCTTTTTTTAAGGCCAACATTTAAAGCAATTCAAATATTAGACATTGGTGAAGCTCCTAGTGCTTGTGCACCGATTTATCTTTTAATGGCAGCGCAGTCAACAACTTTTTTTCCGCACTTTGACCCCCCCTGGCGTGAATCACGTGAGGGAAGGAAGGAAGTGCCGAGCCCTCTGTTGATGCCTCCCTCCCCTGCTTGTTCGGATTATGTTTCCTTTTTGTTCTCCCACAATATTTTCCAACATTTGCAAAGGGCTTTGCACCGAATACTATGCAATTTTTTCCAACTCTTTTGATGTGAAATTTCGTGTCCATCTGATTAGAAGCACATTTTCGGTTAGGTATGCATTAAACTGTTCCCCGTGGCAGTATCTTATAATGTATTCGACTTATGTTGGTAGATATTATGCTGTCGCTTTGCTATTTTTCGAACTTATTTGATTTAGTTACATTGAAAGTTCGTATCCATCGGATTAGATGCATATTTTCTGTTAGGTATGCATCGAAATGCTCCCGAGCGTAACAGCATTTATTTGACTCCTTTTGGTAGTTTTCACGATTTTTCAAAACTGCTCGAAAAACTGCAGAACATGTTAATTATAATGCCACCATAAGGAAATAGTTTTAACTGCGGTTTTGCTTTTTGACAAATAATAATGTGAACGCTTCCGCCGGGAAGTGAAAAGAAAGAATAAAAATGTGTTGCAGACGGGAAATAATGTAATAAATATAAACAGCACAATGGGAATTAGTTCAAAATCAACTACAGCAGTTCCGTCGTTAATTTCCATCAAGTAACCAGTAGCATTACTAACATTTAAAGACTTTTCAGTGATCTCTTGCTCACAATTATATTTTCAAAGGAAATTATTATTAATTTCTAGAAAGTGATAAAGTAGAGAAATATTGCTTCAATTTAAAATGTTCTACCTTTTTTGCGATATGCACACGTGGCAATAGCAGATTGTAGTTATATGTATTACTTTCCCTAATTAGCTTCAAAGCTATCAGTCATTCATGACTCACTGGAGTCAGATCGGCCAATAAAGATAAGTTTTCCTTTCAGGATATTAGTGAAAAGTTTCAAAGGTCTTTTATTGTCACGAGTACCAATTAAGTGATATGCGACTTACCATACAGCCATACTAAAAAAGCAACAAGACACACAACTACATAAAAGTTAACATAAACATCCACCTCAGCGGATTCCTCACTGTGATGGAAGGCAATAAAGTCTAATTTTCTTCCCTAATTTTTCTCCCGCGGTCGGGGCAGTCAAACCATCTGTTGGGACGATCGAAGCTCCGGTGGTCGATGCTCCTGCGGCTTGGAGTTCCAGAGGTCATTCTCCAACCAGAGACCGCGAGCTCCACGAAATAAAAGTCCGCAAAGCTCTCAAAGTCGGTCACCAGCAAAGGCCGCTAACTCCTCAATGTTAGGACGCAGTGTGGACAGAGATATGATACGGAAAAAAATTGCATCTCCGTCGAGTTAAGAGATTAGAAAAAGTTTCCCCCACCCCCCACTTAAAAACAAGCTAAAGAACACTAAAAACATACATTTAACACACATTAAAAAACAAAGAAGAAAGGGACAGACGGACTGTTGGTGAAGCAGCCACTGCTGGCACCACCCGGTTTGTGTTCCTAATGACAATAAAATAGTTCAATTGATGAATATTTTCCGGTGATAACTCTTCATATGCATTGAATTCAATTTGGCAAAACTATATAATAACTCAATTGATGTATTTTGTGTTTGTGGATTGTCTATCCAATTGGCTATTACATATAATAAATACTGCAATCTCTTAAGCAATATTTATAATTGAAGTTGCCTGCTCTTTCACTTGTGAGAAGAGTGATGTAAAGGGAAATGCAAAACTAACAGTGAAAACTGTTTAATCCCCCCGATGCAATCCATTTATTTTCGAAAGACGAATAATGCTATAGAAAATAAAGTACAAAGATGCTGAAACATCTCTCTATATTTCCGAAACTCAAAGAGCAGAAATAGGCCATTCGGCACATCAAGAATACTCTGCCATTCAATCATGGTTGATCAATCTTTCCTTCTCAACCCTATTCTCCTACCTTTGCCCCATAACTCCTGACACTCGTAATAATTAATCTGTCAAGCCTTAAAATATCCATTGACACGACCTCCACAGCTATATGTGGCAATGAATTCCACAGATTCACCACCCTCTGACCAAAGAAATTCCTCATCTCCTTTCTATAGGTACGCCCAATTATTCTGAGTCTATTGCTTCTGGTCCTAGATTCGCCCACGAGTGTGAATATCTGCTCCACATTCACTCTTCTTGTCACTTTTCTTCATTAAAAGTAATAATATGGTTACTTGTCCTTGAGATGTTAAATCTAATTTGCATGCAAAATGTTCTTGCGTTAGAAATGAATCATGGAAATAGTCATTTTTGCTTTCAATGCCCTTACACATTCAATATCACCTGACTGACATATGACACTTAACAATAAGTGGATAGACCCAAAGTAGAAAAAGTATGTTATGGTGATTCTGTGACAAAACATTTAACTTGGCTACATATAACTAAATTTAAAACATACATGCGGAGAATATCCAGTTTATTAATTACTCTAACAGGAGAAATTAACTGTCATATACTCTGCAGATATCTAAAAGGCAACAGAAAATAAAATCCCATGAGACTGAATACCTCTTTCAATTACCATACTTGTATATAAAACACCAAACAAATTAGTGATCAAACAATGAATCACATATTACTATTGAGCCGTAAATGAGAATTCAGTGTTGTGATGATATACTGTTTACAGGTAAATTATGTGAAGATGATTCATAGTGTAATTTTTTTTAACATTCATTTGACGTAACAAAGGCATGCTTGTAATATTGTTCTATATGTGGCTTTTTGAGAATTTGAGTTATACAGTATGCCTCTTCAATAAACAGGACAAAAATATTATTAAGTAAGAAACAAATTACTGGAGGAGCACAACAGGTCTCGCAGTATCTGTGGAGCAAAGTGGTTGTCGACATTTTGTAAAGACCCTGCATCAGGACTGGGAATGCAGATGAAAGATAGGCACTATAAAGAGGTGAGTCGGGGGCAAGCAGATGAGAGGTGAAACCAGGTGAGGTAGAGAGCAAGGGGCAGATCGAGCCAGGTGGAGAGGGGACGGAGGAATTTTGAGTCGATGCAGCAAATGGTAATTTTGCTCTCTGCTGTTACAATTTAAGACTTCTCAGTGATGGGTTATCTGCTGCAGCAATTTCTCTTTTCATTTCAGATATCTAAGAACTGCAGTGTATTGTTTTTGTAACATGGCTTTTGCACACCATGTAATTGCCACAATGTGAAACAACAGGAACTGATCGGTAATCAATGCACAATTTTTTTTTTCGTCTGTTGATTTACACGGGAGGATGCATCTATGTATCAGTGATCATGCATCCTATTAACAACAAAAGTATCATTCTTTACCATTGCTGAAGACTCGTTGTGTTCAGTTCCTCTTTATACATACATCCGTGCACCTGCCAAGAATATGTAAGTCTACATGAACAGAAAACACTTGTACTCGATGAATGTGCAATGGTATGTAATGCCAACAGCATTCTTCCGGATTTGTGTGTCAATTAGTTTTGGCAGCACCAAAACTCACTTATCCTTGTTAATTTTGGATTCAGCAGGAAGTTGCAGCAAAGACAATGAGCAAATGGTGATGAACAAGAGATTCTCAGTCCCAGTGCATGATATGTCATTTTTATATTCTGATCTCTCTTTAAGTTTGGACCGCTGCAAAGGCTTTACACCTTAAGAAATTTAATCAATAGCCTAAGAAAATTAGCTACTGAATTAACTCAGTTTAATTTATGATGGATTAAACTCCAAATTTCTAAAAGCTTTTAAATTTTGAATTATCCTTGCCTCTCCCCCGACCACTGGCAGGCTGGGGCCGTCAACTCACCTGGATTTCAGGCCTAGAGAGGGAAGAAGGGTCTCCACCCAAAATGTCACCTATCAAAAGATGCTGTCTGACCTGCCAAGTTGTTTCAGCACTTTGTGTCCTTTTGTGTGTTAACAAGCATGTACAGTTCATTGTTTCCACTACTTGTGCAATGAGTCTGAAGAAGGGTCCCAATCGGAAACATCACCCATTCCTTCTCTCCAGATATACTGCCTGTCCCGCTAAGTTACTCCAGCATTTTGTGTCTATCACTTGTGCAATGATACTCTATTACTCGGCTATCCCTTACTTGGTTACAGCGGATAATCAGCAATAATTGACACCATTTCCCCCCCCCCCCCCCCATTGTCTGTTACAATGAGGGTTTACTGTACTCTAATCGGTTGTTTCAAGTTCAAGTTACATTTATTGTCACATGCACCAATTGGTACAGTGAGTTCCCATACAGCCAAACGAATAAAAAAGAACACAATACACATAAACATCCCCACACAGCGGAATCAACGTTCCCACTGTGAGGGAAGGCAATAATTGTTCAGTCATCTTCATCATTGTTCACCCGTGGTCGGGGCCTTTGAGCCCTCTGCAGTCGCCGCTACGGCGACCTGATGTTCAGGCCCTCTCGCCGGGATGATCAGAGCTCTGGCGTCGGAAAGGAAGAACATACTCAGCGGCTTGGAGTTTCCGAATCGGCCACACAAATCGACCCCCCACATAAAAAAAGACTAAGAAACCTCCAAAAACATACTTTTAGACAGACTAAAAATAACAAAAAGGGTGAAAGGACGGACAAACTGCTGGCGAGGCTGCCACGCGCGGCGCACCCGATGACGTTTAATAATCCCATATGTCTTTCCTTCCATTCTCAGTAAATATAACAGATTTCAAAACAACTTTTGTCAGTTCAATAGTAAACAATTGTATCTCATTATATGTGACATGAGCCTGAAGTAAAGTTTCAACTGAAAAGCAAATTAATTTTAGCAATCGCAAATAAATTACAAAGCAGGCATTCCCTTAATGGGAATAACCTTTGCTTTCCCTCTCTCGCGGTCGCTTCCCCACCCTTGTTCTCCGACTAGTTTCACTGTCCACCTGATTAATTTTGCTGATATTTTACTGATTGTATGCCTCGTTGTCAGCTTCCCTTCAGCTAACAATGAACCATTCTACATTTCCTTGATCAACGTCTGCTTTGATCTGTCGTTTTCACACCTTACCCGTACATATCTCTAAACTCCCTCTCCCCTGACTCTCAGTCTGAAGAAGGGTCTCTACCTGAAACATCACCCATTCATTCTCTCCAGAGATGCTGCATGTCCCATTGAGCATTTGATGGCACTGGCCTTTTAGTTTAGAAGGATGAGGGAGGACCTCATTGAACCTACCGACTAATGAAAGGCGTGGATGTGGAAAGGATGTTTTCACTAGCGGGAGAGTCTAGGACTAGAGGTCATAGCCTCAGAATTAAAAGACGTTCCTTTAGGAATGAGATGAGGAGGGATTTTTTTTTTTAGGCTGAGGTTCTTGAATCTGTGGAATCCTTTGCCACAGAAAGCCGTGGAGGCCAAGTCAATGGATATTTTTAAAGCAGAGATAGATAGATTCTTGATTAGTACAGGTGTCAGGGGTTATGGGGAGAAGCAGGAGAATGGGGTTAGGAGGGAGAGATAGATCAGCCATGATTTAATGGTGGAGTAGACTTAATTTTGCTCCAATCACTCCAGCATTTACTCCAGGAGTTACTCCAGCATTTAATGTCTATCTTCGGTGTAAACCAGCATCTGCAGTTCTTTCCTACACGTCCCCTTGATGGGAGCTGAGTGTTGTGGCTCCTGGCTGGTGCAGTGCTGCATCTGCGCCGTGCTGTTTGTTGTGTGTGAGAGCAGGGGCGTGGATTGGGGAAAGATGGCGGCCTGGTTAGCGTTGCAACGGCAGCTGGGCTGCGTCAAGAACCTTCCATCGGTGTGGTCGTCTTGTCGTAAGCTTTTTCACCATCGGCCTTTCTGTTTGAAAACTGTTTCTCCGGGGGGAGAGTCCCTGAAGCTGGGTTTTGTCTGCCGTGGTTGTGAATTGAAAATACTGCGTTATGTTTCCAGCAGCTCTCGTCACCAAAGCAGAGATCCAATTTTCAAGGTGAGTGATCACGATCCGGGTTTGTTATTAGCGAAATTGGCAAATCTATATGTTTTAGAATATCTTTTTATCGATGAAAGTCTGAAATGGCGGCTCTCTTAATATTTCTTTGTTATTGTCTGCGCAGTATTTCAAGGTCAATACTCACTGATAACCATGTAGGATATTTACTTCCTACAAATTTCATGTACTCAATAGTAAAGCGGGATTTACGGTAGGTTTAAGCCCAACACAAATGTTTATATATTTAAAGAGCAAAATTCGATAATGCAGTAATTGCATAGGACAAAATCTGTAGGAAAGAACTGCAGATGTTGGTTTAAATCGAAGATAGACACAAAATGCTGGAGTAACAGCGGGAGAGGCATGGAGAGAAGGAATGGGTGAAGAAGGGTCTCGACCCGAAACATCACCCATTCCTTCTCTCCAGAGATGCTGCCTGTTCCGCTGAGTTACTCCAGCATGTTGTATCTACCATAGAAACATAGAAAATAGGTGCAGGAGTAGGCCTGTAGAGCCAGCACCGCCATTCAATATGATCATGGCTGATCATCTAAAATCAGTACTCCGTTCTGGCTTTTTCCCCATATCCCTTGATTCCATTAGCCCTAGGAGCTAAATCTAACTCTCTCTTGAAAACATCCAGTGAATTGGCCTCCACTGCCTTCTGTGGCAGAGAATTCCACAAACTCATGACTGCGTGAAAAAGTTTTTCCTCATCTCTGTCTTAAATGGCCTACCCCTTATTCTTAAACTGCGACCCGTGGTTCTGGACTTCAACATCGGGATCATTTTTCCTGCATCTACCCTGTCTAATCTTCTAAGAATTTTATATGTTTCGAAAGATCCCCTCACCCTTCTAAATTCCAGCGAATACAAGCCCAGTCGACCCATTGTGTCATCATATGACAGTTCCGCCACCCCAGGAAATAACCTGTGAACCTACGCTGCACTCCCTCAATAGCAATAATGTCCTTCCTCAAATTAGGAGACCAAAATTGCACACAATACTCCAGGTGCGGTCTCACCAGGGCCCTGTACAACTGCAGTAGGACCTCAAATCCTCTCGCAATGAAGGCCATCATGCCATTAGCTTTCTTCACTGCCTGATGTACCTGCATGCTTACTTTCAGTGACTAATGTACAAGCACATCCAGGTCCTGTTGCACCTCCCCTTCTCCTAATCTGACACCATTCAGATAATAATCTGCCTTCCTGTTCTTACCACCAAAGTGGATAACCACACATTTATCCACATTATACTGCATCTGCTATGCTTCTGCCCACTCATCCAACCTATCCAAGTCACCCTGCAGCCTCATAGCATCCTCCTCGCAGCTCACACTGCCACCAGCTTTGTGTCGTCCGCAAACTTAGAGATGTTACATTTAATTCCCTCATCTAAATCGTTAATATATGTTGTAAACAACTGGGATCCCAGCACCGAGCCTTGCAGGACCCCAGTAGTCACCGCCTGCCATTTTGAAAAGGACCTGTTAATTCCTACTCTTTGCTTCCTGTCTGCAAACCAGTTCTCTATCCATGTCAATACCCTACCCCCAATACCATGTGCTCTAATTGTGCACACTAATCTCTTGTGTGGGACCTTGTCAAAGGCTTTTTGAAATTCCTGATACACCACATCACTGGCTGCTATAACATCTTTAATAATCGACTCCAGCATCTTTCCCACTACCGATGTAACTGTTCTATAATTCCCTGTTTTCTCTCCCTCCTTTCTTAAAAAGTGGGGTTACATTGGCTACCATCCAGTCCACAGGAACTGATTCAGAATTGAGAGTACATTGGAAAATGATCACGAATGCATCCACGATTTCTAGTGCCACCCCCTTGAGTACTCTGGGATGCAGACCATCAGGCCCTGGATCAAAATCGAGGCTCCGACCAGCGCGGCTTGAAGTCCACGGGCGTCGCAGTCTCCGGGGAAGGAGCGGCCGCTCCAGACACTTCCAAGCTGCTGAGGACTTTTCCACCCGATGCGGGTGGGGCCTTTAATCATCGGGCTGCCGTTGCGGCGACTGGCTGCGGTGGCCTCAGACTGGCCCCGACCTCGGGTGGGTTAGGAGGAGGAGGAGGAGGAGGACTGGACGTTTTAGTGCCTTCCCTCACAGTGGAGAGTGTAGATTCTACTGTGGGGGGATGTTCGTGTTGAATCTCTTATAGTGTGTTGTGTCCTTTTTTTTTCTACCTCTTTTTATTATTTATTATTTATTTTTTCTTTCATGTAAAGCACCTTGAATTGCTGTTTGCACGAATGGTGCTATACAAATAAATTTGCCTTGCCTTGCCTTGCCTGGGGGTTTATCTGTCTTCAGTCCCAAAAGTTTACCTAACACTATTTTCTGACTAATGTGGATTCCCTTCAGTTCCTGCCTCCCACTGGAGTCAAGTCAAGAGTGTTTTATTGTCATATGTCCCGGACGGGACAATGAAATTCTTAGTTGCTGCAGCACAAGAGAATATGTAAACATTGTATATAACAGGGGGGGAAAAAAAGAAAAATGTAAGAAATATGTAAACATTGTATATAACAGGGGGGGGGGGAAGAGAAAAAGTTCAATAAATAACAAATATAGTGCAAATAACAAATAATAATATAGTCTTTTGCAGTTCAGAGCTCATAGCTTATTTGTTGTGTTTAATAGCCTGATGGCTGTGGGGAAGAAGCTGTTTCTGAACCTGGACGTTACAGTCTTCAGGCTCCAGTACCTTCTTCCTGATGGCAGTGGTGAGATAAGTGTGTGGCCAGGATAGTGTGGCTTGATGATTTTGGCTGACCTTTTGAGGCAGCGACTACGATAGATCTCTTCGACGGTGGGGAGGTCAAAGCCGGTGATGGACTAGGCAGTGGTCACAACTTTTTGTAGTCTTTTTCACACACTGGACGTTCAAGTTGCCGAACCAGGCTACGATGCAACCAGTCAGAATGCTCTCTACCGTGCACCTGTAGAAGTTTAGGAGAATCCTCTTCAACATGCCGAATCTCCATAATCTTCTCAGTAAGTAGAGTCGCTAATGTGCCTTCTTTACAATTACAAGTGCTGGGTCCAGGAAAGATCTTCTGATATATGCACGCCCAGGAATTTGAAGTTATTGACCCTCTCCACCATCGTCCCATTGATATAAACAGGATTGTGGGTCCTCATCCTTCCCCTACTAAAGTTCACAATCACTTCCTTGGTCTTACTGATGTTGAGATACAGGTTGTTGTGCTGGCACCATTTGGTCAGTCGGTCGATCTCGCTTCTATACTCTGACTCGTCCCCATCTGTGATTCGTCCAATCACAGTGGTGTCATCGGCGAACTTGATGATGGAGTTCGCACTATGACCGGCTACGCAGTCATGGGTATAGAGGATAGCAGGGGGCTGAGCACGCAGCCTTGAGGTGCTCCCGCACTAATTGTTACTGAGGATGAAGTGGTTCTTCCGATTCGAACAGACTGTGGTCTGTGGATGTGGTCTGTAGTCTATAAACAACAGCCTGACGTAGGTGTTTTTATTGTCCAAGTGGTCCAGTGCGGAGTGGAGAGCCAGTGAAATTGCATCTACCGTTGACCTGTTGTGGCGGTATGCGAACTGTAGAGGTTCTTGTCGAGGAAGGAGTTGATGGGCACCATAACCAACCTCTCAAAGCACTTCATCACCACAGACGTTATTGCCACTGGTCGGTAGTCATTGAGGCACGTCACCTTACTCTTCTTGGGTACCAGTATTATTGATGCCCTCTTAAAGCAGGTGGGAACCTCAGACCTCAGAAGTGAGAGGTTGAAAATGTCCGTAAAAACTCCAGCCAGTTGGTCCGCACAGGTTTTTAGAACACCGCCGGGTATACCATCAGGTCCAGGCGCTTTCCGAGGGTTCACCCCCCTGAAGGATCTTCTGACGTCAGCCCCTGTGACTATGACTGTAACACCGTCAGTGCGAAAAGGGGCTCGGGAAGTCACATCAGTGTTCTCCCTATCGAACCGTGCGTAGAACGCATTGAGCTCGTCAGGGAGTGATACTTCACTGTCGTTTGAGCCGTCTCCTGATTTCCCCTGGTAGGAGGTGATGGCATTCGAGCACTGCCACAGTTGCTGTACATTCGTCTCATCCTCCAGCTTAGAGCAGAAGTCCCTTTTGGCCTGTTTGATGGTCTTACCAAGGTCGTATCTGGACTTCTTATAGACCTTTGCATCGCCAGACCTGAATGCCCGGGATCTTGCCTTTTGAAGAATGCAGATCTCATGGTTCATTCAAGGCTTCTGGTTAGGAAATACTCGGAAGTTTTTTGTTGGAACGCAGTCCACACATTTCCTTCTGAAGTCTGTAAGGATTGTGGCATATTCATTCAGGTCCGTTGCCGAGTCCTTGAACATTGCCCAGTCTACAGACTCCTAGCAGTCCTGGAGTTATTCCCCTGCCCCCCCTCCCCGACCATCTCTATACAATCTGTACAGTCCTCATTTCTGGGGTGCTTTCTTCAGTTGCTGCCTGTATGCAGGAAGAAGCAGCACCGCTGAATGGTCAGATTTTCTGAAGTGAGGGCGAGGGATAGAGCGATAGGCGTATTTGATGGTGGTGTAGCAGTGGTCAAGGGTGTTTGATCCTCTGGTGCTGCAGGAGACATGTTGGTGGAAGTTAGGGAGCGATTTCTTCAGGTTGGCTTTGTTGAAGTCCCCGGCTACAGTGGTAAATGCCTCGGGGTAAGCCGTCTGGTGCTTGTTGACCACGGCGTGCAGCTCCTCCAGTGCCAGACGGACGTCTGCCTAGGGTGGGATGTAGACCGCGGCCAGGATGATGGAGGAGAATTCCCTTGGTAGGTAGAAGGGATGGCACTTCACCGGCAGAAGTTCAAGGTGTGGAGAGCAGGAATTAAATACTAGATCCCCGAGTATTTCCGGGAGATTGTTTGTGTCTTCCTTAGTAAAGACAGAACCAAAGTACTCATTTAATTGTTCTGTCATTTCCTGTTTCCCATTAAAAATTCACCTGTCTGACTGTAAGGGAACCTACATTAATCTTCACTAATCTTTTCCGTTTAACATACCTATAGAAAGTTTTACAGTCAGTTTTTATATACCTCACAATCTTTCTTTAATGCTCTTTTTACCCCTCTTAATTAACCCCTTTGTCCTCCTCTGTTCAGTTCTAAATTTCTCCCAGTCCTCTGGTTTGCCGCTTCTTCTGGCCAATTTATATGCCTCTTCCTTGACTTCCCTCGTCAGCCACGGTTGAGCCGCCTTCCCAGTTTTATTTTTTCACCCATGCAGCAATTGCAAATTGGCCCAATCAGTATAGTTTTTTCTTAACAGGTCACTAAGTTTGACAACAAAGTACATTGTAACTTGTGCATGATTCTGTCATTGTACTTAACTACAAGCCTCTGTTTGAAAATATACTGGAATTAAATAAATGAAATGTAATCAGTTCTGGTTCTGCACTTAATTTTCTTACTGAGATCCAGTGCAGTACGTTCTCTTTTGTGAGTGTTAAAATGGTTGCATGGGCACACACACAGTGCAGTAAAATTCAAAATAAACTACAGATGCTGGAAATCTAAAATAAAGCAGAAAATGCTGGATCTCCCCAGCATGTCAGGCCATATCCATGGGAAGACATACAGTTGAAGGTTCAGAGACCTTTCGCCAGAACTCACAAAGAGTCTCCGACCTGAACCATTGACTTTGTTTCTCTTCCCATAGTTGTGGGTGACCTGTTGAGACGTTCCAGTGTTTTCTGTTTTTGTTGCAACACACAGTATAGATTAGGATCCATGGTCAATGTTCACCTTTGAGCCAAGTGCACTATTCATTGTCACACTGATAAGGGACTTTGACATGTCCAAATGGATTGCTGTCATCACACACTGATCAAAATAAGCAGATGCTCATCTAACAGATGACTAAAAGCTTCAATGAAATGGGACTGAAGAGGCAGATGAACGCTTTGTATTATTGGTGCAAAAATGCAACGGTAAATGGATAAATAGTCAGAAATTGAGGATTGAAGTGTTTAGGGGTACATGTGATTGAGGTAGCATGGTGAAGCTGTACTGTTACCTTGTAGCTCCAGAGGCACAAGTTCAATCCTGACCTCGGGTGGAATTTGTACATTCTCCCAGTGACTGTGTTGGTTTTTGCCGCCTGTGCTGGTTTATTCAAAATCCTGATTAATTGGCTCTAAATTATTCTGTGGTGTAGTAAGTGATATTAAAATTGAAGGGGACTGGATCAGTATGTGAAAGAGAATAAATTGCAGGACTACAGATAAATGAAAGAAGAGGGAATGAAACTTCATCAGAGAATTCAATAACGAAATCTTGTAGATTTGTGGAAAAAAGCTTAGAAATATGGACGTACCCTCCCCCCCCCCCCCCCCCCAAAATGGTGGGTCTGCAATTTGCTGCCTGCTCCTAAATTAGAACTCACCAGTTTCAATGCAAACTGGAAGGCTTGTTATTTGAAATTGTTCCATTGGGTGTTGTGTTCCAAAGGTTAAAAGGCATTGAGATGGACCTCAAGCTTTCATTGAAATAATGTAGGAGGGTGAGTGGGATGGAGAAGACTGATGGGGCATCTGAAAGTTCAGTGTCACCCATGTGGATTATATGGAGGAATTCTGCAAAAACAGTTGTTGAATTTTCTAGCGTTACAAATATCTCATATGAGCATTGAATATCTATATAATTAAAAGTCTCACCTTGACCACTTCCTGTCTGCCCTGTATATTGATTTTAGAAAAAACGCTACCATATGTCGCTATGACCTTTGGCCCTTACTCGCAGTCCTCCTCCGCTGACCAGGCCCTGAGGATTTTTCCCATCGATGAAAAATAAAAAAGTTGAGTTTTAAATAAAAACCTTGAGATCCTCTCGCCTGTCAATCAGCGCGATGAAGGTAACGTCCCTTCGGGGGGGAGGGGAGCAGGACTATAAAAACCCGGATGCCTTAGACGTGACTCAGTCGCTCTGCAAGGTCGCGAGGGAGAGGCTACGACTCTCATTCTAAGCTGTGAATCAACTGAACTGTGAGTCTGCAATGTACTTGCAATAAAAGATTTGTTTGCCCTTAATGACAATGCCATGAGTTGTTTGGCTTGCTGCCCTGCCTGTGCTTGAAACTGCAATGCTTTATTAGGTCCGACTATGTTTGGAAGGAATAAATGCTTTATTAGGTCCGACTGTGTTTGGTTCAAAAGTCCCGCTCATTTCATGTGGTCTCAGTGACTGAGCTGCGAGCCCAAGAATCAATTTGGCCCACAATGTCCATACTAGCCCACTGGAAACCAATCCCTTCAGCCCACAACACTATGCTAGAGCTCCAGAAAGCCCCCCCCCCCCCCCAATTGGCCAGCAATATTGGAATTGGTGGAGAGGTGGAATATTGCTTTGGGGGACCAACCCTCCCGTGTGAAGCTGGGAACATGCATCTGATCGTAGCATCCAAAGTAGTGGAATTAGAGGAAGAAATGTTATATGTTCAAACACAAAAAAAAGACAATTGAGGAAAAGTATTGAACTTGAAAAATAATGAGTAAAATGCAATATAAATTCACCATTCATCTCTTACATGTTTCTTTCCCCTTTTGTTCTTCCACTATTTATATCTTCAAGCAGATCTGCTGCCTTCACTTTCTGATATTATCTATCTCTTGGTCTCCATCCTATCACAGATATTCCCTTTGTTCCCCTCATCCTTTCCCTTCTCTGTAACTGAAAACATGTCTGTTTTCTCAATTTTGCTCTTTCAGGTGAAAGGTCACCAACCTGAAAAATTGATTCTTTCACGGATGCTGCCGGACGAGTGATAGTATTTTATGTTTTGATTTTTTTTTGTGGATAGGAATCAAAGACATGTAATTGTCTGAATACATTCTTTTGATCTTAACAATTAGCTTAAACCAGGGCTCGAAATTATCGGTTGCCCGGGTGCCAATGGCAATCTACAGTCCCGCGGGGCAACCTAAAAGCCTTGCCATTTTGCTCGGCTTGGCACACCTATCATTTAATTCTGAGCGGGCCCCCTCTCTATCTCTCTCTCTCTCTCTCTCCCTGTCACTCTTCGTCTCCGCCCGCCATCCGTGTCCGGCTCTTGGGTCTCCGCTCGGCTCTCGGGTCTCCGCTCGGCTCTCGGCTCTCGGGTCTCCGCTCGGCACGGCAGGCCGCCTTACACATGCGCACTGCCACGGCCTGCACATCATCGGCCGTGGTTGTGCGCATGTACCGCCCTGCACATGCGCACTGCCACGGCAACTGGTTGGCGTCAGCCACTTTCTCCCTCCCTTTGCATTGTGGGAGATCTGGCCGCCATTGCTGTCCGGTTGCCGCCTCACCGCGACCGCTGAAAACCAACGCAGAATCACTGCCTGGAGCTGGAGTAACTACCTGGAGTAACTGTACCTCAAGCACAGTAACTCATCAGTCTGAAGAAGGGTTTTGGCCCGGAACGTTGCCTATTTCCTTCGCTCCATAGATGCTGCTGCACCCGCTGAGTTTCTCCAGCATTTTTGTGTACCTTCAATTTTCTAGCATCTGCAGTTCCTTCTTAAACTCCCTGGAGTAACTCTTGCTTCTTGATTTCCTGGCCCTCCAAAAATATTCCAAATGGAATTTAAACTGGTGGACACACCACCACCAAACTCCAAACTCAAAAATAACAGCCTATTGTATTTTACCTGTTTGTTTATTGTGTGTATATATATGGTCTATGGTATATAGACACACTGAAATTTTATCTCCTGCTCTGTATTATGTTTACATATTCTGTTGTGCTGCAGCAAGCAAGAATTTCATTGCCCTATCTGGGACACATGACAATAAAACTCTCTTGACTTGGACAAGCAAAAATGGGTTCTTGGGGGAAAAAAGCGCCACCTTAAATTTAGTTGCGTCTGGTTGGGTACCTATGGTAGGGTGAAGACTATTCCATACTTTAATTGTGCGGGGGAACTCCATGGAGCAGCCAGCACCTCTGGATAGAAGAAATTGGGTGACGTTTCGGGTAGAGACCCTTCTTTACATTTCCTCTGGATCTAGTGTTT